>CM023946.1:8341359-8367628 GCA_013407115.1 Glycine latifolia | reverse complement strand
GAATGTTTAGTGATATAGTATAGAAAACATGATGCCTTAATAGAGTTTATATGAAATGGGATGCTTATTTGTGATGCTAGTCAAGTTCATATGAAATTAGTGTGAGCATGCAAGAGCTACTAGTGAGGAACTTCTGCATTTGTGATTGATGATGCCTTGATATCAGCTAAGCCAAATTGAGGATGTTAAAAAAGACCAACTTTGATGAACTGCAGCATAAAACTTTTATGTATTGGAGAATGTTTAGTGATATAGTATAGAAAACATGATGCCTTAATAGAGTTGATATGAAATGGGATGCTTATTTGTGATGCTAGTTAAGTGCATATGAAATTAGTGTGAGCATGCAAGAGCTACTAGTGAGGAACTTCTGCATTTGTGATTCATGATGCCTTGATATCAGCTAAGCCAAATCGAGGATGTTAAAAAAAAACCAACTTTGATGAACTGCAGCATAAAACTTTTATGTATTGGAATTGCTAACAACACACCATGGAGAAAAAGATTAGTCCTCTCGAGCCCACCACCAAAATAAACCTCTTTATGCAACCCGAATAATAGTTCCTCTTTACATTTTGTATGGTCATAACTCAGATATTGATGTTCACTATATTAGGTTCACTATGTTTTCTGTTCATAATTGTACCCTCAAAGATAATATAGTCAAATGAATAATGATTGAAAATGCATGTGTGCCAGCTTTCCAAATATAAATCATTTCATTTACTTATTTCTACATAAGTTGTGTGTTTCTATTTAAAACTTTGAAGATCATGTAAACAAAGCATCAAATAGAACAATACTGTTATTAGAATTGTTTAGCAAGTTTGCCATGCCACTTCTTCAGACCAAATGTTATATGAATCTGTACATGCTTGTCACATTGGCCAATCTTCATGCTCAACAATTTTGATTTGAAGCATTTGAAACCAATAACTCCATGTCTTATGTTTTGGTGCATTGTGAAACTCATTTGTTAATTCCATTTGGTGCTCTAACTTCACTTGTGGTGTGAATGCAGATTATGGCTAGGACGAGAGGAGGAACGCGTCGGGTAGTTGGACGAAGTCCCGATCGACCATTAGGTACACATGGTATAGGTCAGGAGGCAGAAGGCCCTGAGCGGCGTAGGCCTACCGCATCTGCACGTCGTCAAAGGGCAGGTGTTGATGTGCCTCAAGATCCTCCTGTGTAGGAACCACAGGCCGAGACTGCTAAACCTGTTATTGAGGATATAGAGACTGAGACTGAGCAGTTTCCAGGTGGGCTGGAAGACTGTTCGGTGCTTACTGAGTTTGCCGATCATGTAGCTGTACGCGTCTGGGCAGGAGAGGTATTGACATGTTCAATTACATAGTCCAACCACATGATTTACATTTGCTTATCCATTAATGTTTTACCTTGAATTCTGTTTTCAATGCAGGAACGTCCCTAGTTAAAGCTTGCTTCCCATGGCCGTAAGGTCATTAAATTCGGGAAGCCTGTACCTGATATAGAAGGTTTTGTCGGTGCTACTGGCCTGACTCCATTGATTGGATGCTCAGTGGAGACTGGTGATAGGGGGTTGCTATCTGCATTTGTTGAGCGATGGCACCCCGAGACATGTTCTTTTCATCTGCCCGTGAGAGAGATGACACTGACGCTGGACGACGTGTCATCACTGTTACATCTCCCTGTTATGGGCACATTCGACGCGCACGATCAGATAGACATCGGAGAGGCGATCACGTTGTTGGTGGAGCTACTCGATGTCACGTTAGAGGAGGCTGCAACTGAGACTTCGCGGTGTCACGAGGCTTATGTTAGGCTATCATGGCTCCGGGACCTCTATTATGCAAAGGTTGAGTCGAGACAGTGGATACTGGCCACCAGGGCATATCTACTACACCTTGTTGGATGCACGTTGTTTGCCAACAAGAGTGTCACACATATAGCTGTGGTATTCTTAGAGGCATTCAGAGACTTCAACCGTTCTGCGGGTCTTGCGTGGGGTGCGGCAGCTCTTATCCACATGTATCAGAACCTGAGCTACGCATGTAAGCACCACGGGAAGCATCTTGCAGGCTACATCACTCTGTTACAGGTAATGATATCGTATGACATCTCTGATGAGTATAGTTTATTCTATCTGTGTGTTTTGTTTGCATTATTGCCTAACTTTGATTGTTTTAAATTTGTAGTGCTGGATATACGAACATTTTCCTAGTATAGGAAATGTGGTAGCCGACGATCAGTACGATGAGAGGCAACCTCGTGCCTGTAGGTGGAGGAGCGTGAAGGCCTTACTGGTGTCAACCTATCGTAAACGTATAGATAGGTTGACACCGTCTGATATATGTTGGACACCGTATGTGGAGCATCGTGCCCACAGGGAGTTTGAGCTTATCAGCTTATATTTTGGTTTCCTCAGATGGGGTCCACATATGACTAGGTATTTACCTGAGAGGGTGGTCAGGCAGTTTGGGTATGTTCAAAAAATTCCACCACTGCCTATGACCGATGTTTCCTCATTTGAAGAGCTGGAAGATAGGTGGGTCCACTTCTTCGACTATGTGGTGCCAACCGGAGAGTTGGTTCAGTATCCAGGTCACTGTGGTGCTGCATACATGGGGTGGTTCTTCTGCATTTCCCATCCATACATGACCCCATCTTGGTATGAGGAGGCATATTCACAGATTCCACCAGTTCCTCAGCCAGCCCCATCCCAGTCCCATTCCCAGGATGCTCCTACTGATCCACCCACACAGTTAGGGTCCCACACTGATGGAGATCAGCAGAGACCAGTTCATGTCGTGGTAATAATTGTTAAATTTAAGTATTTGACTTTGAATACACGTTTATTTGTTTGTATTCCATTCGTTGACTATTAGAATTGTTTTTTTGTAGCATGCGTGCCAACGTGTTGCTGAGGGCCTCCAGCATATGCTTGACTTGAAGATGGTCACAGAAGGCACGTATGCATACTCCATGACTGAGCAGCTCTTGCATCTAGTTCGAGGTGTGACCGACGAAGGCATTGTGTACACTCGAGCTAGACGGACTACCGGACCACAGAGGAGGCCTTCCGGTGCCCGTGATTGATTTTGATTTTATAAGACTTTGATTATTTCATATGCTAGAGAAATTGAAATGTAATTATTGTTTACCTACTTAGAACACCAACTGATGGAACATCTTTTTAATCATTGATCATTTGATATCACAGAAGAAATACATTTGCACTGCTAAATAAATGTCTACAGTTTACACATCTCTTAAATCAACATATTGTGTGCGCAACTGCATCGATTTAATATACAATTACATTCGATCAACGTAATGATAGGGCCACTGCTGAGCTTCGTTGGTAGCGTGACTAGCCCACAAATATGTCGTCAACGGTAAAGGACAATTGTTTGCCAAGGTTACCTATTTTGCACAAATTGCCACATAAATCATGAATACACGTACAATAAAATGTATGCATGAAAATGAAACCGGTTTGAAATTACCTAAACAAAATGGTTTCTAAACACATTACCAATGCACACAATTCGATGAACTCGGGGATCTCTAGGTGGTTGACTTCTTAGAGGGAAGAACGTCATACTTTGCTGTAGTGACAGGGATACTACAATGATGTTATATCTTGATGCAATTACATGACCCATATCTATGATATCCATTCACTTATCCATCGTAACCTGCAAATTATCAGTTAATCAAATATATTATATGCATGTTTGTTCGTGGTTAGATTAGCCCAAAGCATGTGAAAGAAAAAAGGATTTAAACATACCTTCGACAATCCATCAACTAGTAGGGACCGCTTTAACATTTCAAACCTATGTATCCCACCAAACAACGATACATATTGATCGGTCCATTGTGCAAGTTCTTTGAGCAGATCATTGCGAACCAAAGACCAAGCCTCTTCACCGTAACCTACTAAGGCAGCAATTACTCGATATCCACAATTACCATCAGCTTTTACATCAGTTATGTCAACAATAAATTTCTGCATGAATGATGAAATTGATCGAGCATGGGAACCCTCCGGTTTTTCATTAGAACATCGGAAGAGGAACTGCCCTGTTTCGGGGTAGAACAAATATTTTGTACAGAATCTAACTCATTCACATACTCGAAGTAAGACAGGTCCCTTCTTGTAGACCTTTCGTGCTTTCTGACATTCTTCTTCTGAGCACCTTTTGTTTTCACCTTATCAGGGGGAGGACACATGGAATTCTTACCAAGGTATGCAATTTCAGACAGCTTTGACTTTACTGTCATTTTTCCACACAAATCAAGTATTTCAAAACGGTTAGATATGGCTTCTATCTCATCCGTTATGGTTACTTGGTATTCAGCTGCACCATTGTCCCAATAGTTTAATCTCCGCCAAAACATATGAACAGTGGTAATTGGAATGCTCCCAATAACATACTTAGACAGCTCACATGCACAAGGCAAACCATACGTTGTTCTCAACACACATCCACAACGAGATGGGTTTTTTTAGCATAATCCACCCGCTCATACTCTTTTGCAATTTGATTTAACGCATACCTGGACACCATGCCAATAAGTCTCCTGTATAACGTAACTTTAAAAACATGTCCAACCACATGTGTACTTCTTTCCAAAGATGCCTTGATTTCAGTATGTTGCAAGGTGATCATATTGTTCATCGCATCCCAAACCGTGCACAAATCACCAACACTATTTTGTAGTAGCCGCTTTAAAGTCCAATGGGCAGACTCAACCCTGCAAGGTATGATATGAAGATAGTTCATTTGACAGATTTGAAACGTATGCAAATGATGATATAAATGATAAATTAACCACTGTCTTAAGCGAAATTTACCTGTTTGTTGTTGTATTTCCAAAATGCATGACTTTGTTTGTCCATGTTGTCACAAATTTTTCTTTGTGAGGGTTCAACCAAGTGTCCTTCACGTAATCAATAAATGTTGGCCACGGAGCACATGCAACCTCAAACTTCATAACTACATCATCAAATTTCTTCTCATTAACACAGTCAACAACACTTCCCCATGCATCCATGACATAATTCCACGCATTCTGCTGTCGAATATAAGTTTTACATTTAGCCTTCACATTCTTGTTAATGTGAAACCTACACAATAAATTGGTTGCCTCTGGGAATACGATTTCGACTGCACTCATCACTGCTAAATCTCTATCTGTAACAATCACCTTAGGGAAAAATTCACTTTTAAGAAAAAATCCCTCTAAACCGTTTAAGGGCCCACACAACATTACTTATACGTTCCGCTTTAAATAGGCAAATGCAGCTGAGAATGTCATCCCAATAGGTGTCACACCAACAATGTCAAGCAAAGGAAGTCTGTACCTGTTTGTTTTGTAGGTACTATCTATGAGGAACACCATATGATATGCATTACTTAGTTGTACCGCATCTGGATGTGCCCAAAACAAGTCACGTACAACATTTTCATCCTTCAATCTATGCCAATGAATATACATGTCACGTTCAAGAAGTTTTATTAGCTGTTGCATTTCAGTGTTATCGCCTCTTATACGCGTGCAGTATGCATATCTTGCATTGTATACTTGCTTCAAACTTGTGACATTATTCGCATTGTACTCCTTCAAAGTTAGCAGAATATTCTTTGGTTTCACCATTGACCTTGTCATATCTGCAACAATGATCTTCTCCTCTTCAGTTAGTCGACCAGCGTATGGGTGTCCACAGAATGACTTAGCCAAAGCATGATTATGATTACCACATATTAGCTTTACCATCCACCCTTGACCTCCCGAAATTGGTTTGCCCCGTAGCTTAAAAGGACACTCGCATTTTCTAGTGCTAGTGGTCGAATGTGTCAAACCTTTTTTCCATTGTCTATATTTTTCACTCCTTTCACTACCAATCAACACAAATGACGTCCTTCCTATTTTTCTGATTTTTGTGTCACTCCTCATTATAACGGCTACAAAACCATTCTCAAATGCAACTGCACGAGCCCATTTCAATACCGCATCACGGGATTCAAACACCTATACAAATGGATAATTCATCTTTAATCTTCTTAATTTAATCATTTAACAACTTTAACTACATTCAAAAGCACATAAATACCTCAATCGTGTTGAATGCTGCAGAACAATCAACTACACAATGATTGTCTTCAAACGCATCAGGGTCCGCTCCGATGTCTTCATCCATATAATTTTCTTCCAACAATATACTTTCATATATCCACTCATCGATGTCCATCCTTACAACTATACATTTTATTTAATCATTACTAAAAACACACACAAATAAATAACCATTTACATAACCAATCCATAAAATAACATTTTTTAAATTATTCATTAAAGTCTTAATAATCAACTACATACATAAACAATCCACAAATTTCTAAATTGTATTTACTCACTCAAATAATTTTAGAAATTAAACTAAATTCTAATTGAATCCAAAAATTGACTTTCCGTATTTAGTCACTCAAATAATTATTAAAACTAAGGTGAATTTTCCTTAAATATATCTTTTAACCATTTTTTTTTTCTGGACAAACTGCTGATTTTATACTATACGAATTACCCAATCCGTATGACACCAAAAATCACAAACGTGTACCTCTGCAACCCCGACGCCCCTTCACGACTCTGACGGCCACCACCACGCTACAACTCCGACGGAATCAACACAATGCCACCGAAAACCACCAATGCACAGCTTTTCCAGCAACGCGAATGGCACAAAAATGAAGTGAGTAAAGTGAACAAAACGGGAAAGCGCAACCACCCTAAACTGTTTGACAAATATAAGAGGCAAGCTGCAGGGGTAATTTTGGATTTTCAAAAAAATAATGGTGTATTAGAACTTCTGAATGGTGTAGAAAGCTGTTGCCTTATAATATTGGGGCTATTTTTATCAGAGGCCCGTAATTCATCACAAGTTGGCCCAATGGGTAGAGAGAAGCCCGTTGTGCTAGTTTGGAAAAGTGAAAGTGAATCCTCAAAAAACACGGGCGCACACAACACAACGGGTAGATCCAGAAAGAACGTTGAAACATTGAACCTTTTGAATGAGTCCTTGCCTCGCCAATACTCCGATCCCGAACCAGAGAAAACCTAAGCGAAGAACAACATGAGTGGTGACGCCCCACCCCAAACCCAAGCCACCGACACCAAACCAGAAGAAATCCACACCCAAACCCAAACCACCATTACCAACACCAAACCGGAAGAATCTCAATCTCAGTCTCAGCCTCACTCCGGCGATTATGCTCCATATCCTAAACTGGACCCCACCGATTTTGCGCCACCACAACAACCCCTGAACACTGAATCTCGCGCTCCCATTTCCGAAGATGCTGCCACTACTATGCCCAAAGACTCCAATCCCTATGTCACTCCTGCTCCCGTTATTGCTTCTTCTACTAAGAGTAACTCTTTTTCCTGATTTTATTTGCTATCATCCATGGACACGGCCTCTAACTTATGCTCTTTTTGCGCAGCTACTTTAGATTCGGTGAAAGACGTTCTCGGGAAATGGGGGAAGAAAGCCGCCGAGGCCACCAAGAAGGCCGAGGATCTCGCCGGCAACATGTGGCAGCACTGTATGTATTCATTTCATTTCCTCTGATTATTTATTTATGTATGTGTTTTATTTTTTATTTTTTCATTTAATTAATTTTGCGTGGAAAAGTGAAAACGGGACCGAGTTTTGCGGATGCTGCCGTGGGGAGGATTGCTCAGGGAACTAAGGTTCTTGCAGAAGGAGGGTATGAGAAGATCTTTAGGCAAACATTTGAGACAGTTCCGGAGGAGCAGCTTCTCAAAACTTATGCATGCTACTTGTCTACCTCGGCTGGACCTGTGATGGGAGTCTTATATTTGTCAACGGCTAAGCTGGCATTTTGTAGTGATAACCCACTTTCTTACCAAATGGGTGACCAGACTCAATGGAGCTATTATAAGGTATAACCTTCTTATTGGCCTCTAATACAATATATGATATACACATTTGCTGACCATCATGTGTCATTATTTGAATGTCTTCATTTTCTTTTATTTTTATTTTTATTTTATATAAAATTGGATTCAGCTGATAGAATTGCATGTGTTCCTAAGTGAATGCAAAAATTTATTTAGAGATGGTCAATTTCACTAGCTTGATTGGGGTCAGGTCCCAAGTTCTGTCATGTTGCATTTCTTGGAACTAAGGATTATATTTAGTAGTGATGGTCTTTCATGCTTATTGATCTTGTTTGAAATTTTGAGTCAATAAGCATGAAAGAGCTACCTTTTTTCTTGTCTTTGTTCATATTTTTACACTCTATATAGTTTGGCACTCTACTTTTGAACTCTTGTCAATGATGATGATGATCGAGTTCAGTTGATGTGTGCTCTGTTTGTCCGTTTGTCAGGACGCAATTTGATTGGCTTTAAACTCTGTGCTGGTTCTGTAGAATGGAGAAGTATATTTAAGAATTATTGTGTTATGTAAGAATCATTATGTTATTAGGATTTTATTGTATAGCCAATTAGTATTTAGATGTAGGATGATAACCAATAATACTTCTCGTAAGCCAGTTACTTCAAAAAAACCACAAACTGTATTTACTATTAGTTAGGCAAAGTCTAAACGTTAATCACTTAAGGTTTAAGTTACTCCCTCCTATCCTTTTTACAAGAATCAATTAATTAATTCACTAAGTTTAAAGAAATTAGCTAATTTTGTTATTAACATTAAATTTTTTGTTAGTTTTCCCTAAGATTAATGAGACATACTCTTTTCTTCTTCTTTTTAAAATATTTTTATTAGTTTAATTATTTTAATCTCTTATCATCAATATATTTATTGCTTGAGTTTTTATTAGCTATGTATGTAAAGAGTTAAAGTAAAATTTCCAACAGACTTTTCAAGCAAGACAAAGTTAGACTCCCATAGAGCTTAAGACATTTAATGTATTCCACTTACTATAAAAAATTAACATGCCCCTATTGCCAAAAGGCTTCTACTTTGCGAAGGTACATTGGAGGGTTACTTAAATGATTTTTAAGAATAAAAAATTAGACGGTACTAATGGAAATTGAAGTCTTTGTGACCTTTATAGTTTATATGTTAAACGTTTTCGTCCCTCATTCACTTAAATTCATTTTTTGTAGGGTTATTAAACAAACTAAACACCTAATCATTTTCAATGGTCCATATTTAGCTTTTGGACAAAACTCTCATATTAATTCTCCCTCTGTTAAGTTGGTCCACATTTTAGATTAAACAACGTGTAGTATATAATTTCCATCCTTTTTTATTCATATTCGTAGAAGAAGATCCTAAGGAGATTGATCCCCACACTTGACAACGTACATTGTCATATATATATTTTTCCTAATATGCTTTTCTTCCCATGCATTAGGTGGTCATTCCATTGCACCAGCTGAGAGCTGTAAACGCATCCACAAGCAGAACCAATCAATCTGAAAAATATATACAGATTATCTCTGTTGACAACCATGAATTTTGGTTTATGGGCTTTGTGCACTATGACAGCGCTGTTAAAAATATTCAAGGAGCATTGCAGCCTCATTGACACACAAGGGATTGAAAAGCACCATGTGTTGTTTATACCAAAGATGAGGTTTGTGTTGATAAATTATCCATCCATTAAAGAAACATTTATGTGTTTTATCTTTACGTGGTTAGTTCGCTATTCTAGTTTGTGGAGCTGTTATTATAGTATTAAAATTGAAACTCATTCAGTGTTCACATGATATATTTGTTTTACCTTGCTGCTTTCTGAAAGTAAGAGTCAATTGATTTGTTGTAAGTTGAATTGATATATAGACGGTGGATTTACATTTAAATATATTAAATTATCTTCTTTTTTTTGTATATTTTTGAAGTTGGGTGATTTAACTAACTAACTTTTAAACGTTGATAGAATGAGGGAATGCTGTAACTTTTACTAGCGAACGATTTTAAAAGAATTGGCAGGTTCAGTGTTGGCTACCTAGGAATTATTTGGGTGGCCTTGGCCAATGTGGGTCTCACAGTCTTCGTTGTCGAGGAATTCAAAAAGCCGAGAAAGACACAACAATGTGGGTTTTCCATGTTCTCAATAATGAAGCCCATAGAGCCAAGATCACAAACATAACAAACAAGGTATGGATAATAAATAAAAAAACAAAAAAAACAAGGACTTACGCTGATAACGGCGAAAAAACTGAATCCGTGTTTGAAAAAAAATATGTTTGAATGGTGATGAAAGCTAAAAGACGTAGGATGCAGTTTTGTAATTTGATTTTAGAAAAGGTATGCATGTTTAACATTTAAAGCCCAAAATAACAACATTCAAGAAATGAAAAACAATAAAAATAGGATGCTGTTTCAAACCAGAGAAAGCCCTTTAATTTATTTCATAATCCCCATCAATCCAACATGTACGATATATCCTGCAGGGAGACGGTAGTATTAATTTTTTAATTCATTTAAAAGTTGGTTTTGGAGGCTTTCCTTAGCAATACTTCCTAAATTTTAATCAGTCATCATAATCATCAATTTTAAGTATAAAAAAAACTAAATGCTTTTTAGGGTAATTTCTATTTATACCTCTAATATTTAGTGAAATTATATCCTATATCACTTATTATTTTAATCTCTCTTTATCTATCTAACTGCACGAGTAGTTAAGAAAAGTTCATATTAAACAAGAAAGAATACAATATTAGTATAGAAATTAAGTTTGTAATTGTATAGCGTCCCAATATGTCATTGGGATCCTGTCTCATTGCATTGGAGGGTTTCTTCCCATTTTCTCATTTACAAAAAATAAAAAATTCAATCTAAAAAGTGTGTGGTGTACCTAAAGATTATCTATTGAAATTTTGTTAAATATCTGGTAACGTATCCTTTTTTTGGTACAAAGATAATGTGAGTATCATTAGCCCCACCTTTCCTATTTTAAAAATTTTGTTTTTTATGGAATATTTTTATTTTAATAAGAGAATATTTTAGGGGGAAAAATAATGAAGCTCTTTACTATACGGCCCCCCACTTATTTTGAACTTGGGCGAAGCTAATTCATAGGAACTAACTAACTAAATGGCCCTGACAAGATCTGACAATTAGTCAGATTAAGATAAGACCACAAGCGTTCTCTGGGTCCATCTTCAGTACTGTTTATGAGCTATTGTTTAGATCAAGTAGGTCATTTTGGTTCATTCTCTATACTCTCAATTAATCAAAACCCAGAACGCTTGTCTCAATTATTAATTTTCAACAATCACAATTCGTTTGCTTAAAAAAAATCACATTCACAATCTAGTGGAAAAAATATAAATAAAAATGTATTTATTACAACACAAGTTGTATAGCAGTTAATTACTACATAAATGATAAAAGAAAATGCATGAGTGAACTAGGAAGAAATCATTCTCAAAATTCTCACTTATGAAATCATTTTCTTTCCTTTGAAATTGGAATAAACCTGTTAGTATTTTGTTATTATAGGTGCAGCCTTTTTCTATCTTAGCAAAGTCTAATAGTTCTCAAAACTAATTAGAATAATACGAGCACAAAGAAATTCATGTAAGCTTCAGAGTATGCTCCACTTGGCCTGGCTGAACATGTTGGCATGCCTTAACGAGTTTAAAGTGAAAATGAATTATTTTATGCCAAATTTTCTCATGACCTTATTTTATATAAAAACTGTGTATGTGCTTGTACTCTCCGATTGTATTCCAACCTATCTTATTGCATTTTTATTTTTAAGCCTCTTCCTGGTATCGTATTTAATTAAGGTTGAGAGATTGTGTATTCTCTTGGTCAAGTATGGTCACGAATCATTAAACTCATGGTTCGACCGACCATTTGCTCAGTTGTCGATCAACTCGATCGTTGCCACAGCCAAGAGGAGTTCATTCTCATTCAAACCAATAACATGTCATCATAATAACCTCCTAGGATAGCCATTTATAGGG
This sequence comes from Glycine latifolia, assembly GCA_013407115.1. Taxonomy (NCBI): domain Eukaryota; kingdom Viridiplantae; phylum Streptophyta; class Magnoliopsida; order Fabales; family Fabaceae; genus Glycine; species Glycine latifolia. The sequence goes on along the minus strand of CM023946.1, from coordinate 8,355,664 downwards.
ATCTCGAGACAACGACCATGACAAATACAAAAAAAATCATCCCGAGAATATCGTGAATATACTCTAGAGACGAAAGGGGATATAGTCCTGTTTATTTTTTTTACCCAAGATGAATATAGAACACACATCAAATGTTTCTGGCTAGTTAGGTCTTCCAAATCCTAGGAAAAACATATATATAAAACTGTGTCAATCTTAACTTGACATTTACACGTTAAATAGGTAGAGAGAGAGAGAGAACTATAAAATTTTCACAAGATAAAGTCAGTTAAAAAATTTACTCAAAATATCATTTCCGTTCAACATCACAAACAAAAAATTGCAGTTTTTATTTGACCAATACTACTGTAGAATACAGGATTACCTTCATAACTGTTAGTCAACGAAGACTTCCATTTAATGCAAAGGCACCTAAACATGACAAATCAACGCAAAGTAGGAGTAAAAGGTAAGGTTAAGACCTGTGTTAGTGTCTAATGTGTACAGTCTCCGTCGTTCCCCGACACGATATTCAGCTAGAGCTCCTTTCGTTGACTTCCACAGTCACATGTTTTGTTATGTTATTCGAATGCACCAGATTTGTAGTATTATTACCAAAGTCAGCTTAAGTTAAAGATGACAATGTAATAATTATTCATGACAAAAATAAGGAAATTGGAGCTTGGGTCAAATAAATTTTAGTTTGCCAAAAGTTATTCTGAGTTATGATGACAGCGAAAGTTCTTAAATCTTAGGCATGCAAATTACATTGCAAATCTGAATTGGAATCCAATTTTCTAGTCAACTGGAAAATTATTTTTAATATGATCTCTACTGCTACTACATATTGTTTACGGCCTAAGAATTTAAAAAGTTCTAGTTAATTAACTGGAAAATGCGAAGCCGAATACAATGCAAAACATTTTTTTCTCTCATTCATGAGTCAGGACAAATATGAAAAAACAGAAGGTTAAGGAATAGGTAGAAATAGTGCCATAGTTGTTTTTTTAATAAATTAGTGTGAATAAGTTAGATAGCAAGAGCATCCCAATAACTTAGCAATGTGTTAGTGTCTAATGTGTACAGTCTCGGTGTGAATTGATCAGTCTGAATAAGTTAGTGTCATAGTTAAAAAGATGATAATTGATGTTTTCTTCAACTTTTAGATTGATAGATAAAAAAAAAGTTTTCTTTCAAAAATTGATAGATAAAGAGAGTGTTTTGATGAATATTGTTTCTTAAAACTGATTTATAAGCATCGAAAATGATAAAAAAAGATTGAAAACATTTATACTATTGGAATTATCAAAGCCTATATAAAAATATCTTTCTTAATAAAAACTACTATATAGATTAAGGTTAGAATACCCAAAGAAAAGTAATTAATTTCTCCTTCTCATAAAAGTCGTTTATAATTTTTTAAGATATCATTTACTACTTTGGTATTTTAATATAATTGAGAAAATAAATTTTAATGCTATCGTAAAATTTTAAAATAACAAATAAATAGAACATATTTTAAAATGACTGTTAAAAAAAATATGGTTTAAATGTTCATGTAGTTTTATGGACTTGTAATTTAGTCCCTCAAAATTTAAAACTTTGTTATACTGTTCAATGTTATGTAAATATATATTATTATCGATGTACATCATTATTATCATATCACGTCAATCATTTTTATAAAAAATTGACAATTGATTAATAATTAACTAAAATTGTTAAATTTAAAAAAATAAAGAATTAAATATGCAAATATTTGAAAGATGGAAATTACCTGATCATATATAACAAAAAAATACATAATCATGTAATTATAAAAGTGCATAATTTTTTTAAAAAAACTATTATGCTCAATTTATGATCTGACAAGTCAATTATATAAGTTGTCCATTGAGGAGTTCTTTAATCATTATTGTCTTATATGCATTGATTCTTTATTCCTGTTTGATTGAATATAATTATCATTCTTTCAAAAAAAAATTACATAGACAAAAAGTAGATTTAAGCCATAATCCATTAAAAATTGATGTTAACATTTTCATGAAAAGATATATATAGAGAGAGAGAGAGAGTAGTACTAATGTGGAGTAGCATAAGCATTTATTGTTGTTGCTCCTTTTCCCCATACAGCTATCGTTAGAATTACTGCATGGTTCCGCGTAGGGACGGACGAACGCATTATCCTTAATCATGTACTTGGTCTCCGCCACATTTTGGTCTTCATTCGGAAGCGCGTTTGTGAACTTGGAGTTCCTTCAACCTGGGATTTGTTTCGTGGTGTAGATTCAATGAATTCTGCCTCTAATGTAATTAATATAATTATTTTATCTGTGATCTTGCATACAACTTTGAAACTATACATGGCTGGTCAACAGGTAAAAGTTCCACGTCAACAGGTAAAAGTTGTCCACCATTTTTATCATTTCTACAATAATATTTTACAATTCTTTTTATAACCAAACCCGTGAAGTGAGAGAGATAGATTAAGGAAAAAATAGAAAAGAAAAAGAAATGTATGTGACGGATAGAGTTAAATATATTGACAATTAATTAGATACTACTCCGTGTTACCATATGTTTTTTAAAATAATTATTATGATTTTCAATAATATAACATTTCATAATTGCTTTGTAAAATTATACATCTATGCTATCAGTATAAACCACGTAACTCTATTGTCCGGAGGCTCCACGTTATGCGTAGATAAGGAGGAGGGATATTGTACGCAACCTTACCCTTGCATATGCAAATAAGCTATTTTCGGATTCGAACCCATGACCAACATGTCACCAAGACATAACATTTACACATTTATGCTATCAGTATATTTTAATTAAAATTAAAATTAATAATATCATAAAAGTAGAGTATAAAAATTGCATAACTCTTAAATAAATGGTTAATTTGATACTACTATACTACTACAGGTATCTAATTTGCTTAGAAGTTGATAATCTTGTGGGTGACACAAACATTACCAACTACGGTCACTTCAACATGATATTAATTTCTGTGAATTAGTAATCATCTTAGAGATTAATTAATGTGCTTCTTTAAGTAAAACAACCCCCTGTGCATTCCTATACGACAGTAACAAATTTGTTTGCAAGTGTACATCAAGTCATCAACGTCTTGTCAATTTAACTCAATTGCATGCCCCTTGCTACTACTGTACTCAATTTAAACTTTAAAGGGGGTGCCAGTAAAATTAGTTGGGCTTTACAATGGTAGTTAAATTGATTGAGCATTACACTTGCTAGTTTTGCCGACAGTTGCATGTCCTTGAATAAATCAGCCGTGTTATAAAGGAAAAAAAAAGTATAAGTTATATTTGATGAGATATTTTATATATTTTATTAGTTGAAAAATTTATTTGATAATATGATAAATAAATTTTAATAGTATTTTTTAAATGTTGATTTCTAACTTCTAATTTATATTTTTTTATTCTTAATATCTTTATCAAATTTCTTATTTACTTTTTTTAAAATAAATTTGAGTTTGAGTTTTATTGTTATTTAATATAGAAATAAATTTGAGTTTGAGTTTTATTGTTATTTAATATAGAATAATAGGTCATAGATTTATTTTAGTTTATTTCATATTACATTCTTAATTTAATGATTATATTATTTATTTTATTAATTTAACATTATAAATCAAGGCATTTATGATAATAGATGATATTTTATTTATTTATTATATTTTACATTTATATTGCATTATTTATTTTAACCATTGTATGCTTATAATATTTAATTTATTATTTAAACACTATATTTTATCTATTATTTTTTGAATAATTTTATATTAGATAATTTATTTTAACAATTACACTAATTAACATAATAAAAATATAATGTCTATTTAAGTATATTTTCTTATATTACTTTAAAATTGATTAAAATATTTTAAGAAATAATATAAGATTAACAGTAGAATATAAATATGTTTATTTTTATCATTTTGTATTTTTAGTTACTTTAATAGTTAGTTTTACTAAACACTTATAATTTAATAAAGTAACTTTTCAACTCCTAATTACCGACTAACTTTTTAACTTTTAATTAATTTTGTCGAATATATAGTTATAATAGAATTTATGACGTGATATATAAGAATAAAGAGATAAAAAAATTTAAAAGATATCGATGAAACTCAATTATAAATTATAATCTTCTTTCTCCTATATATAAGGTGAAATACATCAACTCGGGCATAGACATGTGGGAAAACTGTATAAAAAAATCTTATAAAATTTTATTGTACTCAGCTGGTAATTTACTCAGTTAATAAAGATTATTGTTGGTGTATCCTTATATGATTTTGCTGCTTTTTTTTTTTACATACCCCAAAAGGAGATGTTCTGGTGCACTAAAAAGTCTCATATTCTTTAATAATTAAGACAAGATAATTTTATAAACACCCTTTACTAAATCAAACGAGGGCTCAAACTCTTTAACCTCTTAGCGCTTAGTAATTGAGATTAAGAATAATTTATAAGCCTTCTTCTCTCCTGACCAACTGGGATGTGCCTTTTAAAGATAAAACTGAGGCCTATACAAACGTTGAAGCGTAAAATCCAAAATTCAGGTTCAAAAAAGTGCTAAAGCACACAACATCCAAAACCGAGACCCGCATAAATACCAAAGTGGACAATAATTTAAGCGAGATCCTATCCATCACAATTTATAGGATGTATATTTCCGAATTTTGTCTCAATTAAAATGTCTCATTTTGTTTCAAATAATTAATTTACATCGTTAACTATCTACTTTTGTTGTCAATTTTAATTTTATTATGATTGGTGAGTTATATTTTTTTTAAGAAAAAAGAGACTGCTAACTAGATTTGTTGTCTCAAAAACATCCATTTTTTTTAAAAAAAATATTATTAATACAACTTTAATGTTATTTTAATAAATAATATTATTAATTCTTTAATTAGTATTAGTATTATTAAAATAAGAAAGAAGACCATCTAAAAAATTATTCAGTATGAATTTTAACGAATTTGAACTGATCAATAAAATTCTAGATGAATTCATGAGGGAAAATAAATAAATTCATTTCTCAAATTTAAATAGATTAAAGATAAAAATGAACCCAAAAAAATACGATAGTACACCACTCAAAACCTTAATCATATTCACACTCTGCATGTTCAAAATACGAGGGAAAACTGCATTCTGAAAGGTCTTTATTATACATAAAAGCATACCAGCAGGGATTTTATATGCATATAAACTAAAAAGAAAAGGAAAATGAAAGAAAAACGTACGGTAGTTCAGGCTCGTTCATGTCTATATTACATAAAGAATATATATAAGCTTTAATGCATTCTCAACTCTTCAACTGAAAAGATGATCGCGAACGTGCAATAGAAATGCTAACATTTATACAGGTACAGGAATTGAAGTTTCAGCGCCTAACAACGTTTGAAAATCAACCTAAATCTTTCCAATAGTTGTGTTTCAAAATCAGAAATCGTTGAACATAGTTAACGATAAAATTAATGGGAAAAAAAAACGAAATAACCAATAGTTAAGGAAAAGTAGAAAGAGCAGCATTAACGTGGTGCAGTGTTATCAAAATCAGAAAAAGTCTGCATGTCTGATCTGCAACACTGTGATCTGCGACGCAACAGGCAAACAGTGTACGAGTATGCCGCGTGAAATGCCCACTCATCATAGTTTTCGATTACTTTCTCGCTTTTTCACACATGCGAGAATGGAATTTAAATTACTACTATTTTCAAATGATAAATCTAACAAACACTCTTCTCAATTCTCATTAGAGATAAAAAGAAAATAATACTACTACTAATGGAGCAACAGCGACCAAACACATAAAGAGAAGAAATGAACTGAAAATCCGTAGAGCAATTAATAATGGAGGACGCGTTACCTAGTCTTGAACAAAACCCGGAAACAAACAACTGAAAATAACGTCAAAAGGAACATAAAATATGGGGATGGTTCAATCAGACCAAAAGAAAATAGTGTCACTTCAGTTACGGATCATGATGAATCTATTTGACTCATTAAGTCGTTTGTGAACTTTCAGGTCTAATGTGTCCAGAAGCAAAGAAATAGAAGAGGAGACATTAATGAGAGAGACAAACGATAATAAAACTAAACTAGGGCGGTGTTAGGGAGGAAAAACAGGAAAGAAAGACGACAAATGCGAAGGAACACTGCAAAGTAGTAACATAAACAGCTTTGCACTTGCATTCCAAGCACGTTAAATTAATACAACTTTAAGTTGGAATTTATTCTCTGTGCTCACCCGCATGCTTTCCATTGCGTACTCCCCTCCTCGATCACCATCACCTGATGCTACTGATAACATGAACACTTGCAAACCCTTCCATGAACTTCTGCCAACTTCAGTTCTTTCTCTTTATTTCGTTAATCTCCCTCAGGAGAATTGAGAATTCTCAATTGTTGTGGTGCTGTTCAAGTGATTCGATCCATTCCCAGCCGAATGTTGCTCAGAATTAGCTAGTAAATACACATAATAACCGAAAATCACCAACAACTAAAATCTCATCACATAATAAAATCAAATGAAAGTAAACTAGAGGAGGAATATTGAGTAAGAATTAGCCCTAACTAGATCTCCATTAATTAGAATTCTAGATAACAAATGGTAAAATTGTTCCAATACTTGTTCTTCGCACACTCAATCAACTCTTAGAAGTTATAATAACTCAACTCATCCTATTGAGACTAAAATCTATGACATAGACCTAAAAATTGAAAGAAGTAGATTGAAGAATGGGAATTAGGGTTTCTTACCAAGAGTGTGTTTGTTATTGTGCATCCAAACCTTGAGTACATGTCTCTGGATGGAAGTTTCAGCGCAGAATTGTTCTACAGCAGCTTCGTCATGCTTCTGAATTCTCCACCCTAGCTTCTCCGCAAATGCCAGCATCTTATCCTTCTGCTCCTGCGTGAATTTTGTTCTAAACCTCTTCTTCGTTCCACTCCCGCTACCACCACCGCCACTAAAACCGCCGCCGCTGGAGCTGGGGTTTGACATGTCCTCTTCCTCCCTACTGAACACTCCTCCGGAAGCTAACGGTGGCAGAGCCAAGGGCCGGTGCTGCGACACCGGAGGAGTTACAAGGTGGTGGTGGAGATACCCGGCGGCTGAAGGGGGTGGCGCGCGGTGGTAGTAAGGGGAGAATTGATGATGGTACTGAGGGTGCAGAGGCTGAGGCTGCGGCTGCGAACGGTGCTGGTAAGGGCTAGTTTCGCCGTTGATCTCCTTGCGGTGGAAGTTGCGGTGGCAGTTACAGGCGGCGCAAATTACGGCTTCCAGCGTGCCTTCCTCTCCAGCAGCCAAGAACTCGCAGCATCCGTCGACGGCGTGGCCGCCGATGCTGACGGCGTGGTTCTTCTGACATTCTCTGTATCTCACCGTCCCTTTGCGACCGGAATTCACGGTGGCCGCAAGACCCTCGCCGCCGCTCAGTTTAGACCTCACCGCGGCGTTTCCCAGTGAGTCGTAACTGGGCGCCGCCGCCACTGAGAATCCCATTTCCTCCTCCTCCTCCTCCTGCTCTTGGTCCTCGTGCTCGTCAAATTCCATATGGCTCTCCACTTTTTCTAGAAAATAAATGAATAAATAAAAAAATAAAAAACATAAAAAATAAAGAATTTTCTGTTTTATTTGGGTTTTGGTCCTTTGCTGTATTGCTTGCTTCAGATGGATGGGACTGCGAGAGAAGATCTACTAATCAACAATTCTAATTGAGAATGAGGAGAGGTGAGTCAATTGAATGATGAAGTCATAAGCCACCGCAAGGGATAATTAATAACTACTAGTATAAGCAATAAGATTGTCTATTTATTTTTATATTTTATCTTTATTGTAATAAATAATGGTAATTAAATAAATTTAAGAGATATATATTTATTAGCATAATTAAATAAATAAAAATTTGTTTGAACTCGGAGTTGAAGATAAGAGAGAGGAAGAGGATGTGGTCATCAATGACCCGTCTGCAGAAAAAGAGGTGTCTGATCACTCTGGAAAGCCTTTCAAATACTTGCCATTACATTAACATCTGCATCTTTGATGTTCAGACATTTACTTTTACTTTAACCCCCCTGTGTTCCGGTACTTTTTATTTTATTTTAATCTTTTACTTTTTATAAAAAATAAAAATACTGTGCCTATAAAGCTTGGTTGAATAATAATTATATGTAGTATTCAACAATATATTAGACGTCAAACCGTTTGTATTAAATGTAATTCTTGATAAACAAATATATTTTAATATTTTTTAAAATATTAATGAATTTATCAGTTTGACTGTTAAAATGGGTGATTTCATTGAAGCATTTAAAATATGTGATTTGATGATAAAAATTTACTCATATGTTTACTTTTTAATATATTAAATAAAAAAAATGTTTTTAGCCTTATGAATTTTGTTTTTAGTTCTCCAAGTTTCTTATCATTTAATTTAATAAGTTTTTGTATTTTACACAAAATTTGTTTTTAGTCATTTCTCATAAATTTTTTACAAACGGCGTTAACTTGATTAAAATGATATGAATTTTTTTTAAGTGAGTAATATGTCTATCATAGTTGTTCTTTAACGGTTGTTTGTTATTGTGTTTTCTTCATTTGTTTTTCAAACACTACTTCTATGAATTCACACAAATAAATGGACAAAGTAATCTATTTATCATATTAAAAAATGACATTAATAGATTAACAATAATTTTTTTATAAAATACAAAAATTAAATTGAATAATATGAAATTACATAGACTAAAACTAAAATTTTATAAAAATATACGAACTAAAAACATATTTTTCTCAATAATAATTAATTTTGAATCAAATAAAATTAAAATAAAAAAGATATTAATCTAGACAAAAATAATTTAATAATTAAGTTGATGAAAGTTATTATGAAAAAGTTTATCAGAAATACAAATTTATCAACGGTACATTTATTGTCAAGGATCCCACTCTTAATTATATACTTATTTCATTCCAATTTATATGACGACTAAAGTTTTATCACATATATTAAAAAATATTTAAAAATGAAATTAATATTTCAGATAGCATAAAATATACTACATAAGTGTCCTCCTCTTTTTATCTTAATATGATTAACTTTTTCTTTGATTAATTATATTCTTTTTTTATCATTTTACAACACAATTAATAACAGTTATTTCTAGTAATTAAGGGTACTCCATGAAAAAATATTTAATACTCATTGACTTTGTAAACTAATTTAGAATATTTATTTTAAATGTCATGTAAAATGAAACAAAAATAATAATGAAAAATTTAATATTCGAGAAAAAAAAATAACAAAGAGAATGTTAAACACGTTTACTTAACTCTAACACGTGTTACCAAAGTATATTATAAATAAACTTATTAACAAAAATGTAATAGAAATTAACAAATTTTCAAGAATATTAGTAAATAAATAAAATATTATTGGTAGCATAAATATTATTTAATTATAAAATTTGTATAATTTTTTCTGAAGGGAAAAATTAGTATAGTTAAAACTATAAAATGAAATATTTTAAATATTCTTTAAACAATTGTTAGGGGAAACTCAAGAAAAAAAGCCAGGGAATGGAATGGTGCTTGAAGAATTAGCAACAGAATTGAGAGGAGACTGAGAGGACCCATAAACTAAGGACACCGACTTGTCATCGGAAAAATTAATCTGTCGGCATTTATGGGAGCTGCCTACGTGCCCTGCTCTTCCGACATGACATGACGTCACTTACCTGTCACCATTCTCTTTTCTCTTTGTTAAATAAAATCCTAACAATGTACAGTTTAAAATATTCGTTAAAATATTAATGGTAAAAAATTATAAAAAAAATATTATGAATACAGTTTTACGGATCTCTTTACGATTTTCTAATTTTTTTTTACGGTATTTACTAATTATAATTGATATACCTAAAGTACTTGTTCTTAAGTTTATTATTAGTATTTTTTAAAAATTGAGAGAAGATAACAACAACTGCACACATTGATTGGCTAAGCAAGGAGCTTTGAAAGACAATTCCTTTACTGCTTTATTCTTGTCTTAGTTAATGCCCTTTGGTGTTTTTCCTAAGGCATAGCTATTAGCTAGTGTTTCCGTTCTTTCCATGTTGTTCTATTTCTACTGCATAACAAAAGAGTGAATATATATAATTTGTTATCCTAATACAATTAGTTATTCATAACAACATAATATGTTTTTTTCTCCTAATTAATTCGATTTCTAAAGAACATGAACATGCATGAAGTCATCCGATCATTATTAATAATCATATCAACAAATGTATAATCTCTCTTTACTGGTTTAGTTACAAACGAGAGTACAAATTCTCTCCAACACTAATTAGTTTCCAGCATGATTGAAATGTATATAAAACTTAAAAGAGTGAAGTATGTTAATTTTTTTAACACTTCACTCTTTTGCGTGTATTTCTCTCCCACTATAATTGTTCAGCATTGGAGAGGATACAAACCCCATAAACAATGAGCGAATGATAAATGTTGTAGATACTAAATATAACATGTAAAATGAAAAGGAAAAAAAAAGACCGTTGCCCCCAGGACTTGTACAATACATTATATTCATATCATTGTTTTTTTTTTAACTATTATTCTAAATCTATGTTAAAATTATAATATAATACTTTTATCCAGTGAATATTTTTTAGTTAAATTCATTATAAATAATTTTTGTTTTTTAAATTATATATATAATACATCTTAAAACTAAAAAAGTAACTTCTAGTAAAAATCTTCTCATTTTATTTTATTGTTAGTAAAATATATACCAAAATATATATACACAATAATTAATCTATATCAAATCAAATAGTCAAACTAAAGTCTCAAGTATTTTTTTTTATCATGGATATTTTTAATAATTCAAAATTATGTTGTGTGGAAAATAATTAAGCATAACAAATGCAATTGTCATATTTATAAATTATAATTTTTTTCTTGAATCTCTTTCTTTTTTTACCTCTAAGGTCGAAAAATAAGAGATACAAGTACTAAGTACATTATTAATTGTAACAGATAAACAACTGTTATCACTTATAAGTTATCAGTGATGGTGGAAGAGGCAGATTGGAAAGGCCATACGTGATTCCTTCTAAACCAAAAGAAGGGTTTTTTTTTTTTTTTTTCCTACTCGTAATTGTACTTCCGTCACTCTCATGTCAGCTGGCTGGAAACCACCTTTCACATCCATTTCCCACCCCAACAACACAAGAGACGACATCGTTCCACACGCACGCCCTCGCCCTACAATAATCTCAACTCCTTATCCTTTTTCATTCAATTTGAATCTCATTCCTGCGTGGCATCACTCACTGCACTACTCTTTTTATTTTATTTTATCTTTTGTTCCACAAAATCTTGTTTGAACTTTTGAAATGTTCCTGTTGCTTATTATTTTCTTCAATTTCTTTCAGTAATTTTTTTTTAATTTCAGATAAGATTGTTTGAATTTCTAAGTCCATTTAGTAACATTTTTGTATTTTTAAATTTTATATAACTAAATATGCAATACTTTATTTACAATGTTTTATAAAAATAGTATTGTAATTTTTTAAAGAATTAAATTTCTAAAAAATACATAATAAAAACATACCTTTTTTAACGTTAAAAATAGAGATTCTTTAAATCAGGGACAAATGTCCAAAGTCACAACAGACAAAGCTAACACAGGGTCTCTTCAATCCAGCGCTGGTTTGGATCGGAGCATTCAAATTTGGATAGCGTATGAGTTACAGACTTACAGTATATTATTACCAATTCTATGGGTTTCTGGGACATTCTAAAGCCAATAAAAATAATTATTAGTTACAATCTGTCCACTATATGTGAGACCTAAAGTTCTACCTATTGTGAGAAGATTGGCTACTTCATCATGACAATATTTATGTTTCAACTTTAGTTTGATGGAATGACATTACTTTCTAAGACAAAGAAGATAATAAGTCTCAGACCGAGAGCCTCTATAATAGCTACATCTTCAAATTTCAAAACAGTCAATGATTCAATAGGCTGTAGCCTGCAACGCAATTTCTTCATGGTTTCTTACAACAAAAAGGACTGTGTAAGACATCTAACAACCTATTTAACATATATGAAAGAAAGAGAGAAAAAAAAGAGAGGAAGAAATATAATTAGTATAACAATTAAGTTAAAGGATGTGATAAACAAGATAAAAAAAAATGAGCCCTAATAAAGTGTATAAAATAACAGGTGTTCGAATATTATTCTTCTTATAATTACGCCAACTCCTTAATCATTGTCAACAACTTCTGCAACATCAGTGTTAACTTTATACAAGTCATGTTTTACAGGACCCTGACATATGTGAATCTGGTTGGGGAAAATATAATATTGAGATTCTAATAAACAATTATAATTGATTGATTCACAAAAGCTTTCGAATTGGAATGCTCTTTCCTTTTGAAAGGTATCGAGAAATGTTTATAAGGAAATAATAGTGAATAGCAAAAGAGAGAGAGAGAGACGAGGGTCATTGTTTTTTGGGATAGCTAGTATTGTATTTAATATATTATGTGTCAACCGTGCACAAGAGTATCACAAATATACTACGTATTGATTTAGTGTAGCTTAGTCATACGATTTGCCACAAATTAGTTACATTTCATCTGTCGTCTTAATTGTTCTAATAACTGCCATGCAATTCTGCGTAAGGGTGCCTGTCGTGTAGTTTAATTTATTTTTTATAAAATAAATTAAATTAAACATAAAAATAATATATGTTTTGATTTGATTTGAATATAATATTAAATTTGAATTAAATCAATCTAATCTTTTATCGTTTTATTTTGGATCATTATGGTGATTTAAAAAAAATTCAATTTATTTTTGTGACTTTCAAAAAAAATTAGTGCATGTTTGATTTATTTTTTAAAAATAATTTTGACCAGTGTTTATATGAAAGATTTCTTAAAAAATAATCATTTTTAAAATAAACTAAAAAAACAAATATGTCATTATAAAAAAATTACTACTTTATTACTTTTTTGGGGGGAAAAGATGGACTAAGGTCTAAGGTGAAGAAAAGCAAACACTGGTCCAGTAGTTCACACGGCTAAGGAATGTTTTGTTGGGCTTTGGCTTCCATTTCCATCTATATTTTCTTCTCATCACGCCGAAAGAATATATTTTTTTAATCGACTACATATATTTTCTACATAAAATAATTTTGTCCGAGGTGAATAAGCCTTTTTTTGTGTGGAAATAAATTGTCAAAAAAAGAAAGTAAATTTTGGACACAGTAAAAAATATATATTAATGTTATTTTTAATAAACTAAAGTTCTATCTTAATGAATGTCACTTAATAAATACTAATATAATTTTGGTTTTAATTAAGAAAATATTTATAACAATGTTGTGTTTAAATTTTATCATAAAATAAATAATGGGACATCGACGTTGACAAGACGATAAAAGAGGTTTAGCCAGGGTATGGCGAAGGAGCGTCTGAGCTTCATTTCCATACTTTATGGCAGCCTTTTACTTTGTTCCGTGACTTCCGTCTCTAATGCAAGAATTGTTCTTTCTTTATTTTACAAGCAAGAATTGTTCCTTTTATATATAATATATACTATAATATAGTTTTCCACTAAAACTGTTGTCATTTGTGTGTTAATGCAAAAAATATTAGAGATTTTCAGATGCTAATAAAAGAATTTTTACAACATTACAATTAGAATTGTGTAATTTATAATCATATCCCATTTTAATAATAGTTTTAATATTTTGAGATAGCACTAGTAAATAATGACATTAGTTTTCATGCTAAGTTAGTTATATCAAAAAATGAGTAAGTTTTATCTACCATCAATATTAATATTTTTATCTGATGATCAATTAAAAATTACTCTCTAAATTTTTTGTACTTAAGTTCATTACTAAAACGATATAATATAAGTTTTATTTCTCTAACAATAATAAATATAAATAAATTGTTTTTTCTCTCTCTGAAATTGTGTGTTTTTTTACCTCCATTAAGAATGGAAATATGATTCCTTTGATAACCAATCCAACGGAATCACATTTACGGCAGAAAAGTAATTTTGGAATATTTGAAAATTGTAACCAATGCAATGAGTGGGATAAGCATAGCAATTTATGATAATGTTTCTAATTGGAGCCCAGAACAATATGCCCAAACCCAGTTACTCCTCTTAGGCCTCAGCTCATAGTTGAGGCTCTTACTATTTATACTTCATATTTGTTAAGTACACCCAGTACCCCCCCCCCCCCCCCCCCCCC
>CM023946.1:8261862-8341259 GCA_013407115.1 Glycine latifolia | reverse complement strand
GTGGGGGGCTTTCTCTTTTTATATTCATTTTTTTAAACACCCCCCCGTCCCCCCCCCCCCTGGAGACACACACCTCCCAACTACCCACAACACCTTTTTCCCTTAAAGATGTACACCCCTTTTACTTTCCAGAAATATATTTATGGAATTAAATGTACCTATTCCAAAAATATATGATATAGTTATTCCAAAAAGATATTTTCGATAATAATAAATCATATCTTAATCAAAGTATTTAACGATGAGAGTTGAGGCCTAAATTGTTAACATAAACTTGTGAAGAAGGTTTAAAATTATGGTTTAAAGAATAATAAAATATTATATGTTAACACAATATGATATAATGAATATATTGTGAATATAGTTTTAAATTAGGATTTAAAGAATAATAAAAATAAAATGAAATAAGATTTTAGATAGGATTAAAAGAATTCTAATGATAGGATAAAAATAAAATTAATAAACATGAGTGTAAAATAGGTATTTATTTTTTTTATATTTCTCGTCAATGATCTTAATTGCTAAGTGATATTTTATTATAAAAAAATTGCTAAGTGATATTTTATTATAAAAAAAATACGTACTTATTTTGGAAATATATCTCTGTAATAGATATAGTTAATTCTGAAAATACATTTTCAGGAAGCAAATAGGTGTAATTCTTTAAGGGAAAAGGATATTATGGGTAGTTGGGAGATAGAAGAAAAGGGTAGGGGGGAGTGTACTTAGCCAAAAAGAGAAGTAAAATAGCAAGAGCCATAATGGATGAATCTTACCAGGATAGTCCAATTCGAATACTGTCTAATGAGATATTTGATGAATTCACATGTTGATGTACCTCTCGAAATTGCCAGCATGAGGATGAGACCGCACCTCTGCAAAACTCCACATTCTACACCATGTTTTATTCGACAAAACAATTCCACCATTCTACATCTCAAGTGTATTTTTGTACCTCCCAAACCGCAGGAATAACGGCACCGCAAACCCCTGCATGATATCAAACAGGACCCGTGGAGTATAATCATAGCCCCCGTACGAGAGATCCACTGCTCGAAATCCCCAAGCTGTCGAAATAATACTCTGCATCAAAACCTTTTTATCAAAAGCATTTCCAGAACCTACAATTCCAGATGTATCAAACCATTTTCCACCTGTCAATTTCTTCCTTCCTGAACACTTTAGATGGAGCTTGCTGAAAGTGTTCACGAATGTCATCAGCAACACCGTGCACGAGTCCAACCAGAAGAGCCATATTTCCTCAACTATTATAGTACATGACAGAAGAACACGTTCTATGGTCTCCAAACTTTGGTCACAAAACAAACAAGTAATTAAGTTCATTTAAAGGAATGTTTCTTTTATGAAGATTGTCTCTAGTTAATGGTAACCTTCCAAGCAAGGCTCTCCATAGAGTGTGTGCTACCTTAGGCGGAACTTTGATCCTCCACATATGTATGTGACATATCGACTATCGTCCGATCCTGTTCTCCACCAAATCTCCCAGCAAGTAGACCTCTATATGCTGAACTAACAGAATATTTAGCATTTGTGTTCTTTTGTACCATAATCGGATTCGGAGCATATACAATTTCTATCCAAGCATGGGTCAGCTCATTTTTCAATCAGGTGTAGTATATAGGACTTAGCTTGGCAAAGGGAAGTACTAAATAGCATTAGGGTCGGTCCGGGAAATTAAGAATAATAACAAAAACTATAGTAAAACTCATTTTTATAATCTTTGAAGAATTTTTTTTTTTTGCTTCTTTTATCAATTTGGCTTCAGTGATAAGTTTAATTAATTTCATTATTAAAATTTGAAAATTTAATTGATAGTTTTATTTAATCTTAACAGTGTTAAATTTGAAAGTTAATTTACTGTGTGTTAAAAAAGCAATGGGTTAAATATGTTTTGGCGCTTATAAATAGGGCAATATTTTTTTTTAGTCTCTCATAAATAATTTGTTTCTTTTTCGTCCATCATTGATAGAAATGCGTTGGATGTGATCCTTGTGATTTAAAAAAAATGTCTTTGTTTGTCTTCTTGCTTATAAATATAAAGACTGCATACAACAAATTTCCATAAATAAAAGATTAAAAGAAGACGGTTTATTTTTTAGGGACTAAATTTAAACATTACTCGATTTGCATAAAGTAAAAACATATTTAATACAAAAATAATATAACATTTCTGATTTAACTGAATAAACTAATATTATCTAGCTTGCTAACTAAAATTCATCTCCACAGGATATAGAAGTTTTTTCAACAGAATATTAGTACAATTTACACACACACATCGATTTAGTTTTATTGACTAAGTTGTAGGTGCTATGCTAATTCTTAACATTGGGAAATATTTAAAATTAGTAACAATATTGATCTCAATTTGATATAACTAACTATAAGAAAATTAAAACTTGTGAAATTTAGAAACAAGTTTAATATTATTTATGTAAGTTGACAACTGACATAACTTTGAAAGAAAAGTAAAATAAAATAAAGTTTTTCCCTAAATTTTATTCTGTTACTTGGATTACATTGGAATGTGACACATACTATTATTTCTATCTAGGATATTTCCGGGGCAAAAGCATCTGGGTGGTTCAACTTTTGTCTCAAGTACAGGAGAAGTGAAATTTCTCATCAAAATTTGAGGTCACAAATGGAATACATTTATTGGATCTACCTGTTTAAATAATTTTAAGGGTATTATTTAAAGTTGTTTATTATTTGTTTTGGTGTACTCGAAATACATTATGAATTGTTCAATCCGTAATATACTTGGGATGCATCAAAATTAATAACAAGATACATTAAATAATTATCCTTTTTAACGATGAAGTGAGTTGAGATTTTCAATTTTTCCATTTTTTTATTCATCTTACCTTAAGAAGAGTGTTTGCATTGTTTTAGATGTCAGTAAAGAATAAGCACTCTCATGATAAAAATAAAAAAAAAGAATAAGTACTCTCCGACTTAACCCGTATGAAAAGGATTGCAATAAGTTGGAATGAGTTAATCTGGCAATATTCCAAATAAATAAATTCTTTCAATTAAAAAATCCCTCTGGTTCATTGACTTCATTCTTCATATTTATGTTGCCTCGAGTCAAACCACATTTTTCTATAATGAATTATTCCTATTGATATTCAACTTTCAAGGACGACATTGTAGATTCTCATTAAACCTTTGAAGTTTGAACAAATGGAAAGAAGTTTTTTATATAAAAAATATGATGCTGGCAGCCAGCCACGTCTATTTTAATAATTTAAGAAAAATCAAGTACTACATACTCCGTTATAAAATAAATGTCGTAAAAAAATTCGTCTCAAAATAAATATTATGTTCATTTTTAAATATAACATTAATTATTATTTTTACTAATATTGTTAACAAGTGTTTTTTTTTATTTTTTTAATATAATATTAATAGTAATATTATTATTCTCTTTTATTTATTTACTTGTTTTAATTTATGTAAAATAACATACAATAATACTTATTTTGGAACGAATAGAATATATACTTCTGTTTTGGTGTCTTAATGTTTCCCTTTAAGAAAAATAAAATACATACTAATAAGGCTTAAAGATTCACATTTGTATTTGGAGATTATAATAATTTACTTATTTTACTCAACCAACTAAACTAAATTCCCTTATATTAAAATTAAGGATAAGCAAATATTTTACTTTATGAAAAATATTAACCATACATTTTTACTGTAGCAATACATTCTCTAACAGTAACCACTCTTTTTTTTTTAAGCAAACACATTTTTTATTGTTAGAAATCTATTAAAATTACAAAACTTTCGTTAGTTTCATTTTTTATTTGATAAAATCTTATGATTTTAATTAATTTTAATTTTACGATCAGTGTGTTTTACTAATGTTCACTTGGGTGAATGGCCGCCTGTTACTATATAACACACGACTTTTATGTCAAGAAGTTTAATGCTCTCTGCCGATGGATCTTTTTCAGATAGCTTTATCGTTCATTAATTCGTAACTAGATAATCCTAACAAAAAGAATGAGTACTCTTGCAATGGATGTAAAGAAGAGAAAGGAAAACAATGAGCATGGCCAACTTTACAGTTCACAAGTTCCCACCAGAAGAATATTAAAGGATGAAGACAGCATTGTCCAAAATAAAAAAAGAAAAGAAAAAGATTAGGACTACAGCAAAAGTTCCGTATTAGCTGAAGTATTAATGACACAAAATTACAGTACAAATTTGGTCGAATGATCTCTCTATGTCATGTAGAATAAAATACTGAGTGGTGAAAAAGCATCCAAGGCAAGACATTGGTCCTCCCTAGTCCTTCCGTTCCGATTCTTCAAACACAAATAAAGAGTTTTGAAACAAAACCAATCAAATAACATTCATAGCAGGTGAAACATCAAGCATGCCATTAGCATCCAATCCAATTCAAATGATTCCTTCATTCTCTGTCCTCAACGCGACTTCACTAACGGTTTTTCCAGTATTTTCTTTTCCAACTTATCCGTAACAACCAACTTGGCCATTCCCGAACGAATTACAAGATCATTATTATTGTTGCTATTCTCGCTGCCATAATGTAACAGCACAGAACCTTGCAAAACACCCATGGACTTTGACTTTTTTTAGCCTCACCTTCCTTCTTCCAAACCCGTTGTCCGTTTGGTGCGGTTGCATTTTAACCCAACCACCTCTCAACGAACCCGAACCAATGGACTTTGACCTCATCACTTTATCGTTATTTTCAGAGGCCTCACTCCCATACCCTACACGCGACACACTCGATACTTTCCCGTTCCCACCTTTCTTCACCATCCTCACAATTTTCTCACTCCTATCACAATCATTCTCGTCGTCACACTCCTCCTCCCACACCGGAAGCGCGCTCTCCACGCGCGCCACGCGCCACCGCAAATTGTTCCAAATCGGCGACGTGCGAATCCTCTTCCTCGCCTGATTAAGGCACTCCACCACCTCCGCCATGGACGGCCGCTTCTCCGCCATCGACCTCACGCATCTGGCAGCCAGCACCGCGAGCTGCCGCACCACTGCGGGGTCCGGCTGCGGTCCGATTCGCCGGTCGCAAATTCCGGCGAAGTCGCCGAGCTTAATCAACGGCACCGCCCAGTCCACCACAGACGGAGGACTAAAGTTAACATCGATAGCGTTTCTTCCACTGATTATCTCCAAGAGCAAGATCCCGAAGCTGAAGACGTCGCTCTTAGCACTGAGATCCTCCGGCGCAAGATAGCAGGGGTCGAGGTACCCTAACGTCCCCGCGGGGGGAGTGCACTTGACGCGAACGTCCTCCACGTGTCCCCTTAAGGCGAGGCCAAAGTCACCGAGCCTCGCGTTCCATTCTTCATCGATTAAAACGTTGGAAGACTTAACGTCACGGTGAATAACGGGAGGGTTGGAAGAGTGTAATTCGCGAACCGCTTTGGCGACCTGAAGCGCGAACCGGACCCTACGGCTCCAACCGGGCGGTTTTTTAACGGAGTGTAACAGATCGTGGAGCGAACCGTTGGGCATGTATTCGACGACGATTAATTTGTTGCCGTTTGGGTCGGTGCTGAAGCCGAGGAGGTTAACGAGGCGGGGACTGGGGACTTGGGAGAGGATCTCGATCTCGTTTTCGGCGGGGCTGGTGCAGTTGCCGCACCCGGTGCATTTGGAGGCATGGTTCTTGGAGGTGGTGCAGGCGAGTTTTGTTGTTTTGACGGCGGCGAGGAGCTTGCCGCCGTCGAGGGTGGCTCTGTAGACTCTGCCGTGGCTTCCTCTACCCAAGAAGGTGTCGGCGGAGAAGCCGTTTGCGGCGGCGGCGATGTCGGCGTAGTGGAAGTGTCGGATTGGTGTTGCGGCGAGGGGCTTGTGTTTCTTGAAGTGGGGATCGCAGGTGGCGATTGCGGAGTCGGCATTGCAAGAGAGGTAGCCCATGAGAATGGGTTTGGAGGGAAGAGAGAAAGGGGTTGAAGTTGAAGAAGAGAGAGATGAGTGGCGGTGCCAAAGGGAACACATGGGCGCCAAAACCCATAACTGGAAAGGAAAGGAGGGTCTTCAACTTCAACTTTAAAGTCGTATGATGTGAATGCAATCCACCAAGCTTGGACGCTTTTTTTTTCTTTTTCTTTTTCTTCCATTCTGCTTTTACTTTTTTACTTATTTATTTTCTTTTTCCTTTATATCTTCTACCATGCTGCGTGCTTGCTAATAATTTAATGATTCCTGCATGCAAAGTCGTGCACCGAGCACAATAGGTTCATCATCCAGAAAATTAGTACTATATAGGAAGTGCTTGTTCTTTTACTTCTTCTAGAAATAATTAATTAAAAGTTAACCATTACTATATAGTTCTTTAAAGTAAATTAAAATAAATACCAGTACTAGCTATTTTATGCTTTCAATTTTATGGAAGTGTGTTTGATTTAATATACTTTCAATGTAGGAGTTTTACTCTCTCATTTGAGCATTCTTAAATTTTCTTTTCTTGAGAGTTGTTTTTTATGCACTTAGATCCTCTATTGCCACACAACCTCTATAGCAGAAATATTAGCCATTAGATTTATAATATGAATGAAGTAGATTTAAGTTGAGGTGTGGACCTAACTCATAGAAATGTTGACATAGGTGTAATTTATGTGTCGAGAACCACGTTTGCTTAAGGTTTGCCAAGACTCTAATGTGGCTAAGACACATCTTAGAAAATGGGTGAGCACTTACAAGAAAATATTTAGACGCTCAAATTGATAATAATTTCACTAGAATGATAATTCATATTAAATGTATCTACTACAATGATGTCAATGATATATATCAAATTTGCGTTGGAATCTATTTTGCAAGGCCTACAGGCTATAAGAGATGAGAAAGTAATCGAGATGTGATTCATTACTCACATGTGTAGGGTGTTGTTGTTTTGACTTCGGCTAACACTTGTGGACTTGGAAGAATTGATACACGAATTAGTCCTGGCTAAATTTATCCATAGCACTATTTTTCTTTTTATTTTTACATGCATAATTGATTTTATTACCTGCTTATCTATTTTATTATAAATTTAAAAGATAATTAACATATTCAAGTTAGACTTGAACAGTTATTTTTGTAGTCAACATAAATGTGAGCTTTCTTTTGCTCCAATTCAACAGGGCGTAAAAGCTGAATGGACCAACAATAATCAGATTAATAATGAGTAGTCAATTTTACTACCTCTGTCCTATCATCATGTTGTTAATTATATTAGCTGATAAAAAAAAATCATCATATGTTTTACCAAACTTTTTTTTTTTTTGAATTCAAACATGAAGTAAATATGGATTTTAAATAAAGGATTCTTTACGTACATTAAAGACTAAGATTTTTTTATCTTGCATTCTCTCTCTCTATTAAACCCAAATCCTTAGTTCCATATTACATACGTCAACCAACCTTTCTTTCTTTTGCCTTCATTAATTGCCATCATTCTCCCTTCGCTGTCGAATCTCGCGACTCTAACTCTTTGAAAGAGGCAAGGCTTTACATTATTCATGATACCATATGGATTTCGATGAAAAATGAAGCTTCATCAGTTTCATGATAGCTGGAGTCTAATATTGATATTAGATCATTTGAATAAATTTATATAAACTGCAAAATTGGTGATTTACGTTGCCTCTAACATTGTTGGACACCTACCCTCTTTGACTATTTGCACCCAAATCTTAATTTTCAAGTTACAAAAATCTGCTTAAAATAAGAAAACTTGATTGGCTGTGTAAGGACATCTGAATCCGTTTCTCTCAATATGGACGAAATATTAGAATATATACTACATCTTAATAGGACAAAGACCGATAGTTGATTAATTATAGCTAAACACTGGATAAGCCAGACCCGTGGGGGACGCATTTTCTCTGTTTAATTTTTAATTAGATTGTTGAAAAAATTAACTTGTTCTGTGGTGCACGACATAGTTTCGCAACGACTAACATACTATATTATTTGTTTATTCTCTTATTAATTATTTTAATACTTTGTAAGATAATTAGTTTTGGATCCTCCCATATTTTAGGTCAAATACTTAATCCAAGTCTGTCTACAATTATTATGGATTATTGAGCTCACGATCGCCAAACACAATAAACAACTTGATATGAAACCAATTTTTCCATTAATTGACTCCAAATATATATAATTTTCTGAATTTTTACTTTACATCCTCTTATAAACATATTTATTGTCAAGTTTTGAGACTAACCTGGCATGTGCTTGATGACGTTGATCGGAACAAACATTAATATATTATTTATTTTTTAAAAAACATAAAACATTTTTATTTTTTCATTTGATAAATAAAAGGGTTTGTAAAATGAAGAAAAATTAAAATTATTCTTTCATAATCATTCTCTTTGTTTGGCACATCTCACTCATTGCAATATTACAGATGAGTTAAGTGAAATATTAAAGATCGGCTCCGGTCTACTTCAAATAATTATCAATAATTCTTCATCTACAAATAGTTGTAGGGGGGCTGGGGGCAGAATTGTTCATATTTTTCATCTAGTAAATATATTTGCATATTCTTTTTTATTATACTATTTTATATGATATATATATATATATATATATATATATATATATAACGACTGATGTCTAAGAAAACTGTGTATGTAAGAAAAGGAGTTGAGGGAAACCGTATAATATCAACAAATTCAATTTAAAGTAATGTTATTCATATAAAAAAAATATAAAACTCTTTATATACATTTTTACTCTTTGCTTTATTGTTACATTACTTATTTAATCATACACTTATTTTTTGAAAGCTTATACACTTGTTTCTATTTATTCTATTCTTAGTACATAATTTGTTATAAAAAAAATTAATATACAAATAACATTACTCTTAAATTAATTAACTAAGGATCCCCACCTTCATATTTAATTGGGACAGAACTACATGTGGTTGACTGGTTATGGAGAAAACTCTACACAAAGAGGGGAAACATAAGCAACAAAGTATGTTTCCAATTAAATAGAAACATAGGTATTATATGTTTTCATAATTAAAATAAAGTTGTCATAACATAAAGTTAACATCGTGAATGGAAAGGTCCAATAATTATTTTTTTAGCGATAGTGGCTGAAGTGCAATACAACAAAGTGAGTGTGGACAAATGACACACAGTGACGTGCATCTGTTTGTGTTTGGCTTTAACAACGCTCTGAAACGTGGGATGAGAATCTGTTGGTTGCTTTTATTTGTAATTTTAGGAAGTGAGAGATCGATGTGGAGCTTTCTCCAGCTTTTGTTGACGATCAAGTGTCTCTTTGTCAGAGATGTTGAAAATCACCTTGGACTTCTCTAAATCAATTCAAATGGTAAATGATTCTCTTTGCCTTCTCTAGTTATCTTGCATATGGGATGACAGTTGAAATTGATAGTCTAATTTCTAAAATTGATTTTGGTTATTCATGTTACTTCTCTTTTTGTTTAAGAATATTATTTTTTATCTAGCTTTTATATTATATATGCTACAGTTTTTTTTTACCTTTTATAATTTTATTTTTCTAGATATGTAATTTAAAATAGCATTTGATTTAAATTATTTTAAACTTCTTTTTTTAAGAGAGAAAGTTGAACAAAACATAATCTTGAAAAAAATTAAAAAGGTTATGAAGAAAATACTTGAAAAACTTTTTAATGATTTATAGATTGTTTGAGTAACCATTTTTGAGGATTGAATAATATTAAAAATATAACAAATTATATTAATTTCTCCTAAGATCTATTCAAATTACGCGTGCATTCTTTTCTTTTTTCCACCCTACAATCCTCTTAACTTTTGTCTTCCTATTACACTTGCATCCAGTACACCTCAAACATGTTAGTTCTGTTTAATTTAAGAGCACGTGACAAACAAGTGTGTTTTCCTTCTTAAAATACCCCCATTTCATCTTCTTTGTTAACTATGTTAAGATTTGTTTTTTGCAAGTTAGAAAAATTTCTCAATCTTTTTTCATTCAATCAAAACAATCAACTAAAAGTTACATAAACATACACACAAAAAATATCAATAATTAAACCCAAATCTAAATATGTGAAGAAGAAAAAAAATCAAAGTCTAATTTTCCAAATATGAATACTAAAGAAAAAAAATCCAAATCCGAATCAATGAATAACTAAACCAAATGTGAATATTGTTTCTTACTTTTTTTTATCTAAAATCTAAATCCAAGCCTTTGATTGGGCTCCCGCTGAATAAGGAAAAAAATCTGAATCTGAATTAATAATAATAAATAAAAAGATCTGGGAGGGCAAGCGAGAGGTGTTGCGATATCAAAGACGTCTTAAGGTGGTAGTGGAGGTAGTTGACAGTTACACATAATAGTGAAAGGAGGTAATTTTGTCATCAATCTCCTTGCAGGGGCAGTTGTAGGCAACTTACATGATGATATTACGATCCTCTCGACTCTCATGGTGTGTGTGGCCTCAACAAAAGGCGAAGAGATCTACCAAAATGATTAGTAGAACTCCAAACATGTGAAGATATCTGATTTCCCCCTTATTTGTATCGCCATTAAATGCTTTAGGTGACACCATTAATGCCACAACATCACTAAGTTATGCCACTGCGAGGCGCACCGCAACGCAGCCAAAGTCGTCTGGCACAACTCTTCTTTTGCCATTGGTCATCTTTGTTCGGAGGATAAACTAGGATCATCTTTGTTCAAAGGAGAAATTAGGATTTTTGCAAACACTAATATTGTCTATGGTGTAGGATCTTCCTGCACCATTGGTCATCAATGTCTATCGCTCCATTGGTGTTCCATTGGGCCAACTTAGTTGGAAATTGAGGGGGGGGACATTTTTGATTTTGTAAAAAAATATGAAAAGGTTAGTTGATGGTGTTAGAGGAGGACAGACCAAAGTAATGTAAGGAAAATGAGATGATACATATATAATTTAAATAAATCTCAGGAGAAGTTATTGTAATTGTAATTTGTTCTTAAAATTATGTTAATAGAAGAAAAATCTTTGATACTTTTAAGTTAAAAGTAATTCTGATAACGCATAAATGATCATCCAAACACAAGTTTAATTTTAAAATCTTCTACTTCCCTTATTTATTCTAAATTTTAATGCACCATCCAAAACATTAATTTAAAAATTATAAATAATTTTAATTTGAACTTAAAATTAACTTTTATAATTAGAAACATTAAACCAAATACTGCATTCTCTCATGCAAAGCTCCAAGAAGTTAGATTTTAAAAAAACAAGCTTAGGATATCTCTTAGTTGGGAGTTATTAAAAACTAATTCTTTTAAAGGGTTAATTTGATACGTTCTCAGAATTTAGACTAACACATATAAAATGACTTTAATTAACCTAAGTCCAGAGTTACATGGTGAAGATATATATTTTCTAACTCAACCTTGTGTTAATTTATAATACCATCAGGTAACTATTATGTTAACATTGATCTAGTTGATAGCTGAGTTCATACCACTACATAGCTACCTATGCTCATGCTAGCAATTATTTCAAAAATAATCATGTCCCAATTTAAACCAAACGAAAACCAACGTTCGGATCTTTAAAAAATTAAATTGAAGAGGTTTGGACTTTTGCTCTCCCATCCAAGACATGATTGTGACCCATCAAACACAAGTAGGTTGTTAGGTGCAAGAATTCTATTGAAGCAGCCTAGCATTTTTGCACAATGCTCGTCAAGTGGAACTGTGGAAGTAGATTTTAATTCTAGAAAAATATCGATACATAATACATCGTGACATGGAAGAGTGAAGTAAGGAAACAGATATCACGATTATCAAGGTTACGTAAGAGAGAGTTTTTAAAAAATAAGATTTATATATCGTGTAAGAAATTATTTTTGAATAATAAAAAATGATATTTATATAACACGTAATAACATTATATTAAAATATAATTAAGTAAAAATATAAAATATAAAAACGTGAATTTTTTTAAAAAATTTATCATTAAAACAAAATTGTATATAATTTTTTTACAATATCATAATATTGCGGAGACAAAAAAAATAACTTTAAAAACTTACTTAAAATTTTTTCTTTAAAAATACTCTTAGAATACAGTTTCTGACCTAATTGTACTAGTTAATCCCGTTTGAAATCTATCTGTAAAAGTTAAAACTTGTCAAATATTGGTAATCATTTTCAAATACGGGATAATCAACTTTTGACTTTTGCTCTACCAAAGCCCACCACGATGGAAACATGTAAAAATGCCGCGGAATAATGTTCAAATACTTTTAAGTTCATAATGGGATCGTAATAACCTCAATGGGTTGATACTTTTGGAGATATTAATATACTAGTATGTGTGAAGTGGTCATTATTATTATTCGAGAAATAATGTTCTATTGATTGTATGTATTTGATAATCATTGTTCTCGACTGTGTGCTGATTGAAACCCCTAATTCCATTTCTAATAGAAAAGTAATAAGTAATTAAAAATAAATAAATGATTGCCGAGAGGTGTTTGTATTGTTTATGTTAGACGTGTTTTTCGTTTAAAGAATAAAAATAGAAGATAAATTTTTAAATTAAAATAAAATATAAAAGATGTGAGTTAAAAAAACATACAAAAGTTATCTTCAATATTTTTTTTTTATTCCAAACACAACCTATTCCTTCAAACTTATATATAACCTATATAAAAAATATACCTTAGGAGGATGGAAAAATAAAAATCTACCAATAAAAGTAAGAATATATCTATTTTAGTGAGTAGTGAACTATGAATATATCTATTTTAAAGTATTCGTAGATATCTATTTAAATACTTATCTATTTTTCGTTAACACTTCTATCCGTGAATATCCACAAATGCGGATATTTTTGTCATTCCAATCCTCAATTCAATTTGACAAATGCATTGTTGATGAGTATTTTAGTCCTTTCTGTAAAAGTGGTTAACATAAAACTAATAAACCAATGAATAATATTTTCTAAAATATCTAACTAATAATATTAGTATTTATTATTAATTTACAAATTAATTTTGGTACACTGTCCATATTTTTTATATTATCAATCAATTAAATTCATCTTATAAATATAATTTTTAAAATATTCATTATATATATATATATATATATATATATATCTACAAGTTTTACTTGTATCATAATTCGTGATAACATGATAATATAAAATTATTTATATTATCAGTATATTTCAATTAAATTATCTAAATAAACATATCATTATAATCATAATTTAAATTATTTCAAAGCCAACTATAAATTCCTTGCAAATTACAAAGTATCTTATCCATCATTACTATATGACAAGTTTTATAATTTCGAGCTATTTAACCAATTTTTAAGTAATAAAAATATTCACATTAAGTTTAACTTATTTGATTCTAATCAAACAGCTAGCTCTTAAACATAAATAATTTAGTTTTTTTTGTGTGAAAACAAATAACTCAGCTAAATCAACTTAAAACATTGAGCAATGCTATTCTAATCAAACAGCTAGCTTTTAAACATAACTAATTTAGTTTTTTTTTGTGAAAACAAATAGCTTAGCTAAATCAACTTAAAACATTGAGCAATGCTATTTTGTACGAAGCACACTGGCATGAAAGCAGCTATGACGGTTATTATTTTCTAAAACAAATATTAATTAAAAATCTAAAAAATATATCAAATATCTTCTAATAGAATACAGAGCTTCGTGCGTATTTAACGAATTAGTTTTCGTACCAAATATCAATTTTCTAAAACATTTCAATTAACTAAAAATTACATGATGAGTTAAAATTTATTACATCAATTATTTAAGAAATTATTTCACTTTTTACATATTTATTCAGCAACAAATATTAATTGTATTATATCATACATAAGATAATTTTATCAGTGCAGATCTTTCTACGTGAAATTATTACAATCATTTTAAATAATTGTTTTTAACAGCTATAATTTCAACATTATCATAAATTAATCATAATAATCATTTTAATTAACATTTACTAAAATAAAATAATTTGGATCTATCAAATATTATAATTATTTCAAATAATTTTTTAAATCTAAAGTGTAATAAAATTGTCCAGCTCTCACCCCTAGTATTTTATGATGCATTGCGGCTCCACATATGTTTTCATTTTTTCTCCTTTTTTTCACTTTTTTTTTTTCCTTTTTCCCTCTGCTTTGTTACTTTTTTTTACCCTGTTCTAAAGGATTCACAATCCATGCATGTGCGTAGGTAGGTGTAGTAATGTAGGTGAGTGTTCTCAAAATTTTATTTCTACCTGCTTTCTTGTGGAATGTGATTAAATTCGTTAAAAATATAATACTCTCAAAATTTTGCAAGTCACCGTGATAATGATTTTGAAAAATGCGGCAGGTATCCAAAAACATAAATCACGGGCAGCACCTATATCTAACACAAAATTCTTTATTAAGGTGAATAAAAAAGAAAAAAAAAACTGAAATGAGAGAAAGTTCAAAGAGAAAGTGATAAATAAAGATGTAATACCCCTTACATAAAGATGTAATAAATAAGATTAAAAAAAAGATAGAAAATGGGATAAAAAATATATCAAAAATATTTTTCATAACTATACACGATAGAAACCTTATGTACGCGTCACTCCAAAATAAGTGATGACAAAAAACACTAAAAAAATATCAAACTATAATTTAAATTTTCAAATATTTTATTCTAATTATGTTCCAAATAAAAAATACTTATATAATAAATAATAAAAAAGGCTTAAATGTTTTCAAATAAAAAATATTTAAATATACTGTTTTTCTTTGTCTTAGTCCGTTTTTTTTGTCCAAAAAGATATTTTTATAATTTTTCTTATATTTATTTTGGTCTTTTATTATTTTTTGAGCGATTATTCTTTTGTTTTAATTCTTATAATGTCTTATTCATTTAGAATTAGTATATCTTTGAAAAGTATTTGATTGAGACTAAAAGCAAATGATTTAGATTATTACAAGAACTAGAAAAATGTTATAAAGAACCAACACAAAATACTAGTAACATACTAAAACAAAAATCTTACAACAAACATTTTTTTTATAAAAGACAAATAAATAAAAAACAGTATGTTATAAGAACCAAAATCATTTTTAAGTCTAAAGATAATAAAATTGTTGCACTTATTAAACTATTTACCATTTATTTATTTTAAAATGTAAGTACTAGTATAATATCCGTGTTCAAACTAACAGGATTTCTCTAGATCATTTACTATACAAAGATTAAATATAATAAAATGTAATTTTTAATTCAGAAACCACCTTAGCAACCAGTAAATTTGTACAACACTTTTTTTCAAATCATCAACAATCCAGGAAAGAAATCCAGGATAACACCCAGGATTTTATTTTCACCGTTCCAAATTATTCTGCGCGTCCTAATGCCTTCAATAGTCAAAAAACTCATATACCTCATACCCACCGATAATGGCTCCTCCCCATCAATGTCATCACTAATCAGTCCAGATTCATATGCACAACCGAAGAGAGCACCCTACAATGGTACAAAGGATAAAAGCTAACTCTTATAATTCCAGTCAGATACAAACGCACAAGCACGGTGGTTCCATATAAGGCCCTAAGACATGGGAACATGTCCTAAAAAGGATAGAAAACCCGTTCGACATTTGGCCAATTCATAAAGAAAAATAAAAGCGTGCTCTATAAACATCTTGAAATCAGCCAGATGTGAAAGCTTCAGCAACTACGCAAGCCGATTCTTAGATTCCAAAGTGGTGCTTTAAAACTGACACTATTTTAAAAAACATTTTGATGTTTTTGGATCAAAGGATTTCCGGTTAAGTAGTGTAACTTGTAAGACAAGGTTTATGAAATACAAGTTTAATATTACATGAGATGAGTTAGCAATATAACAGAAATGAAAATTCAAGATCTGCAATTTTTGGTATCTTTTTATGTTTTTTGGTTTGTCCTTGGTCGAAACATCAAGTTAGCCAATTGAACCATTCAAATCACAACCAAAGATCTCATTGGATTGGTTTTGAAACATTACTAACACCAAAAACTGAGGCTCTTTTATTCAATGATCAATAAACTCTCAAAGCTTACTAATTACATATTTAGGATTTAGGGACACTATTTGAATAAAGCATAAACTACTAAATTAACACTTATTAAAGAAGAGAAAAAGGCAAAATAAATCAAAAACTTCTTTAATTAGTTAAAATCAATTTATACATCTTAACTTTTGGAGAAGTTAGAATAGAAAACAAACAAAAATAAAATGTATACAAGTTAATTTTAACTTGTAGGAGCAATTTAATTTATTTTTACCTTTTTATTTTCTTTTTCCATAAGTATTTATTGAGAAGTTTATCTAAACAGAGACTTGTAAAGTAAGCTGAATATTAACTTACAAGAGAGAGAAATGAACATAAGACTCTTACCACCAGACGACAATTAGCAAACCTTCTTTAGCTTTGAGCACATTCAAATGGACGCAAGCGTAACGACCCTTCAGGAAAATCCTCCATCCTAAATGGTTCCAAAAAGGGCCTGCAGAAAAAAAAAATCACTCAACTCATAATATATCTAAATGGTTGAACATATCAATGTAGCACAGGAATAGAAAAGTAAGAATGTATCAAAATATCATGCTCAATTCATGAATAATGACAACTAAACATGGAAGACATTAACTCCAACCCTCCTGGTTAATTGCCTGACATGTATCACCTGGGTTCACCGACTAGATGAGAAATGCAGCCTACTTCATAATATTAGGATTAAGTCAAGAAACAGAGCAATCTCTAAAGTTGGAGGTGATGATAAGTATGACGTGCAACATTAAGAACAGAATGACAGACAGACATATAAGCCAAGCTCATAGCCACCATCGAATTTATTTGGTTGCAAGGCATTGTGGTTATAATAAACTACCTGAACAATAACCAAGCTGCACAATTTCATTTTCAATATTAAAAAAGGTCTAATAATCCTTACAAGATGGAATTATGGCTACGAGATAGTTTTTGTTGATTGCTCTCCATAGCAACCAACACATCACCAGTTTCTGGTTCTGCTGAACCACCAGCTACAGAAGATGGAACAGGAGCAGTTGGAGTCCAGATCTAGAATAATGCACCAGCAGAAAGCTTCAGAGATTGAAGTTTTTATTCAATCCAAAAGATACTACACACCATAGAGTCATCATCATACCCACCTTTATTGTGCTATCAATCCCACTGGTTGCAACAACAAAATCAAATGGATGGCATTGTACACAATTTACGACTTTATCAAGAAGAAAATAATTGTCAGACAACCATACAAGAGGAGACTACTAAACCGGAAAACCTTGAGGAAACCAATGATTACCAGATTCATCACCATTCAGCATTTTTATTAGTCTGCCTGTACGCTTTTCCCAAATAAACCATCTGCCATCATCACTTCCACTAGCAACATATTCACCTACAAATAAACAGGTGAAACAATCTTGAACAAATTTGCAACTATGGTGGACCAACTGTCAACTCAAAACTCACCACTTACCTACCAAAGGTTGAATAATCAAAGGGAGGCATTCATTACGATAAAATAAAAAAACACCCACTTGCCAAAAAAATACAACGCAATTATATTTCCCTGGTGGCTATGCATACAACACCTGAACCATTGGTTTTGCTATATTTGATATATGAAAAAGACTCATTGTTCACAACCAATTCTAATTTAGAAAATCACATAAGAAATAGCATACCTCTTTGACCAAGAAAACTGGCTTGTTTTATGTCAGTCCCAATATTGCAGTGGCCAACAAATCTCTGTTTCATATCAACAGCTGGTTCAGGCTGCAATGTTAACAATAGAGCAAAAATTATCCAAAATGTATAAATAATTTAACATTAGTTTAATAAGTTTCTCAATAAACGTTGCATCACCAAAGAATGAAGGCACCAACATTAAGCAATCAAATGGGCTTACAAATAAAACCTGTATCAAAATCTTCTAAAACACTTCAAATCTGAAGGTTGTTCCACCCTTACAACATAATACTAATAATTACATTTTAGGATTATGCATTGAAACCAATGGAGAGGAAGATAAACAAACCCCAAATGAAGCCCTTAACCCAGGAAATAAATTTAGAAGGCATCGACAATAATAAAAAGTTGAAGATAGTAATATGTACCTGATAAGAAGTTCTACTGTTCTGTGACGATGATGAAGGTGATTCACATGAGCCACTTGCATCAGCATTGTCCCTGGAGTCACCTCTCCCATGAATTCTAAGATTTAAACTTCCATGACGAATATTTGATTCAAGATCATGTCCCTCATCACCAGATATTGATGTTTCAAAGTCCAACTCCAATTCCTCATCGTAATCAGAATCATCCCTCTCTGATCTTGGACCATCTTGTGGAGAATCACTATTGGAATCGGGACAATAGAGTATGTCGCTTAATGATAATATTCTTCCACCCCTACTATCAAACCTTGACGCCCCATCATTGGTCTTACTATTTTTTTCAGCTTCAGCTGTTAAATAAACCAGTTAGATCTAACATAAAATGGTAAAAAAAAATAGTACACAATTTCCCAATCATAAACAGCAATATTTGGAAATTAGATTGATATTTCTGTATCAAATTTTAGCAGTTATGACAATACAGTAACTATTAAATACTTTACTATCATTAGTCTATGTAAGAGAAAAGCAAAGCATGTTTCAGTCAGCTCAATGGGGCACAGAATTCTTTAGGCAACAAGGGCCATTCACAAATTTCCTCAACATAAGTAGAAGAATAATTATTGACGAATTTGCACATAAATGTAGTAATAGAAATGCAGCCATTCAATATAGACATCCTTATAACTAAATCCAGCCATGAAAGCCATCTTATCCATACCTAAAGCAATGTCCCTCTTCACATTTGCTACTCTTTCTGCAACTTCAGATTTGGATGGGGCCAATGAATGGGAAGCAACAGCAAACTCCAAAGCATCTTCATGTCTACCCAACTGCAACGAAATAACATTAATATAATGGGTTTTAAAACTAATGGCAGGTTCTCCTATCAAAGGGTACGCTTGACACAAACAAATAGCATCAAAATGAAGTCAAAAAGATCCATACAAGTCCCAGTCAAAAGTCAAAAAAATTCATAGATACTGATAACTGATTTGTCAAAAAATACTTTAAATCTCAAATTTCTTTTAATCGAAACTTATTGGAATCCTGTACAAGTATTCCCTTTTATCCTAAATTTTATCAAGTTGAGCTTAATACCTTTTATTCTGTCGATTAAAATTTTCACAGACAAACAGGTTCCAACCTACTCTTTAGTTTCTCTTCAGTAGATTAGGGTTTCTTATTCGATCCCTTTTGCTTCCACTTTGTGCACAGCTTTGCGGTGAACAGTGCCGCACCTTCTGCCACTTTTGGAAGCAACCAGTCGACCCTTCTCCAGTGGACAACCTCCGACCATCGTCGCCCCTCCCTGGTGACCAAAACCTCCATTGATGCGCCATTGCACGCGCTTCTTCTCCAATGCGTGAAGTTCACGCCCATCCACCTTTGCCAGCACGTGACACTAACTTGCCGGCAAGACCACCCCTAGACTACTCCATCTGCAACGACCCAGGCTGTTTGGCTATATTATTATTTTTATTTTTATTTTTTAATGGCCTCTTAGGGTACTTTGAACAACGTCCCAGCCACTATGTTTACCACTGTCCCACTTATTCCTTCTGAGAAATTAGCCGGATTTGCCAATTATACAACTTGGGCAGCCACTGTCCAGCTTTGGTTTCGCGGTCAAGGACATGCCGACCACTTGACCACTAAGGCTACAAACATTCCTGAGAAACATTGAGCTAGTTGGCGGCAAATCGACGCCTCTTTGTGCAGCGTTCTTTGGTTCTCTATTGCTTCCAATCTTCAAGTTTTGTACCAGGCATTTGACGTGTTATGAGGTTTGGCCAAGAAAGTCTACTCCAACAATGTTCATCGACTCTACAGTGTGATAACCACTATCCACACGTTTTTGGTCATTCCACTACCCCTACCTCTTCTGCGGATTCCTCCACCCTTGTCTCACACTCATCTAATGGTGGAGGAAGTGGTCGAGGCCATGTTTGGAATAATCATTGTTGCAATTATTATTAAATTTTTGGTCATATTGAAGCCATTTGCCGCAACAAATCCCCCAAGACCAGTTGAGATCAGCAAACGTTGCCCTAGTCATTGATCCTACCCCCTCTGAGGATGTCACTATCTCTGCTACTGAGTATAATAATTTCCTTCAGTTTCGAGCAGCCCAACAATCTGTCTTTGTTATTGCTGCAGCTCAGTTTGGTAATCCAGTAGCCTTTGTCTCTTAATCATCCTCTCTTGGACCTTGGATACTTGACTCTGATGCCTCTGATCACATGACCAGTAACAATCATTTTTCTCTCAATTATCGTTATCTGATTCTTTGCCTTCTGTTACTCTCATAGATGGCTCTTAGATTAAAGTTCATGGTATTGGTCAAACCCATCCACTTCCTAACCTCCCTTTGAATTCTGTCTTGTTTGTTCCTAGTTGTCCTAGCAATGGAATTGTTGATAGCTATCTCTATCTATTCGTATTGGTCAGTTCTATCCACACCTCCTCTAGATAATGGTTGGTTAAACTCTATCAAAATCAGGCATCTTGTCAACTCTCCGACACTAGTAGTTTGGTGAGTAAGCAAATCTTTCTTTAGTGACTCTAGGCAGGAGTCCAATTTGATTTCCATTAGCAAACTCACTCACTCTCTTAAATTCTCTTTCTTGTTTGTGAATAATTTTGTTCTTGTATAGGATCGGCATACCGGACGGACGATTGAAGTAGGACATTATTCTGGGGGATTGTATCATCTTTCACCACTGGTTGACTGTGTATCCACTACTTCTGCCGATGTTGCCCATCAGCGCCTAGATCATCCCAACTTGGAGAAGTTACGTCTTTTAGTTCCCAGTCTCTCTACACTTAGATAGTTGCAATGTAAGTCAAGTCACTTAGAAAAACATGTTCGTCATTCGTATAATCACCAAGTCCATAAAAGTGTTGCGTCACCATTTGCTCTAGTCCACTCTGACATTTGGGGGCATAGTTGAGTATGTTCCACTCTAGGATATAACTATTTTGTTACATTCATTGATGATTTTTCTCGTTGTTCTTAGGTCTTAATGAAAAACCGTTTTAATGTCTTTTCCGTCTTTCAAAGTTCTTCGCATGAAATAACTAATCAATTTGGGACGTCCATAAAAATTTTACATACCGATAATGCTAGAGAATATTTGTCTTCCCAATTGTAGTCCTTTCTAACATTAAAGGGGAATTCTACATCAAACTTCCTTTGCTCACACACCACAACAAAATGGTGTTGCAGAAGTCACCTAGTTGAAACAGCTCGTACCCTTCTCCTTCACTATAATATCCCTCTTTGCTTCTGGGGTGATGCACTTCTTACTGCATGTTACTTGATCAATCGCATGCCCTCGTTCGTCCTCAACAATCAGACCCCGTACTCTATTTTGTACCTGCAACAAAATCTCTACTCGGTTCCTCTTCATGTCTTCTTCGTCCTCAACAATCAGACTCGTACTCTTTTTTGTACCCGCGACAAAATCTCTACTCGGTTCCTCTTCATGTCTTCGGTTGTACATGTTTTGTCTATGATCTTTCCCCAGGTAAAGATAAACTCGTTGCTAAGTCCCTTAAGTGTATTTTTCTCGATTACTCTCATCTACAAAAAGGATATTGTTGCTACTGTCCGCAACTTCAACTGTATCTTGTTTTTGCTGATGTCACTTTCTTTGAGTTTACTCCATTCTTCTCCGAGATCGTTGTAAATCATGCACAACTGGCTGATCAACCTGTTGTTCCCACTCCCTCTGTTGTTGCTGATCCACTACCATTAATTGTTTATCAGCAAAGGTTGCAGCATTCAACAGTGATTCCACATATTGATCCCCCAACATCATCTCCTGCTCCAACTGGCACTCCAACAACACTTCCTGCACGTGAACTATTGCCCTAAGCAAAGGTATTCAGTCCACTCGCAATTCTAACCCTTTATATGCTTGTACTCTTCATTGTCATTGATTATCTCCTTCCTATTTCTCTTTAATCTCCTCTTTGGATTTTGTGTCTATTCCTAAGTCTACAGGTGAAGCTATGGTTGATCCGCCCTGGCAGAGCAGGCGATGTTGGATGAAATGACTGCTTTATAGACTAGTGGCACATGGGAATTGGTTCCTTTGCCTCCAGAAAAGACTACTGTTGGTTGTCGCTGAGTGTATACAGTGAAGGTTGCAGCAGATGGTAGTATTGATCAGTTCAAAGCCCATTTGGTGGCTAAGGGCTATACTCAGATCTTTGACCTTGATTATAGGGATACTTTTTCCCCTGTAGCCAAGATTACTTATGTTCGTCTATTTCTTGCTATGGCTGCTATTCGTCATTGGCCGCTTCACCAGTTGGATGTTAAAAATGCCTTCTTACATGGTGAGCTGCAAGAAAAGGTTTACATGGATCAAACCCCAGGTTTACTGCTTCTGATGGATCTCATCTTGTTTGTTGCCGTTGACACTCCCTCTATGGCCTAAAGCAATCTCCCTGTGCTTGGTTTGGCCGTTTTAGCTTGATCTTAATTCAGTTTGGTATGACCCGCTGTGAAGCTAACCACTCTGTTTTCTTCATTCATTCTTCATCTGGCATGTGCATTTATTTGGTGGTCTATGTCGATGATATTGTCATTACTGGTGATGACTTTGATGGTATCCGCCGACTCAAATATCACCTTTAGGGTCAATTTCAGGTGAAGGATCTTGGTCCGCTAAAACATTTCTTGGGCATTGAGGTTGCTCAATCCACTTTGAGTATTGTCATTTCCCAAAAGGAATTATGCTCTAGACATTCTCACCAAGACTGATATGCTTGCTTGTCGTCCATGTGACCTATGGATCCAAACCTCAAGCTTCTTCCAGATTAGGGGGAACAACTGAAAGAGCCGAAAAGATACCGCAGACTCGTTGGCAGACTCAATCACCTCACTGTCACCAGCCAAACATTGCATTTACCGTAAGTGTGGTAAGACAATTCCTCAATGCACCTTGAGAGGCATGTTGTCAAGCACATCCTTCGATATATCAAGAATGCACCAGGCTGCAGACTACTACATGAGGACAAAGACAATTCTAGAATTGTTTGTTACTCTAATGCTGATTGGGCAAGATCACCATTAGACAGAAGATCTACTTCTGGCTATTGTATTCTTATTGGAGGTACTTGATTTCATGGAGAAGCAAGAAGCAAAATACAATTGCTAGATCCATGTTGAAGCTAAATACCGTGCCATGGAAGCAGGCAGCTGCAAGTGAAATTACATGGCTACGACAACTTCTCCAGCAGCTCCAATTTGGAGACACCCAGGGCACTAAGCTTATTTGTGATAATCAAGCAGCTCTTCACATTGCATCCAATCCAGTTTTCCATGAATGGACTAAACACATAGGGATAGATTGTCATTTTGTGAGAGAGAAAATACTCTTAGGAGAAATCACCACCAACTTTGTCAGCTCTAGTGACCAAGGCGGATGTGTTCACCAAATCTCTCAAGCAGTCTCGCATTGATTATATTTGTAACAAGCTTGGTGCATATGACATATATGCTCCAGCTTGAGAGGGAATATTAAATATATGATTTGATATGATTGTGATATGACTGAAATAGGGAAATAAGGTATATCTGTACAAATATGTAGGGATTTCTGTTTCCTATTTCCTTAATTATCTTGTACCTATGATTATAAATAAATCAGTGTGTGTATGATAACAACACACAACATTACAGTAGACCCTTGTATACTATGATCTTGTCTCTTGGTGCTTTAGTTGGCATTTACTAATCTATAGCAAATTTTCTGTAATGTATCGAACTATCATGTTTCGCACCTCTAATCCTGGCTTGCATGGGAATTTTATGGATGTAAGATGTTTCCAACTTGAATAGCGCTCTTTCAATGTTCAAGTTCTATATCCTGTTCCCACCCCAACACCCTAAAATAACTTGCAACTACAAGACAGTAATAAGAATCAATATCATTCACTAGTGCTTCTACTCCAATTCTATTCACTCTTCCATTCTCACTACTATAGTACCTCTATGCAACCCAAACACAAATGCAGATTCTTATACAAAAAAAAAAAAAATACACAAGCTCAAAAAATCTTTTCACTATCAACTTCATCCATATGAGTGCACTTCTCTTATATGAAGCTTTTGTGTCTTCTTCTAACCAACAAAAAATTATACCACTCTAACAATTTTTCCTCTTTTGAATGAGGCTTAACGAGTCTCAGAAACTAGCATAACACATTATTTCAAAGTGAACACACTTTAAAATGCAGTTCAAACAACGAAGTTACCTGTGACAATGCTTCTGACATATAGTATAGTGCTTTGTAAGAGGAATTATCAATTATCCTAGCAGCATAGCAGTCTCTTATAGCCATATGAGCATCGTTTTTCCACTTCCTCTGGATAAGAGTGGGAAATTTCAAAACTTGTCCCATCAAGCAAATATTATACATACATACATATAAACTAAACTGAAAGGAAAGCAAAATGCTAAGACCCAGTTTAGTTGTAATAAGAACCTTGACCAATAGTGCAGCACGAGTACACAAGCATTCATGTTTCAGTGCAGGCCCAATAATATGGCTATAGCCATTCAAAACCTCATTACATGCATCAATTCCATAATAAGGTATCCCATTGTCCAATGATTTCTTAGCATATTTTATTAGTTTCCTGCACTTGTCAAGCTGTAAAACCCAAATTAGTCAACAAAACATTATGCAAAACTGAAGTTACATGTCTTAGTTACACCACATATCTACAGCAAAAATGATGAATAGGCATAAATCCACCCCCCCCCCCCAAAAAAAAAAACACACAAAAACCTAAATACCTTTGCAGCAATGTTCTTTTTAATAGGAAATCCATTTGGGAAGACATTAGATACACAAGGCTGCATCTCTGTCCCATTAATTGTCGGAGAGTATGTCATCAGCTTTGATTCATCTCCTGAAGTATATTGCATCTCATTCACTCCAGCTGCATAATGCAAAAATTAAGTACAGTCTCAACTTTTACAATCTACATAAACACAGTAACCAGAAACTAACAGAATAGAAGTTACTGCAGTTGAACAGTTATAAATAGATCTTTGAGAACATTCAAATCCACACCGTACTCAACCTAGAAAATAACTTTCACAGATCATCAAAGAAAATGTCAGCAAATGAAATAAATACTGCTTTTAAAAGGATTATTTTAGGAACTGGATCTCCCCTTAATGATATAAAGGAATCAAAATGATATGATAGGAACTTCAACCAAGGGTTGCAAAAAAAAATGCATGGTGAACTCCAGTTGAAAAAGTTAAGGGAAGAGTTCAAACATAAACAGGATTAACATGTAGATGCACATCACGGAAGCCATTAGCGTGAAACACAGCATGAACTGACATCTTGACAACCCAATTCAAAAAACAAGAATTTTTTTTAAAAAAAAAAAGAGAAGGAAATTCACCATTCAAGCTTTATTGCATTATTTAGAGTTTCAATATCTTCTAACTAATATTTCATAAAACAACACACTACATCTCTCTTCTTATGTCTCTGACAATGTGACTTAAAGGTTACACTAATAACAAGCATAGCATAACCAAATAAGAAGACACCATGCAAAAAAAAAAAAAAAATGTATTCCTCTTCCCACCATGCATAAATTAAACTGTTGGGTAATTAAAGAAATTATATAATTTACCCAATAGTCACAAATAAGTTGAACAAATAAAAGTACATTACATTATACTATTCTTGAAAGTTTTACCCATACCTCAAACAAAATAAAAATGACATTACATTATACAACTAGTGGCAAATAAATAAAAAAAGAAAACAAGATTCAGTGTGATATGCTTTACCATGATTTACATTCATCAAGTAAACATGCTCTCCACTATAGCTGAGGAGAACCTCGTGTCCATCAGGACTGAATGTAACATGAGTTAAGTGCAAGCTTGGATGTCCCTGAAAAAAAAAAAGATACAATTTGAGAGCAACAACATTTGGCTTGAAGTGTCAGAAAGAATTATATGTCCATAACACACCATGTACCAAAGAAGGAAAATGGATGAGCAAATACAATAAAACCTAGCGCATGTAGGACATCAGGTAAGTAGAATGAAAAATTATCATTACAAACTACTTGATTTTGGTTTAGGCATTCTTGGATAGGAATTACTAATGATTTTTCTGACCCAGCATTGTTTAATCATTAATGTGTGCAAACTCTTATGTGTCTTGACTTCTTTCCCCAAAATCAGTCGTATAAAATTAACAACATAATATCCCAAGAAAACGCTGCCACCACCACAGCCACAGCTGTCATTTCTTTCACTAGACATGACTATAGCCATGATTGCCACCATCTCCAGAGACCTAAAAATGCCAACAGTGGATGTTGGTGTGTCAACAGAAGAAGAAACAGATTGAGAATGTAAAATACCATTATTTAGATTTATCATGAGGATACCCAATAGGTAAGTAGGAGGAATTCAACACAGCAACAATCCCACTTACCCTCTAGAATGGAATAGAATTCCCAACTCTGGGAATATTGCATTCCTTAACACTCATGAAGCAAGGGTATTTCACATTTCAAACCTATATCATTGAAAGTAAACTTGCAATATTTGATATACCAACCAGGCAACCACCAACACATAACTTATCAACAATATTATTTATACCTATAATAGCATGCACAGATACCCAACATTTCAGACAAGTGCCATACTACAATTCATAAATGGAAAGAAACAAAAAATTCTATGACTGATTCCCTTTTTCCAAGCAGGTGAGAAAATTCTAGACAAAAATAAGATTCCCAGCCCTCCATTACGATCACACTCCCAAAAGAAAAGATAGAGAATATACGTCAACAAGAAGATATGGATTTTTGTTTTACATAAAAGAAAAGCTTTATCAGAGATGAGGAAGAAAGAAATACAAGCAAAAATGATATACCCTCCCAAAATAAATCAAACTATACAGAATCCAGAAGAAATAAAAAAATAGTCAACAATAAGCAAAGCTTGCCAACATATCCAACTTTCCTTTGTTATTTTTTTTTGTTTTAGGTTTTTTTTCATCCTACTGCATTGTATCCCTTCTCTAAAAGAATTCTTTTCACCCCCCAAAAAGGACTTGTAACATTCTCAACACTTAACAGATTGAACAAATGACTGCAATTCAAACACTTCCAAAGTTGATAATCATAGATCAGTAAAGCGAAGGACTCACACGATCAGAAAGATGCATTGGACAGAAATAATTAACACAAGGAGGTGGAGACATTCTTTTCCGACATGAGCTAAGAGGCGGCAGCATCCTTCTATCATATAAGCGTGCGAAGGCGTCACTGCAAGATATGGAAAGGCTAACATCAGTTTGAGATAAAAAAGATGAATTAATTAACATAATTAATCACCAGAAATATTTACCTCCCACCAACAAGAAGCAAATGTGGTCTAGCTGAACTAATATCACAAGATTTTAAAGCAAGGACTTGTTTAGGAGGATCAGCAAGTGACCTTTTAAATCCACTTCTTAAGTCAAGCTGACATTAAGCATTAAACATGAAAATCAATTAATGTGAAGAAAAAAAAAAGATCCCAGCATTAGAAAACAATGATCATAGTTAACCAGCTTCCGGACTAACTTGCAGTAAAAAAACTCAAAAAACTACATTGTGGAAAGACTGTTGACATACTAACTATCTTCCATACTAAAGCCATTTAATTTCCAGAGGATTAAGGCAATAATGATAGATGATATCAAAGATGCAACACCAATATCTCAAGCATAGAATTGCTCATCATTAATGATTCCCTTTAGATGCCTTAGTCATATAGGTTTCCCATGTGCACTTATAGTTTAGGATGTAAAAGAGCTATAATAGTAACCCATGATAGTTTTAAAAAACAGGAGCAAATGTCAAAAGAACATGTCTAATTTTTACCACTGCTACATGAAAAATCAAATTACAAGTTTGATCCTCTACCCCACCTTCCATCCAAGAGTAACTTCCATTTAGTGTAAAGAACTAAGAAATGCATAATAAATAATATAAAGGAAAAAATTGTTATTTAAAGAGGTGGATAGCATAGAAAATTATATCACATGATTACATCCAACAGTATCTTATAGCAGGTTCCAGTATACTCTTCTAACCTACCTTGTTGAACTATGGAGAGAAGATTGTAATTGACATATAACTAGCAACTATCTATTGAGGCAACTTTTTATTTTAATGGAATAGAATCAGCTTATTGATTATATCAACATTGCAGATGTCCTAATATAGAAGATGAATTAATCTTGGCAAACCAATTGGTATTTTCATTGGTAAATTCAAATATTACAGAAAATGAAGGAAAACCAGTTTCTCAGATCACTTATATGCATACAAGAGCTGGAAATTTTTAATTTTCAATCCAATTCCATATGTTCTTATGCCACACAAGGTCCAATTGCATTCAAAACTAATAAGTAGAAATGAGAATGACTACAACTGAATTAAATCCCTTACAAGAATATTTCGACACTCTTGGTGCGAAGATCCAGCTGGAGGACAAGAGGTGCCTTCCCGAAAATCATGTTGTCTTAGAGTCCCATCTTCACTAGCACTCCATACTACATTGGGGTTTCCATTTTCAACCTGCAAAAAAGGACCAGGGAAGACATGAAAACTCACAGGATGCAGATTTTTCCCACATAGATTATGTTTTATTTCCTTTAATCCCATTGATGTGAAGTTATTGAAATTATGTTAAATTAGTATATTCTTAAGACCACATAACTTACAGCCAATTTCTTGACTCTTCGAGTGTGGCATTGGTAATATGCAGATGGAGCAATGATGGCATTGTCACTAAATCCACTCCCACTTAAGCGAGACAAATTGAATAACCGGACCTACCAAAATGAAAAATAAATGAAATTAGAGAATTAAAACTGTATTACCCACTAAAAATATTGAAAGGATCATAGTATTACTTCAGCATCTCCAGCTCCAGAGGCTACAAGCTCATCAGAAGTTTCTGGTATGAACTTAGTACAGAATATATTTGCTGTATGTCCTGTGTCAATTGAATGTAAAAGTTTCCAGCCAGAATAGCTCCAAATATTGATCTGCAAAATTTCAGGAAAACAATTCAATGCCTTCTGCTGCTAAAGCAGTCTCAAAAACAGAGAGGCTGAATTTGAGAGTTAGAACTGAACTTTTCAAACTAGTCATGAATCAATAATTATAAATTATATCAGGCAAAACAAGACATAAGACAAACAAAAGAACTGTTCTCTGTAGTTTGATGCTTCTTGATCATTCTCTCTACTTGGTTTCAAAATAAATCACAACTGTGTGAGAACTAGAAGTAAGCACAATAAGTGACAGAGATGTCAAAGTCTCTCATTTAATCATGGACAAAGAAACTTCATTTTAGCCCATCAAGAAGAGAGGGGAATTTTACAATGGAACATATGAAAAAACATATTCAAGAGTTTCATGGACCCTAAAATATGTCAAAGTTCATTTCTCATATATTTCCCTTCCAGTATTTCCAAAAAAGAATCTTCCATTTTTCAACATCTTTTTGGTGTTACATCTTACACCTACAATCTAGTGTATGAGACTACAGAACTACAAATGACATAAAATATGTGCCATACCCGTTGATCATCTGATCCAGATATCAGTAACGAACCTTTGGAATTCCAAGCCACCGCATTGACACAGCCAGTGTGGCCCTATTAAATTCATGAGCAAAAGGATGCCCAGCAAAGTCAACAAACAAAATTTAGGATACATAGATTCTTTTTTTTTTATTGAGGGGGGATGCACAGAAGAAAGCAAGCAGCTGCAGAAACTTGAAGAGAATGTTAGTGGAAATCTATGGCTAGTGCAAGCATTTTTTAAGAAACTCATGACTACTGAAAATAAGTCTAATCAATAATATAATTAAGGTTTCAAATTGTGGTTTCATCAGGGTTGCGGGAAAATGGGAAATTGCACAAAATTGTGATTGTGTTGTGGTCATGATAAACCCAAAAACCTTGATGTTGCGGCCAAAGTTGCAGTCACAGACCATTTTTAAAACTGAATATAATATACAAGGATTTCTCAAAGACATAGTAATAAGTATAAAAGGATGACATGTGAGCGTAGTCAGAAGATACTCAACATCTCCGATCACTTGAGGCACTTCAAAATATACATTTACATGTATTCCTTCAATTATTC
The DNA here is from genome assembly GCA_013407115.1 of Glycine latifolia. NCBI lineage: Eukaryota > Viridiplantae > Streptophyta > Magnoliopsida > Fabales > Fabaceae > Glycine > Glycine latifolia. The sequence continues at coordinate 8,310,855 of CM023946.1, read as the reverse complement.
AATCTTCCTTATGCAACCGTAATAGCAAGTACAAAAACTCAAAATGAAGAGAAGAACACTGCAATTTCGCATTTCCTAATTTTAAGAGCCTACTAAAACACGGAGAAACACGCAGATGACGAATATTCACATAATCACATGGGATGCTACTCCGATTTCCTACTAACATATGATGCAGCGGTAAATCAAGATACGTTACGAACCTCTAACTCCCTTTCTTGAGAAAGCCTCCGAATCAGCGAGGAATGAGTGTGCAAACTATGATTAACATCCTACAGAGAACAAGAACGTCTTTCAGACACGGGAAATAATCATTGAGGAAAATGAAAATCAGAGCACGTATTTTTTTATCAAATCATCATGCAACAGATGATTGATAATCGGAATCCGCGAGGTGCTTCGCTTTGAATTTCAAGAAAACAGAAGAGAAAAAAAAAAGGAAGGAAGAAGAATACCAGTGGAGAGTGAAGATAACGGGAGTCGAGAATGGTGTGTATGTTACCATCGCGAAACGGAACGGAGTCCATGGTGGAAGGCGGTGGTGGCAGCGGTGGCTGTAAGAGAAGGTTAAAGTAGGCAATTACTCACTGAGTCCGTCGATCGCGTGAATGTGAATGTCATCAATTGCAGCTAAGGCGGTTACACTCACAGCAATCCTCTACTCTTCTCTTCTCGGTTTCTTTTTAATAAATAGTATTATTTATTATTATTATTATTATTATTATTATTATTATAACTCTTTAATCAAAGAAAGTGTTGTTAATTATAAATTATAATTAAAATAATAATAGGCGGAGAAAGAGGTTGTTAGGGTAAATGAGGGAGTGCAGTGCGATGTTGCGTGACATGTAAGCGCCCTACATCACTGACTGAGTGGCTCCGATTATGTTTTGTTTTTGTTCGGACAGTGTTACGAACATCCCCAACGTGCACCTCCCGCACTTGTATTTCGGGATTTTATTTCTTTAATACACGTTGAGATGTTCTCGTATTTTTTTTTAATTATTTTTATTCACGTTAATATTTCAGAAAAATGTAAATTTTTCATATTTTCAGAATTTATATTTTATAAGTCATTTTTTTGACAAATATTTATTAAGGCCTAGTTTTATTTTTAGTGATTAAAGTGTTTACATGGTAAGACTTAATATGTGTCTATCTTCAAAAGTTACATCACCACTTTTGTTAATGTTATTTGTTTTGGGGAATTAAAATTGTTTTTTTAATAAGAGAATAATTTTTTTTCTTAATTTTAAAGATTAAAAATAAACTTACCTCAAATTTCGGAGAAAATAATTAAACCTAAATATTTTTTTAAAAGAATTAAACCTAAATAATTACACTGGTAAAAAACCTAAGTAATTATAACAAATTATTTGTATAGGTGAATATATAGAGATAATTTCAGTTTGTATTGATTCACATGAATCATATCAAACCTGCGAAATTTTCATTAAAAAAATACAAATAAAATATTCAAATAATATATGTGAAAAATATTTACAAGAATAATACAAAATACTAAGTACTATACCAAAATTGATTTCTTCCATATTAATTTCTAACTTACACAATAATTTTAAAATAAAACACACTTTAAAAATTAGATCCCCTTAAATCAATTTCTAAACTATTTTTTATAATAAAAAAACTCAGTTCAGAAACGAATTAAGTTAGTTTATTTCTTTTTGTTTTTTGTTTTTTGTTTTTTGTTTTTTGTTTTTTTTTATATTTTTCTTGACAGTTTTTTAAAAACATTTAACTAGTTTTTTGTTTTCATTTTTTTATTTTACTCATTTATAAAATAAAAAAATATAATTTTATCTAGAATATTAGTTAAGAAAAATAAATATATTTAAATACTCAATATAAATATAATTTAGTTAAATATTTATAAAAATACATATCTTATTTAGAATAGCATTTAAGAAAAATGCATATATATATTAAGTGATCTAATTCTTTCTTCTAAACAGATTAAATAAATAAAATATGTTAAATTCAAATTATTGGTTGCATATTTTTTTTTTAATTTCAAATATGTATTTTAATAATCAAATAAAATGAAAATAGAAAGCAATTGAAATGTGTATTAGGATGAGTTGTTGTCTGATCTTTTTATTTCAAGAATGTAAAAATAATTGAATTTTAAATATTGTTATTTTTAATTAAATGATTTTTAAATCAACTTTATTCCATTTTAGTAAAATATTTTAAAATAAAATATATGAAAGGAATGTGTTTACAAAATATGTGTAAGTGCTCCTAATAGTTTACCTATTATTTTATATTCTTAATTAATATTTAAAATAAATAATCATAATTTATTTTATATTTAATTGTATATAAAAAATTATGTGTGTATTTTATTTTATATTTAATTAATTACATACAAATTATTTATTAGTATAATATGCATATTATAACTTTTTTTATGCATATGTATATTATAACTTTAATCACATTATTTCATATAGAGTAAATATAACGATGAAATTAATATTTTTAATTCATAGATCTTACAATCTATTCCTTAAAGAAACTTGGTGAACGACGTTACTTTAATTTCTGCTTTTATTTCTATTGATCATTTATGTGTAAATATGTCTATGATATTAAAATTAAGCAAACTTAAAAGTAATAAAAAGATCAAAATAAAATAAATAAAAAGAGAATTAATTAAACTTCATATATAATAAATAAATACACTTTTTTTACGCAAGAATAATTACAATGTAGTAAAATAAAAAAATGATTTAGTGATAATAATTAGAGTTATTTAGTGAAAATAAAAATGTTATTTGAATTATCTAAGTAATAAAATAACAATGTAATATTAAAAAAAGTGTGAAAATTATAAGAAGTTTAATTTAACAACTTATGAGAGTTTTTTTTTTCTATACCAGCATGTAGATAATAAAAATGATTTAAAAAGCAAAAAAAATTAAAAGAAATAACGAAAAAATGAAAAACAAGAAAGAAATAAAAACTCAGTTCATGATTATTTTTAGGAACCAATTTCTAAATTAGGCAAAAAGAAAAATACTTCGGAAATCAGTTTTTGAACAACCGATTTCTAAAGTGCGTTTTAAAAAAATTGTGCAAATGAAAAATCGATTTGGGGAAAATCAAAATTTCACCTTACACTATGTTTTGTATTATCTATGTAAATGTTTTTTCACATGTATTATCTGTGTATTTTCTTTTTTTGGGGTGAAAATTTCTCAAACGGGCCTATTTATTAAATGGACAACAGCTTTTCTTAATTTGTGTATGACTTAAAGAAGTAATTTGTATCATAATTAGTTTAACTATTATTAAAAATATATACTTTTGGTGGATTATTATTAAAAATATATAATATATCATGAATAATTTGATTGCCATCGGCAAAAAAAAATTGAATTTCTATTTTTTTAATGAAAAAATTGAATACTATTAAAAATATATATCTTATACCTCAGTTAATTAAATTTCAATTAAAACAAGTCATTTATGTCATAATTAATTTGGTTACTATTTAAAAATTTAAAAATTGTATTATAATAAATTTAATTTTAATTAAAAATATAATTTACCATAATTAATTTAATTTAAATTTAATACCTTCTAAAAAATATGATTAAAAAATATTTAAAAAAGCACAACGTGTATTTTAAGTTAACTAAAATGGTAAAAGGTTTCCGTTGTACTTTTTCATAAATCCCGTACTGTATAGCATTCGTGAAGTTCATTACACAATAAAAACAAGTTGTCATTCTCTAATTTTTTCTTAAAGATTTAAGATGATGAAAAATCATTTTCATTGTATATATGTTTGACATAAATAATGTAAAAGTTTCCATTACAAGTTTCAATTGAGTAAAGCACACTGAAAATTTGTTTATGTAAAACTCAGTTTAGTTGATTAAACAAAATATGTGAATTATTATAAATTTTCATTCCTTCCTACAAATAAAAGAAAATTACTTTGTAAGAAAAAAATGTTCAGGTGTGAACTAAGAGAAATGGGAGGGTGAGAATAACACGGGCCTCAATCCAATATTCATTGCTACCGTTGGCCCAGTCCAATACAAATTATTGTATCTTTAATACTTTTTGTGAGAGAAAAAAGTAAATAAAAAAGAAACAAGGCTTTTGACCATAATAAATAATAAAGAAAAACCTAATTCAATAGTATGTATTAGATAATAGTAATGATAAGGAAAAGTAAGATATTTGCCCGAATATTTTTAAGGTATTTTATTTTTTTCCCTCCTTAAACACCTTTTGTTTCAAATTATATTACTTTTGGTTATATAAAAGAAACTGAGTATGATAACAGGGTTGGTCCAATAGTGGAAGATTTGGTATGCAGCATGACATCTAATTAGATTCAATTTATTGTCGCTATAGGGGGGAAAAATGAACAAGAGAAAGGAAGGCATTTTTCAATTATTGTAGAAGTTTGGAGAATTTAGACAAGTGACAAACCAGAGCGTGTCTTTTCTCACAATTTCACCCACCAGATTGAAAATTCAAAATTCATATAATTCTTAACTGTGAACTATTAAGTCATTTCGAGTTTAAAGAAAATAGACAAAAAAGAGTGCTCTAACCTATTACGAGGCCCAAGCCCAACATCGAGAGGCAACACCAGCCAACCCACTAAAGCCACAACACCATTTTCCTTCATGAGTCATGACTCAAACCAGAGCAAGTACACCTGCATGCATATATCACTTTAAAATAAAAAATAGAATAAAACTCTTACAACACTTAATCTTTATTTACAAAACTCAAACTTAATTTTTTTTGAAAGAAAAAACAAACTTTATATTCTTCAACTATCATGTGTTCCTACTACAGCTTATAACAAAATTGAATTTTCATTCCATTTAAAATATATTTATGCAATACATGCTGTACTTGTCAATAGGTAAATAAATGAAAAGCTATACAGAGTCTATGAATTGAGACTAAGAGATAAAATATCCAGAAAAGAATTATAAATATTTTAGTATACAATTATTGTAATATATATATATATATATATATATATATACCTTTTTAAATATGCTGCATTCTTGCACCTTGAATGACTAGCATTGAATTTGAACAAAAGAAAGTAATATGATTTTTTTATATTCTGATCCAACAATAGTATATTCAAGGTGCGTGGATGCACTCTAACTTAAGAGTGCACTGCAAAACTTCTCACAAAGAAAAGCCGAAAAAATATGGAACTTAGTAGCTGTCTAACATGCGCCTTGCAGTTGAGAGTGGATTCATGCTCCAACTATTTTTTATTTTCTTTTATAAAGTAAATCTATGCATGGCTATAGAACTTGGCACATATATCCACGCAGAACAACTAAATAGGTGTGCATCTTAGAATCCGTCATGGAACCTAATGAACCATAATGTATAGCAGCATTTCACAATTTTCTGTGAAGTAGTTGAACCGAATACTATCCCACCTTTAATAGCAAAAAACGAAAAACCTTTCATGGAAAATTTGGGATACTGTCCAATTAAACTACTCATGTGTACACAAGCAGTGGAGGAATAACTTTGTTCCAAATTAACTATTCCCACTAGTGTAAAACTGTCAATTGAATTTCATAAAAAAATAAATTGTGATAAGAGATGACCATCCACTTGAAAATTGTCTCCTTATACATTCTCTTTCGTTATCTTTTGAAAGTTTTATTCGATTCCCTTGCCACTAACCTGTCTAATGGAGACGTAACATGCAATGTGAAGCACGCCTTCTTCTATGAAATGCGATGTTTCAAAGTATTCATTCAGACCAACCATATCTTTAACAAAAGTAACTTGTTGTTCTGTCCTCGAAGGGAAAGGCATGCATTCTTCATACCTCCAATTTCGTATCTGACTGTCCGTTTGAAGAATTAAGAATATATGCCTGCCCATCCATCAAGCCCCACTATTGACCTTTTCCCAGAATATTCTTCTTATTTTATCTCCTTTAAAAAAAAAAAAACAGTATTTTTTAGTTTTGTTGATAAGATAATTAATAAAAAAAAATTGACTATCGATCACTTTAGTATGGTCTCTTCTCTCAATAATTTTTTTCATCCAGAGTCCAATATCTTTTTTCATCTTTTTTTTAGCTTACTTATATAACAACCCAATTTTCAACAACAAAATAAAATATGACAACGCAATCCTCATTTTTTCTTCAAATATACGTATTACTATGAGTTAGGAGAAAACTTACTAAGATCAGCCTAGTGCAAGAAATTTGGGTAGATGCATGGAAACTTAATCCATCCGTTTAAACTCCAAAATATGTAGTCAAGTAAATTAAATTAGTGTGCTTGGGACATCGGATCACCAATATTATAAACTCTTTAAGTAAAAATGTCAATGACAAGAATGATAGCCGGACAGAGCCAATTATTATAATCGTGTAGATACATACTGCAAATAATAATAATAATAAGACTAACAAATTCAAATTTCTAGTGCAGATGGGTGAGCTTATAAATTAGTTGTTGACCAAAGACACGGGCACCCCCAAAAAAATGTACTATTAAAAAAGAAACTCAGATCGAACTCTGTCATCCACCGAAAAAGAGAAAGGAAGGAAAACACGTACTTACTACACGTTGCTCCAGCCTCCAAACAATGATAGGCTACCAATGAAGTTCAACAAACAAAACACTGTACAAGATTCTTTGTTTTGTTTGATCGTAACCCATGACTCATGACTATTCATTCACCACAATCGTGCCCGTGCCCGTGCCCGTGCCTCACTCTCTCTCTCTCACGCACACATAAATGCACCCTTCTCCCTAATAATTCAACGCTGTGGTCCCCCACCCCTTTTATCACCCAGCCATCAACATGGAGCCGGACATAACTTCTCATCAACATACGAATCATCCAAATAAAATTCAATAATTACAATACCAGTACTAATATTTTAAAGATCTTCCCAACAATGATGTAAAGAAATAAGTTAAAAATCAGTTAAGTAAACAAAAAATTTAATCTTGATAGTATTAACTAGTAAGAATACATTAAAAATTTCAGTAAAATATACATTTATAACACGTTTTATAAAAAGTTCATTAAAAATATACATTAGTGCACTCTCACCTTTAATTTTCAACGCATTTTCATTTAGCAAGCCCCAAAATTTAAAAACACATCACTTTCTCATGTCATAAATGGGTACATGCGACGTAAATACACAAGCAAAAAGACAACAGTAACACCATTCACATTAAATAACATCCAACCAAAGAGATATCATCCAATCCTCTTTAAGTAGTAGTCCATAGTCATACACCAATTACTATACACACAACACAAACCCATAAATGTAGTTAAGTAGGGCACAACTCAGAACACAAATATCTGTTTCCCACAAGCGTCCTACACTACACTGCTGTAACTATCCCGGTGGAAACTTGTGAACGAGTGTGCCCGAGCCACAACCACACCAAGTTACCTCGATCTCTCAGAACCAGTGAAAAAAAATTTCTTCATCTGATCAGACATGACTATGATACAAAAAGAGAGCGTGCACTCGTTTTTGGTACCCTTATCTGGAATAACCAACCACACCCTTCTCATTCAAAATGGTTCACTCACAATGCTATGGTGTGAGTGCTACTTTCTCTTTAGTCTTTAAGACACGGACTAATGAATCATGATTCATAGTTCCTTTATTGCGCTTGATACACTGAACACTTCCGTCTTTCCTTACACAATGCTTAACATAAGATACACTGACTACATTTCCAACTCAGAAAGTGCTTTAGAAGACAACTTTACTCAGTATTTCACACGTAACACCTATGTTGCTGAGCACAAATTCCTTGACAACCATGACCTTGTTTATTTTGCAGACTCCATGAAGTATGAACAATAAGCAAATCAACAGAACTTACACTATAAAGTACTACTTAGATGACAAATAGTAACAGTGTCTGGGTAAGAATTCTCCAACTTACAAGGCATCAAGTCCGAGCGCTTGAGCCTCGTGTTTCAAGGATTTCAAGCAATGTATGGCATTGTCAAGAAGCATGACCGGATCCTTATCCTTTCCACCAGGAATTATGCTCTGCAGAATGCTCAGAACTTCACGTATCTTCTCCTTTTTAATCTTCTTATTGCCAGACAAGGATCCTTCGTTGTTGTCACTAGAACATCTCGATTCTGCATCATCATCTCCTCCCGTGGCAGAAGACTTGTTCAGACTCTGAGAACTGGCAATATCATTGAGTTGTATGTCATCATAATAGCCATCCAATAGCTTCCTCTTCTTGGTTTTCCCAACAGAGCTCGCAACTTCTTCTGCGGTATCCCCCCTAAAGGTTTCACAGTTATCATGAGTGGTCATTGTACTCGGAGAGTGCCCGGTGCTAGTAACTTCATCATCATCATCATCATCATCCTGGGTAGAATAGCCATAGCTGTCCGAGTAAAGCAATGCATTAATTTCTTCGGTGTCTTCATGCATCTCACTTTCAATGCTAGTTCCCGGATTCTCATCTACTTTATCAGCCAAAGTTGGCTCAGTCATATTCAAGATCAAATTCAAATTCAAATCTCTTTTGAAAGAAGGTTCATTCCCCCTCAAATAGTTAGCACCATGCAGTTTTGAATGCCAAGAAGCAAGGCACTCACCAGGACTGCCAAACCTAGAGCTATAAACAATAGTTGTTCGACCACCCGTCTGATCAATAACAAGAAATTGTTTCTGAGGGGAACTGGATTCACCATAGGGACCAATTTTGTCCCCAAAAGTTTTTACATGGTCAGCAGGAGGGTTTCCCTCAGCATTGAAGTTCGGAGCAGGAGTAAATCCCTGCCGAAAGCAGGGCAAACAATAAGACCAACCACCGGGTTCATAGGAATGTCCTAACTGCAAATGAGGCAGTGTAGAGGATGTGAAAGCAGGCACCGTAGCATTGCTAGAGACCATATTAAAGCCAGGGTTCATAGCTGCAGAAATACCAACCGGCTTCCCAGTGTCAAGGAGATTCAAATTTGGTGATTGCCATCCAAATTGTAGATGAGATACCCAGGTTCCACAATCTCCTCCCATTCAATCAGAACAATCACCTAAAAAATACACAAGCATGTAATATAAAATCAATAATTAAACAACATAAAAGTCATTCTTTGATGAGTGAACAATAATAACAATATCGTAAAATATACCTGAAGAAAAACGATTCCAACTCAAGAGCTATTTGTTACAAAAGGTACTTTGTTTCACGAACAAGGAAAACAAATAAAAGAATCGGTTTAAACCCACCCAAACGAAGCAAGGCAAAACAATTACGTGACAGGTTTGAGCAAATGACGGAAATATTCAGCCTGGAACACAGAAATTAACATTTATTGAATGTGTTAGTTTGCAGATCACAAAATGTGCACAAATAATATAACAAAAAAATGTTGGCCATTGAAAGGTGGATCACATCACAAACCTGGCATTCTCTGAGAGGTTGAAAACATGCTATAACTCTAACTATAATGGTGGAGCTCCCGGCGATTCCATTTTCATGTTTCAATGCCCGAAATCTCGTTTGACTCGCTGCTTGGCACACCATAACTACTTTTCCCAACCCTCTTCAATTTAAAATGCAAGAACCACACTTTTCCTTAGGACAATTATTAATCTGATCACCTCCACGACAACAACAGGTTTTGAATTTGACTAAAACCAAATAAACGATGCCTAAAATACTAAACAAACAGGTACAACTCAACACTCCTAGAAAAGGAAAAAAAAGAGGCTAATTAACGGGTTTTTTTTTAGAGAGTGAAAGATGAATTTGTGTTTGCTAATGTTACCCTTCAGCTGATCTGACGGACGTAGCAAGGAAGAACAACAAAGAAATTGGATCCCATGGAAACGGTTTAAAGAGAGGATTAAGAAAGGTTTAGATCACAGCACAAAAATTACAGAATCACTTTGCAATACAGATTCAACGAAATCCCTTTGCGGAATACATCAACAGAAAGACTAAGCCACCACCGCATGCTGCTGTGTCCTTACCCACAAAAAGATAAAGCCACTCCTTCTTCTCCTTCACCCAAAACTACTCACCAACCTGCAACAAACATAATTAATTTCCACATCAGAAACCACCCACCAATTCCCCGTCAACATAACCAAAACCAAACAACAAAAAGATTAAAACTTTTCATGAATCCTCAGCTCAATCCACGCAATAAGTTCTCAACTTTGAACTAAAGTTTTATTTTTTAACAAACTTCTAAGAAAACCTTAAAATTCCCGAACACAAAACTTAAAAAAGAAAACTAGCCCAAAAATTATCCTTGGCCTGTTGAACAAAAATCATATACCAATTCCAGAATTGCCAATAAATTATTATCCTTGGCCTGGGAAACAAAAATCACAGGATATGCGTAAATTGAAAAACTTACTTAGAATAGAGAGAGAACTGAGAAGAGATCGAGAATGGAGATGAATCCGATAACTGAAAGGTTAGAGAGAGAGAGAGAGAGGAGTGAAAAGGTTGAAGCGGGTGAGGAAGGACAAAGAAGAGAGGAACAAGCGTGAATGGCTACAGTCAAAGGTGGAAAGTGGATGTGGAAACTACAACCCACAAGACAGTACGGGAATTGAATTATATAGAGCATGCATTGACATATATGCCCTTGATTGAAGTGCATCAAATAATTAAACTATTAAATAAATTAATTAATAGAAATACAGATACACACCACGCGTCTGTGTTTCCGTCGTTAATAATAATGGAAAAAGCCAAAAGAGCAAAATAAGAAGAAAAGAATTGCTGGGGGGTGTGTATGTGATTGATTCATACGTGCGCGTGTGAGGAGGAAGTGCACGCAAGGTATTTAAGATTACAATGATGAATCACAAATTAAGCTTCAACTCAAGCATTGTGGCGTGGCCCCCGGGATGGTTGTATCATGACATGATTTGTCTTTTTTATGACAAATGTTAGTGATTAATATGGTTAGTTTTTTTAGCAAGAGATTCAAATTTGGTATTTAGTTTTCTTTTATCATAGATTAATATTATATCTCCCCGTGACTGTGACCTCTTGTGAAGTGAATTGTTTTTTTTTTTTTGTTGGGGAAGGGGTCAACTAACCCATGTGTGTTGTTCTTCACCACACTTGGGTTCGAACCAAACTACCCCCCTTGTCCCCGTTTCACTCGACGAATCCATATCCCCGCATCTGCGAAACCCCATCATGCCTCATATTCACATATTTTTCTTCAAATGCCACTATAGCCTCATCGTCTCATCGATCACCACAATGGTTAGTTAACTAAACAACATTTGGATATTATTATGTTATGTTAAGTGTTAACCATAGTATTAATACTATAAATTAACGTTGCATCTTTTAAAATTGTTCGTAGAAGTGGTATACTATATCATATTTCCACAAACCCTGACTTGTTGACCTGGAAATAGAGTAATCTGGCTTAAAATATCTTAACAGACGCAAAATTTTATTGCCATTGTTAAGGGCTAGTTTTTATTCAATCGTGGCCATTCTCTGCATCACGCATGCATTGACTTTGCATTTCTAAATATAAATCTAACACCCCACTTGTTCTTCTCACTTGTACTTCATAACTTCAGTTATTCTCATATGACTTTTACCGTCGCAGAGTTAACGCAGAATATTCACTTCAGGGTCCTTCCATTTCTGGTTTTAACCAACTCAACATTTGAGTCAATCATCCAGGCCAACACATATATCAGTGATCAATAGGAAAATCGTCACAGTAGAAAATGTAACGTACTTTGTCCAAGCGTGTGAACAACAATACACAATGCACATAATAGGACAGAACAAGAATAGAAAGAAGATTTTTGTAAGAGCATGGAAGGATAGGGAAGTGAAAGGAGGCGATAATGGGGACAAAAAAAGATGGAAAAGAAGATATGGTATCCAATGTTTAACATGAACAATCAATAATTTTTAGCTTGACCATTCAAACTAGGAATTATACATATTTAAATTGGGGACACAGACACACCTTTCAACAAATGGTATATCATATCACATCATTTCTCAAACTCGCACTCCACCTGATGGTATATCTCTCGTGATTAACCATCGATGCCTAACTTTAGGATTTTTGGGGTAAAAAGGTCGCTAGCCGTTGGTCCCGCCACGGAATACAATTATACTTTTAATTGATGTGATACATGTAAGTGTGCCTAGGCCATCAACATAGTCATCAATTTGGTTTGGCCCATTCCAGGCTCTGCAACACTCTGCATCAAATACGTTCCCTATTTAAACTTCTGATATAATTCTACCTCTTTCTCTTTCTTTCTTTTTTCCTTATTGTTGTGAGTGAGCTTATGTTATAAGAAACTTATTTCTTTTATATAGATATGTTACGATGGAAGAAGACAAAGTTTGTGTTACCAATATGTTGTTGGTTTGAACCATGATGGTTTGAATCTCTTAAATAATATTTTATATTCGAATTTTGTGACAACTCCTAAAGCAACTGTTCATGACTATTTTGAAAAAAAAAACTTTTGAAGAAGATATATTACTTATATTTATATATAAAAAAAAATTGAGATAAAGTGATATAGCACGAAATCGTCCAAAGTAGAATAGGTACTAGACGTTTGTTCAATTGATTCAATGTCATTGAACAGACAATGAAAAGTTGATCCTTGAAATAGATTTTAATGATACTTCTTAATAATATCATAATAATAAAAAAAAAATATTTTTCCATTATTTAGATAAGGTTTAAATAACTTGACACTTAGTTGAAGGTTTAAAATTGTATTTTTTGAGAGTCGTAATTTTTAGACATTATATTTGAAAATATTATTTCCACAAACATGATTGATAATTTCAAAAGTAGAAAAATATCTGATTAAAAAATTGTAAAAATAAGTGAAACAATGTGGAGAAATGAAATACGGATTGATAGTTATTATAGAAATAAACTTCCATTTCGATGAAAATATAAAATACTCACCTTTCACCAAATATTATTAGGAATAAAAAATAGACACTTAATATGCTATTATTAGAATAAAAAGTAACACAAATATAGTAATTTATATTCTGATTAATTAAGTGTGTGTTTGAATGAATGATATCAAAATTAATTTTAAGGTGAAGTAATTTATATTTTGATTATTTTATCATAAAATCAAATTCAGTATAGATGAAGGTAGAATAAATGCAACTAAGAGTGTATTTTTTAGTTAAACTAAAGTTTAGATCAAGCTGATGCTTTTAATTTTCTAATAACATATTTGGATAGCTACTAGAACTGATTATGAATTTCAAAATCACGGTAGAAATTTTGAAAAGCAAAAACAACTATTTATTTAGTTTTTAACAGGATTTTAAAAAAAGTTTTAAAAAAATTGAATCTAATCCAACCATGCTATAATAATACCGGGATAACTTGATACTTGCAGGCATCTCACTTAGCTTATATTAGAGAGCATAAATATAACTAACTAAATAAATAAAAGGAACCAACAACACACCACAGGCACAGATACTGTGAACAGACAGGGTGTGGTTGCACCCCCGATAAGAAAATACAAAAATGGTATGATCCATGATTTTTGTCACCCCTAAAGAAATCTAAAGCACACAGATAAGATCTCTAGACACCCAATTAAAAAGGCATTTCTAAGAGTAGCTTATTAAAATAGAAGAAAATGAATATGCATATTTTCACGCCTTTTTGTTTGGAGTGGAGGGAGCAATAAACGAGCCCAATCAAGTCCTTTTCCTTTCATGCCCTCCTTCCTTTTGGTGACAATTCATTCATTTTGTTTAATAAATTGAGTTAGAACTTATCGATATCACATCCTATTTAAGATGCATACATAAGATTTCTTTACTTATGTAAAACTATTCTGGTATAGATAATTTAATCAATAATAGTAAATTAAAAGAATTTCTATGCACGTCTGAGTGTTATTTTATCATCGTGATCACTTTATTTGGCTTTATGTAAAATAAAATATAATCCTCTTTTAACATGATGTCAATTAAGCCAGTAACATATTTGTAATGTGAGGAGCATGCTTGTTGTGGACACCCTAACAGTAGCAAATTCCCAAGTTGTAGTTTCCTTATATATTATATAAATTTAGTATAATTAATTTTGAGGATGCTTAGTAAATAAAGTAAAACATTAACATGCTATTATTTTTATTAAACGAATATTGTATATATTAAATTAATACCAATCATCTTTTTTGGTATGATACTCATTGTAAAAATAATTTTAAACATTTCATACAAAAAATACTATAATATTGAATATTTATTATAAAATCATAATTTAATAAATAGTAATTAATAACTCACATATTATTATATATTATTATTATCTTCTTGTCAGAATTAAATAATTGATGCAATGGTGTAAGATATAGTTATTTGCATATGAGTGAAAATAATTTATTTAAGAATTTGTGTTTGATTCTCAACGTATATAAAATTTTCTTGAGTTCGTAAAAATAATTCCTTATGTTGATTAATTATTAGTTTAATATACCTATGTTGGACATTTAAATTTCCATAATAAGTCTCTCAGCATGCATCCTTCGTCATTACCCACCAAGAGAAAGAAGATTGAATGACTGTGCTAGGCACTAATAGAACACGTAATATTTGGATATATATACATTAATTTTAACACCTGTCATATTCTTTTCTTTTCTTCGGCACACATGAGTCATGACATATCATATATTCTATTCTATTGCATGTATGGAGCCAAAAAAGTGTAAGGAACCCCCTCTCGATTCTCTCCTCTCATGTTCTGTTCTCCCTAATTCCTCCTTTAATGATCTGCTTCAATGTGATGTCATCATGGTTTCAGACAGTTCATTCTTGATGTTTTATTATGAAATACATACCAAGTTAATTAATTAGTGCTTCCATTGACAATGTCAACGGGTCAGATGAGTTTCAAGTGAGTAAATGCATGAATACATAACTTAATACGACATTGTACATAAAAATAAAAAAAATGTGTAATACCACAAAAATGAGGTCAGCATGTAAGGGGGCTAGCTAGGATGGAGAAATTAATACATAATACGACATTAACATTAACCAAATATTTTTCTGTTTCTTTGTTTCGATCCCTTTTTATCTCGATTTTGGGATAACTTCAGGGATCAGCGAATTCAATATATTTTTCTTCTTCTATCCTTTATTTTATTGTATTTTCAAGAGTCAACTTTAATATATAATCCTCTTAAATAATATTGTGCTCTTCTTTAGAAAAAACTTCTCTTTCCGTTAGGATTTTTAAAATAATATTTTAATAAACGATAAAATGAAATAACAAGTTGTGAATTGTGATATATTTTAAATATTTTTAAAATCTCTGAATAATAAAAGATTATCGTCATTACCAATATTTCTCTGACACGTTTATTAATTATTAGCAACAATATATTCTTATACTTTGGAAACAAAATGTCACCATAAACTTGTTTATTGTATTTTAATTAATTTTTAGTTTCATATAGCATTTCAATGTTAAAATTAAACCACATGTAACACAAACAAAAATACGAAAGCAGAGTATAAAATATTTCCCTCCGTTATATTTACCTAGTATAGAATCAGAAGAACGAGAAAAGAGAAAGAATACAAGAAAGAAGGAGAGAATAGAAAAAAGAAAAAGAAAAGTAAAGTAAAGTAAAGACGTGCACTACAAGTCCACAAGTATTAGGAAAGAAAGTGGTTTGTTCATTGTGCAGATAAACACGGTCTTCCATGTTTCCAGCGACTAATGTTCTTATTAATCACGTTCAACGCAACACCCTCCAATCCCATGATCGCACTAAGGAAGAAAACCTACCGTACGTACGTGGGTCACAATTAAATAGATTTAATATATTAAAGTTAAAGCATGAACGATTAAACAATTCCAAATTCATATAATTTTGTTCTATGAGTATTATCTTTAACAACAACTTTGCTAATAATGATCACTATGATTTTATTTTGAAACACTTACAACCTTAGCCAATTCACGGGTCCATGATTAATTATTTTGTTAACATAAATTAATTAATTACTTGCATATATAACTCGCGTGATCAAAGCGCATTGGATGCACGACGATGTGACACATATTAGGCTGGCATTAACTGAGATAGAAAGTGATTTCTTTCCCTTATCTTTAAGCCTCCTTTTCCCACTCAAACACACACACACACGACGGAAAGAATAGGTGAAGAAGAAGAAAGAGGGGGTATTTTTCTTTGGTTTTTAGAAGAGCCATTACCCATTAAAATGGCATTTGAGTTTGGTGGGACATGAGACCATGGAGCCAATTTGGTTGTGGATTATCCAACAAAAAACATCCACGCTTGGAAAGCTAAAACCAGCGCCCTCTCCTCCCCGCACTAAAAAGCTTAGGGTGTTTTTCCTTTTTTAAAATAATATTAACCACAAGCCAATGCAAAGTTAGACCAAAAGGCAAGGAGGAATCCATGTCCCCTTCATCACTTATTTTTATATACTAAATACCATCCACTTTCTTAGGCTTTCATCCCACCTAAACTTTTTTTAATGTGCACAATTTCTTTCCCTTCAAAGAAAAAAGGTTGACGATAACTTTTAATCCTCTCCTTGTATATTTTAGAAAAAGAAACATTGCGTCGCCTTTTCTTTAAGCTGGTTAAAATGGGTCGATTAAGCAATTATGTCTTTTGGTTTGGTTAGGTGTAATATTTTGATCATCAACATATACGTGTGGCGGGCGTGCTTGTGATTTTCACGATAATTTCACATTTCAATTGCCTCCTCCTCTTCCAATAAATTCAAAATAATATTCAAGGGTCAGTTTGCTCACTCGCGTAGATCTTAATCCTCCAATTCTTAAAAAAAAGGAATGAATTAAAATTTTTAAAAGGGCAAAATGCGCAATATACAAAAATGCGACAAGCAATATTGTAAAATAAATATTGTTTTCCAGCCAATTTTATTTTGGTGTACCCACCTAATTTATTTATACAGCTGTCTATCTACTTTATTAAATATTAAATAAAATCCAAACTTATATATGTCTTGAATGTATCTTTGCTTAAATTGGAGATCAACATAGCAGTAGTGCTTGAACATAATTGAGTTGTGGGAATGCATGTGTCCCTTAGATGTCAAGAAAAGAAATTATCCTTGATAATGTAAACATGCGATGTTAAAGGCAGTAACTTCACATCTCTTCCACCATGAGTGAGGCATTGTAGTGGTGGGAGAGTTTCCCTTTGACAAAGAATCATACGGTTTTTTGAAAATGTTTGAATACGAGGGTGGTTCTATTAATCATGTCAGTCCCAATTTCGTTACATTCATACACACTAAGAATCCATCCACTGATCTTGGAAAGTCAACCCAAAATAGTATATATCCAACTACGCAACTCCACTAAGTTTTACAACCATTTCAAACATGTCTTCTATTTTAGTAAAAGGAGTGTAGAAAAAAACAATAGGGGTAGAACATGGGAGAGAGCTAGGGATACATGCACGTGCTTGATAACATAGTACAGAATATAATTTGTTGTTCTATCAAGTGCATATTATTATGCAAGTTCTATCAAGTGCATATCATTATGCAAGTGATTTTTCGGTGCTTCCTTACTGATTTCATTTTATGTATATGTAGTAAACATACATCACATGCATCATAAAAATAGTTGTTGTGAACCGTCATTTTATCAGACAAATTTACACTAATGGGTCATAAACAATCATATAAGTAAACCTAACACCACACCTTAATCCAAAATCTTAAAATTAATGCTTATAGGTTTTATCCTCACTTATTAACTTTTCTATTTGTATCTTATGTGTCACTACACCTCACACTTGTATTCCAACAATTTATCCCTCAAGTGTGAGTCTATGTTACGTGGTAATCTCCTCCTCGAGTGGAAGTCATTTTCAATCAAAGAGTATTCAAATGAGAGATTTACACCAATGAATCATAAACAACCAAATAAATGAATTTGACACTACTCTTTAAACTAAAATCTTAAAGTTATGAGTTGAATATTCTCGTCATTTATATGGTACTTATTTTTTCTATTTTTATTCGATATGAGATAGTTTCTCATATCTGTATTTCAACAATAATATAAGAACTCACTTGTCTAAAATTAATAAGTGCAAGTCAAAAGATGTATTTTCCCCCTTTTCCCATGGGATGATGAAAGTTGTGCATGGTTCTTGAGGCATGTTTAGTTTCTAATATATATATACACGCCAAAATAAAGCAAAATAAAATAAATCCAATCACACATGCGATACTGCCTAATGCATTATGGTGGATGTATTGGAATTCATTTTTGGGTTATTAGTGGCTTTGGCAAATGTAGTGGAGAACACATTATATTTAGGTACTAATGACCAAGTACATAATGAGTTGCACCGTGTGCCCATTTCTTTGCAATAATACGAGCACGGCCAAATCCACTAATAATTCCCTAGAACCACCTACTTTACACTACTCTACCATATTTCATATTTTAAGTCGTAAAAACTCAAAGTTTTCACTAGCCTTAATTAATTACTATATTCAACAGCTGATACACCATTGGGCTACAATTAACAAAGTTCTGCAATCTGCATTGCGTGCTCGAAATGGGGTTAGCTTTTTATTTTGACTCAATTACCTTATGAAAGTATCCACAGTGAATATACTAATGTATAATTGTCGTATAATTCAAAATGGAAACTGTCAAGATGAATGATGTTAAATATGACTGGATCAAAATATTATTTTATTAAGTTAATGATTTAAATAATAAGACATTAATCGATTTATATATAGATATATTACAACTCTTCCATAAGAACATTAGAATAATTAATAACAATTATGAGATTAAGATTAAAAATAATAAATGGTTGATATTAAAATATTTAAAATTTCAAATTAAAATATAATATATTATCAAATTTTTTAAAGATTAATCAAACACAACAAATAAATATTTATAATCTATAAAAATTTTAATTATTACTTTTAAAATATCTAATTTAACTCTTACCACCGTCATGATGATTATTGTTGGTACTACCAAATTCACTATTTTAATCATCATCATAATCGTTGGTGCAATTATCATCATCATCAATCATTATCACTACTACTATTATTATTTGTCATCACCTTTACTATCATAGCCTTCATCTATGTCATTGTCAACACCATAACTCACGCCATTACTATAATCAATTGTCATTACTTTCGTCATCAAGACCATCATTTTTTACAACAATGATAATGACAATAACAAATTAGAATTGACTTCAAATTTGGGATTGGTTCAAATTGAACTAGTTAGTGTAATGAAAAGTAGGATTGACTTTAAATTTTAAATACAAAATAATTACTTATAAATTAAGATATAGGTAAATATAATGTTTACTAAAAATTCACTTCACTTTAATTTAGTTTTCTAAATTTTCACAATACATTTATGTCTCAAATATTAAAAGTCATAAGAATAAATTAAATTATCTTTAAATAAATATTTAGAGGATTAAACAAGGGATTTAGTTTTTTTGTACTATTTTATCCGAAATATAGTGTAATTGGGTTAATATATTTTTAATCCCAGAAAATAAAGTTATGTTTTTTTATTCCCTAAAAAGTAAATCATAATCTTTTTGACTTTTTGTTTATCATATTTTTTACACGTGTTAATCAAAGATAATATCAGTCTATTAAAAAATTTATAATACTTATATACTTTATTTAATCAACTTATTTAGACTCTTAGTTTTGAAATTATATCATTGTTGATTGTATCATATGCAATTATTATTTTCATAAACAAGAGATCAAAGGAAGATACTTTTTTTTTTTTTGTAAATGACAAGGATTAAACCTAATACGTTTTTATAAATGAGAGATTAAAAAGACATTGTTTTTTTATGACTAGAACGAACATTGTTTATAATATTTTAAATATTATTTGCTTATTTGATATTAGTTAATAAGATTTAATAATTAGCATCATAAAAACAAAACAAAAAAAATACATATCTTTATTTAATATTGCTATTAGTTAATGTTGTAATGTGATGCCGTTCGCATTTAAAATTTGTTGCGCCGACATCATTACATTTAAATACCGGGAAAAAAAAACAGAACAGAACAGAGAAAAAAAAGGGAAGAAAATCTTGCAAACCCCGACCACCAGATCTTGGGCACAGTTTGAAGCAGCAAATGAGGAAACTTTAGTAAGAAAAAGCGTCACACGCGAGTTCATTAAACTTAATTAAATATCATGTCGTACTACATGCATAGTTATCTTATTTGGCTGTGACAATCCATTTTCAGTTTCAGATTTGTTTTCTTGCTCTGCTCATCGCACGTGGCTTGAGAGGTGAGCGTGAAAAGTGAAAAGAAAAAAATGAAAGTCCCAACACTAGTCTTACAAATATAACTATCAAGATTAAGAACAACTTTCATCTAATTTAATTGAGATGAATAGAAAATAAATCTAATGATAGATAAAGAAAAGTTAAAAATAATAAAGAAAAAAATAAAAGAAAAAAAAATAAGATAAAAAAAAGAAGGAGAAAAGAAGGAGAAAAAAAATAAAGAGGAATAAAACTAGAAATGAACCAATTACATAAAAATAATAATGGGTTTAACTCTCCATCAAGTTTATAATTTTTCTCCATTCCGTCTTAAGACACATCTTTCGTTAATCTATATCTCACTCAATTAAATATTGTTTAATTACATTTTTTATGTACGTTTCGGTCTAACTTTATCTCTCTTTGTGACGAACTCTTAGTAACAAACCTTTGTTTTTACATGAGCATTTAGGAGTCGTCTCATTACGTATCCAAATCACCTCAATCTATGCTCCCTCATCTTTTCACTCATCGATACTACTATTGTCTTTCGACAAATATCTTCATTTTTTATTTTATCCATCTTTGTATAACCATACATCCACTTTAACATCTTCATTTTTGTTATCCTTATTTTATACTCATGTTCTCTATATTATAAAAAAATTACATTTTATTTGCATAATGATTGTAATATGTGTATTGTATGATTACTAATTTTTATAATAATTATTTTAGGAAACAGAAATAATTTTAGTAATTAATTAATAACATAAAAGTCTTTACACTATTATATTGGGCTCATGGATCCAGGACATTGTGACAATGGAGTTGGACAATGGAACCTACTGTTACTGTAGCCAAGTTAAACCAAAAATGGGGTTGGTTCAGGTTAAGGGTGACAAATGATAGGCTCTTGCTTCTTGCAATTTCTAAATTATTTCATGCACTCTTTTTAGAATTTTTTTTCTACCTTTCAGATTAGCTATTCCGAAAGTTAAAAAAGAGAATATGGTAAATAATATTATGATTGATCATTCCAAAAGATAAAAAGAAAAAAGTAAAAAAGAAGAAGTGCAGAAAGCAATCAAGCAACTCGGAAGTACCTGAAGCACCTGAAGCAATAGCCTAACTGATAATACAATGTAGCCGTGACTAATAGATTCCTTTCCATTTCCATTTCCCACGCCATTTAGCTAACCAGTATCATCACATACGACATGGTACGGGTTTCTCCCTTCACCTGTCCCCTGTTTCTGGTCAAAACAAAACACTAGTATTTTACAGGGACAACATGTGTATTGTAATGTGTGACTATTTGCATTTTTCGAGTTCTCTAAACCATAAAACAAAGTCCTAAATTGCAATTACTAGACACGAAATGAACATTGTTTCCTGCCTTCAAATTCAATCCCGTAAGAAAACACAATTCAGACAATATTCCCGTGCTACTGTCCGAAGGGATTGAGAGCCGTGTTTTCATGGGTCCAAAGGTACACAATTTTGGGTCAATCTATTTAATGCGCTTTACTGTCCAAATTGTAGAAATAGAAAAGCCTTATTGATTAATTGGTGCCACTTGTGTCAACACTGGCAGCACATACTTAGCTTTAATGTTGGGCCAATATAGATTGGGTCATTTTCTTTATAGGTTACATAAACAGAGAGCAAAGTCTAATTCACAAAGACCTCGTGACACTTTTTCCTTACATTTTTCTTCCCTAAGGGATATATGTATTCATGTTTTAATCTATCTATCTTATTGTTATGGAAACAACTCATTTAATTTATCATCTGGAAGAGGAACTAAATTAGTACATAAAATATAGTATTTTTCGATACAAAACAATTCTTTCAAGATCTTGAATGAATTATGTGAAAGCTAATATTCAACCGAGGTAAAATTTAATTAAGAAATAAAGAGTAAGTCATAAAATTTTGTGGTTCAGATTTTTCGTAAGAAAAGTGTATCAGAGTGCCACTTAAATAAAAGGCACGAGAATTCCAGTGATTTACTCGGTCATGCAAATGTCCGGACTATAAATCTTATATTCTGCATCTCTAAAAATCCTTGATGAGCCACCATCTCTAAATATAGCATGTTTCGCTTCAAAAACTAAACTTATTATTTTAGCTAAATCCAAGCTACAATGCTTAACTTGTTGATTTTGCAACAAACCATGGAGAGGGATAGAAAAAAATCAAAATCAAATACCGACAAGAGAAATTATACAACAGAAAAAAAGTGTTAGATAAATCGATAAAATAATAAATTATTACTAACAAAGCTATGCACAATTAAAAATTGAAACCTTTATTCCCCTTAAAAAAAGAATTGAAATGTATAAATCAATGAGTGTATTTAAGTTAATAATACTCATTGAGTTTGTGATGAAAAATCTGAATTCGATTATCACATATATTCTTAAAAAAGAGAAATGGACGTTGAATTTTAAATATGACTAATCTCATATCAAGAATTAGTTTCATAAGAGATACCTTGAAATTTTACTGGAAAACCAAAGACCCCTAATTATGGTAATTAAAAAAAATGAAACCTATATAACATACTTTAGTATCCAAACTTTTCACTAAGACCATATTTATATAAATTTTTCTGTAGATACTAATGGGAGATGAAAACATGAAATGATTTTTTTCGATAAACTAAAATTAACTTATATTCTACTAGTTAATCCATTTTGAAGGTAGGGAAGAAGGAGAGGAATGGGGTATATCATTATCAATTCAACAAAAATATTTCTCAAGATTCTCAACAATCTTGAAACTGGACAATATGACAATTTGTTGTATACAATGGGCATCCCTGCTCTTAATCTTAAAGGCCTATTGTTGTAGCACTTCAATGTAGTTCGCGTATTTGAATAGCCCAAGATCCGGATAAAAAATAGCCCACGATAAAAATAAAGAATAAAAGATAGACAGCCGGAATATGTCTTTTTCTACTGCCAATACGATGTTTCAACAAACTGAGTTAATAGACCAATTATGTTAAAAATTAATTAATATTGATATATATATATATATATATATATATATATATATCACTAAATTTATTTAATTTAAAATAATTTATTATATTAAAATTATATGTGTATTAAATATACATTTAAAAAATTTAGTGATTTATATATATATATATATATATATCAATATTAATTAATTTTTAACATAATTGGTCTATTAGCTCAGTTGGTTGAAGCATTGTGTTAATAATTTGAAGGTCATAAGTTCAATACAAACACACGAAAAAAAAACTCTTATGGATTACGGATTGACGAATTCGTGTATAAAAGTCGCAAAAATGCGAAAAGTAATTTTGAAAACGCACTATTCATTAATAGTGTAGTAAAAAATCACCTAGTGTATGTAGTGCATCTCCAATTATACATCCAAAAAATGGGAGTTGGATCCTCTCCAGCCCCTCCATCTCTCTAATTTCGCTTTCATCTGTTTTATTTTTTTTAGCTTTCGTTTTATTTATTTTTTCTTATGGAGAGGCGGGAGGGGATCTGAATCCCAAAAATGAATTGAACTTTGTTAGACAATAACTATTAACTAGAATTCTAGTATCCTTGTGGAGAATAAATTATGTCTAAGATGGAAAAGATTAATATCGATGATAAAATACTTTTTTTTGTGTGTTCTTAAATGTATAGTACAATAATTATGTGAAGGATGTCTTTACAAATAATTCTTTATTCAACATTAAATTAAAATTTAATACAAATTGCTTAATTATTTTTTTATGAGGTTCAATTTAATGTGTTGCCTGTACATTATTTGTTATTCTAAAATTCTCGACACGACAAAGTTACTTTTAAATTTCAACAAATTAAAAAAAATAGAGTTATTATAGAATAATTTTCAAAGTTAAATACAGATAAAAGTTTGTAATAATAAAATCCATTAATAACTTCACATATGATGAGATTAATTTGTTAAAAAAAAAGTAAATAGTCATTTTCGTCCCTAAATGTGTAAAACATTAACAAATCTATCCCTAAAAAATGAAAATTCAAATTTTTATCCCTAAAAGTGAAAAAAGTGTGACAAATTTGTCCCTCCATAACTTTCATCCATTATCATACGAATTTGTTAGCGCACTATATATTTAGAGACGAATTTGTCAACTCTCTATCCAAAATATAATTTAATCTTCATATTCTCCATTTTCAAAGTATTGCAAGTATAAAATTATAATTAATACTTAAAAATTAAGAAAGCAAACATAAGTTAAAATAAAATAATAATAAGTATAATATTGATTGATAAACATAATTTGTATGTTGCTTAAAAATTTATATTGTAACAACATTAGATAATGACAAAATCAAGTTAGGTCTCATTTTTTTGTAAAGATTAATTTAATGACTGTGGATTTTTGTTTGGGTCTCATATTTTGGGTAAGGTACTGTCACATTAGAAATTTATTTATTAATAAGCATAATTTGTATGTTGTTCTAAAATTTATATTGTAATATTAGATAATGACAAAATCAAGTTGGGTCTCTTTGTTTTGTAAGAATTAATTTAATGACTGTATTTTAATTTGTTTGAACTTCATATTTTGGGTAAGTATTATCTCATATTTTTACTTTAAAATTTCTAATGTGACAGTGCATTACCCAAAATATTATATCCAAACAAAAATGCATAACCATTAAGTTAATTTTTACAAAAAAATGAAACCTAACATTTTATTATTACCTAATGTTGTTATAATATAAATTTCACAACAATAAACAAATTATGTTTATTAATCAATATCATGCTTGTTTTCTTAATTTTTAAGTGTTTATTGTAATGTTATGCTTGTAATGATTAAAAAAAAGAAAATATAAAGATTAAATTATATTTTTGGTAAAGAGCTGACAAATTCGTCCCTGAATGCGTAGTGCGTTGACAAATTCGTCCCTGATATTAACGGATGGATATATTTGTCACACTTTTTTCACTTTTCAGGACAAAAATTTGAATTTCCATCTTTCGGGGAATGATTTATCAACACATTATACATTTAGGGATGAAAATGACTATTTACTAATAAAAAAAACTACATAAATATTGAGATTAAATTGAACCCGCATGTAGTTTGTTCTTAGGCTCTTGTTGGTTTCTCCATTTAAAAAAAAAACTTTTTTTAGAAGAAAAAAAAAACTTAAAGTTCGGTTCGGTTTAAATAAAAAAATTTACGCACTTAACAAAATTGACAAAATAAAGTTAATCAAATTTTCTATAAAACTTAAAATTAAGTTTCTTTAAGGAGAACTTAAAATTAAGTTGTATACTTAATTTTGAAAAAAATTAATGATATTTAAAAAAAAGATAAAATATATTTTTTTTAAATAATTTATTTTTCATTTTTTTGGATAACTTATTTTACATATTTCGTGTATATGTTGAAAATTTTATCCAAATTAACCTTGGATGTAATGTGTACAATGTGATCGCGTAGGGGTTAATATATAGAAAATAGAGATATCACTGGTCGGGTCATCAATGGTGATTCATGCATGCATGTTGTAGTTATGATTCAAGTTTTTGTCCATTTATGGTCGGCTGGAAGAAAATAGTTTTTCTTTTTGTATATTTCTTTGTGGCCTACCCGTTGCGTTGGTGTATGCTGAACAGAGGTTAAGGTTACCAATGACCTTATCAACAATAAAGCAATGCTCTGACAGCGAAAGCGTCACATTGAATTGCTAAATAACAAAGCTTTTCTGCAGTAAAGGAAAATCTGTTTCATGACATAACACCAACAGTTTTTTTTTTTAATAAGAAAAAGAGAGTAAAATCTGATTAAATAAAAATAACTAACAGAATAAAAATAATAACATAAATAAAATATTTCCCGCATATATATAGCTATCTCTTTTTTTTCTTCAGTCTATTTTTCTCTCTCCCATTTTAAAAGTAAAAAATTAAACAAATGAAAAACTCCCCCCAACGTTACTTATACAATACTCTAATAATCCTTATCCCTCTTCTTCAGATCCTTTGTTCTTGTTCTCTAGCTGCTGTTAATAGATCTAAAATATTTAACAGCTGGTGATTACTCACTTCATGCCAATAGCATGCAATGTATTGGACTGTTTGCTTGATCACCCATCTTCCACTCATGACCCACCTCACCTTAATATAGTTTTTTTTTGTATTTTTTACACTCAGGTTTTTTTTTTCTTTTTGAGAAATAAAAAAAAAATATTTCTAGCTATGTCTTCCTGCCTGAGGGGAGCACCTTCCATAAAACACGCATGATGTCCATTTTTTTGGAAAAGCATCCTATGGATGATTGTAAAATTCCTACTCCAACATCACTAGATTCACTACAATAGCTCAGCTCCACAGATTTTGTTTAACTTCCTCCTTTTGGCAACAGGAATATTGTGTGAAGAATTAACACATGAACTAGCATTTGTGTCATCACTTTTGTAGTTGAAGCACAAAGCATCCAACACACCAATTGGGCTTTGGGGTAAGCAAGTAACAGAAGCACTTGAATCCTTGGCAGAGCCACTGTTGCAGGACAACTCTTGGATCATTTCAACACACTTCAACAGTCTCTCCTGCCAAAAACCAAATAGCCCAATGTTAACATCAACTAAACACTAAATAATCAATATCATCAGCATTTATCGTCTATTGCAATAATCAACTAAAAAATTATCAGTGTAACAAAGTAAAAGCCATCATCATAATTTATTTAATTTTTTTTTTAATCTTGTGATTGGACCAGCATCCTTACCTTTTCTACGTGTTGAATCAGAACAGAAATTGCTTTCCGAGTGTCAACTGTTTGGGTTTCCCCCATGACATACATAGCCACTGCTGCTGCAATCTCTGATGGTTTGAATTCCAAGAAGTCAATCCCTGCATTGAACCCACACCATCCAAATTACCATCACTAATTCCACTCATGCACTATTATTATCACTGCAGAGATGGGCCACATTAAGAAAAACAATATATTTGTGTAATGAAGTTAGGGAAGAAAAAGTGTATGTACCTGTTGCAGTGCTCGATATAAGTTGGATGGATCGCAAAATTGAAGACCTTAACGGACTTTGATCATCATTGATCTTATAAAGGAAGTAATCAAGGAAGGTGAAAGGAGTAATTGCTTGCATTCTCCACTTCAATGTGCTTAGTACAAGAAGCTCCATTCTCTGTATGGTTTTAGCCTCAAATAAAAACTTCGATCCACCCACCTACATAAAAGACAACGAAAGATTAGCATTTAGCACATGCAAAACTAATACATTGACTTAAATAAGTACCAAACATTGAGAGAGAGTGAAAAAAAATTTTCCTACCTGCAAATCAAGAGAGAGTGGAACTTCTGTCTCATCTAATTTGGCAGCTAGAGATAAACACGCCACAGCCAACAATTGCATTGTCCAAACTCTTCCCTTCTGCGATTGGAAGAAAAAACATTAGATCACAACCAGAGGACAACATAATTACAATATATATATATATATATATATATATATATATATATATATAATTATTTTTTCTTCTCTCCATTCCTCGACTTACTGGTAATTCATATACAGAGAGGAATCGGTCCAAGTAATTTATAGATAGATATCCACAGAGAGGACCAAATCCAAAATGCGATCGGACCTATAAAACATGTGTATAAGTTCTTTAGTTAGATCATGGTAAAAGACAATTAGATAAACACGAAATAATTCTCAGTTCAAGCTAAATCCAAAGTTCTGAACCTATTTTTGAACATCTTTAAACACATGAACAAAAGATTTCCATTCAATCAGCTTCAGAACTTGCAATTTAAACCCCAAATGGAATCACCGATTCATCATCAAACATTGGAATCTGAAATTCAAACAAAACGCTCCCGAAAGATTCAGATTTCATCTCAGACCCAACAAAACAGTGAAAAGACCCCGTTTCGGAGTTTTGAGAAGGAAAAACACCAAAACCAGAATGGTTGATTAGAGCTTTGGAGTGATTAAGAAAGAAGAAACAGGAAAATTCTAGAACCTACCTTGTGAATCCAATCAATGGCCTCCATTCTGGCACCGAAGTCCAAATCCCCAGTTTGAAGCTTATTCAAATAACGCAAACCAGGCCAGTGTTGGCACTCTTTTTCCACCATCATCGCCAAGCTCTCATCACTCAGCAATGGCAACTCATCTGGTTCTTCATCAAAGTGGCGCCTCCTAGGACTCCATCTGTCCTCGTACACCCCCATCGTCATCATCATCGTACCCCCATTATTATGACTCTCGTCGAAAACGGTGCTGTCCTCTGTGCAAAGGAGGCTAGAAGCAAAGTCAAAACTGGGTGCCATTGCACGACCTTGAATTAAACTCAACCACCACCCTCTTCCTCCAAATTCTTCACAAAAAACGAAACTTTATGTTCAGATTATTGATGGGATCTGTCTGTGTGTGTAGGTGAGTGAGTTTGTTTTACGAACTTGTTAAAAGGAAGAAATGACAATCTGTGGAAATAAGAACAAAACAACTATAGAGCCACGCAGTCGGTTTTGTTTCTCTCACTCTCTGTTTCAATGCTGGGCGGAAAAGAGTGCCGCAGGAGAGGGCCTTATGAAGGAAACGAACACCCCTTTTTAGGGTAAAAGGCAGAGAGAGAGCGAGAGCGTGGGGTTGGCGACAGAGGGGCCTGTGTACTGTGAATTGTGAATTCTTCTATATCTAACCATTCATAAATGCCTAATTACTAATTACCATCTTGTAATCTTATTTTACTACTACTACTTATATAGTTATATCACAGGCACGCAGAAATCAAATCAGACACACTTCTTAATTAATAAAAATAAATAACAAACAAATTTTTATCAGTGGAAATTGAAGGAAAAGTTTTAATAATGAATGTACAATGTTTTTTTTGTACTACTTGTTAGCACATTACTGTTTTATAAAATTTTACTATATGAAGATCATTATTCTTTTGTGAATGAATATTTATTGGAGAGAGACGTTGGCAGGCGTACCTGAAATGTTGAAGACTAGAGTATTATATTCAGTTTTTCATATTTACCCAAAAAAAAAAAACATGTTACTCGCATCCAATCTGACACTACAATTTATGCTGATGGTCACAAACTTCGCGACCCTTCATCCCATGACCCATCTAATCCAACCAACCAAGTCTTACTCCATTTTGCTTTGTAAATATTAATAAATAACATTAATTTTTACCAAAACAATATTCCTTCAAAATTATCATTATACAATGTATTTTCCATATGTACAAAGCGTTGCGACTGTTGGTCAATGCGATACGGACATCCATTAATTCACTTGAAAGTTTCCTAAGACATCCATCTTTTACTTTTTCGTTGTACTAGTGAATTTTCGCCGCCGCGTATATGATGAAAAAAAGACAAAATTGGAAAATGTGAGAAGAAATGTTTTTAGTTTTACCACGAGGAATTAAGGGGATGGTAATAAGAAAGAGAATGTTGAATTAAATGGAGAGGAAGGACAAAAGCGTAAAAGTGGATGGAGAAGAACCAAGGGTACGTGCATAGTGTCTTGTTTTGTCCCGTGTCGACGCGTGTGTTCCGCTGACATTGGGCGATGACCGGAATCGTCCATTTCGTTCTCAAGTCACTTTTTCTGTACTACATACTACAACCTGTC
This sequence comes from Glycine latifolia, assembly GCA_013407115.1. Lineage (NCBI taxonomy): Eukaryota > Viridiplantae > Streptophyta > Magnoliopsida > Fabales > Fabaceae > Glycine > Glycine latifolia. Next base: position 8,280,822 of record CM023946.1, on the reverse strand, counting down.
ATTTCCCTCCAATCTTACCCGCCAAATATCAACATTTCTTCAATTTAGTAATTATCGAAATATAAAAATCTATCTTTGTAACGTAAGCAACCATGATGGAAAAAAACCATGATAGGTCTTTTCCCATAATCCTACCAATCATCGTAAGTATATTATAGGTGAATATATAAAAATTATAGAAAAAAAATTTAATTTTTTATTATGAAAATAAATATTAAATTCATTGATAAAATCTTATTTTAATCTATTTTAAGAACATTTAATTGTACTTAATATTGATAGAAGAAAATCAAATAATTTATTTTTATTAAAGTCAAATGCTAACTAATGTCTTTAGGACATAGATGGAAGAATTAAAAAATGATTTTTTTAATTATATATATAAAATTGTGTTATTCATAGTTTTTTTTTACATTCTCATATGATCTTTAAAATAAATATTTTTTAAATTTTTTTAATTGATATCCTTGGTCTTAAAGAACATTGTTTAACAATATTCATTATTAAATATTATAAAAAACTCAAAAGAGAAGGCCTGCAAAATGAAAGGCAACCAAGTGAAATAAATCTGAGAGCAGATTAGATATGAAAGTTGTTTTATATTAAAAAATTAAGACATATTTATTGCAGTTATGAGTTATTGTCTTATTATACTAGCAAGTAACAAAACTCGTAAACATAATGAAATGTAGCACTTTAAAATTTTTAAAAAATCGAATCAAATGTATTTTTAGGCTATTTTGGATTAGTTGTACAAAATTAAATAAATGGATCAGACTATAACGAAATAAGTTGAATTGGAATGAAATAAAATAAAAAAAATCTTCAATTATCTATATTTTTAAGGTTTAAATACATTTTTAATTATTGTAATTTAATATTTTTTATTTTTCATTGTTGTGAATTTCTTTTTTTATTTTTAATTCTTGTAAGTTATGTTTGTTTTGTTTTTAGTCTTTAAAACACGTTAGATAGTGCTTTGAACACTATAAAATTTGTTATCTAAAGTATCTTAAGGATTAAAAATAAAAAATCATAATTTACCAAGACTAAAAACAAAATAATACTAACTTGCATAGATTAAAATTACATTTAAGACTATTTTTAATATTGATTGACACAAGTAATTAGAAATTTGATATTAATTTCTATCTTTTTTTACAGGTGTAGGTTTGAATCCCCTAGTCTTATTTATTTGGCTTGGTTGGAACGTTTTCTCAGGGAACTTCCTTGGCTTGGTGGGAATATTTTGCTGAGAGATATTCTCACATTCAGAAACTGAGTTAGCTACAATTGAGTAAAATTACTTATAATTTATATTTGTGCAATGCTCCTCTAGGAACTAGTTAGCTACAATTGGATGAAACATGTCATTAACATTTTGTTAGATAATATTGAAGGTGCCAATTTTATTTTACTATTTTTGTTAGCCCAATTTTTTTTACAGTGATATAAATTAAGTTCTTTTACATCAAATCGCATTTTAAAACATGATTTACTTATTTTGATAATTTTTTAAAAATGCACTCATTTTTTAAATAAATTCAAAAAATTATACCATTTTGGTATAAAAGCCGAACAATTGATCAACACTAATTTAAACTAGTGTTAAGATTGGCACTAATTGACCAAACATTAATAGATAAAAATATAATAATATAATTAAATCGAAGTATCAATTAATTTTATGGATAATTAATTTATGTTGAAAGTCTGATCGATTACTTTTATTAAGTCTCTCCTCTTAATAATATTTTTTATTTATAAAACTCAAATCTAAAATCTTAGAAGTGATTTGAGGGCTATAATTTTCTCCATTTTTTTTCCTTCATTTCTTTCATTTCATAAGCTTTTTGGTAAATAAATAAATTGGAGATGCTACTCACTTTATGTAGATTAACTTTATTTTCTTAAAAGCTTGACATTGGAATAAATGGAGAACAAATAAAGTAGAGAGAAATCTAGAATGTGTTTCGAATTCAATTTCAGTTAAACCAGTGACTTATTGACATCATAATGTAAATATAATCACTTGATAAAAGTTTATAATCATATTATAATTAGTAAGATAAAATTATCTGATTACAAATTATGGAATAGTGTAAAATTAACTTTATTTTATACTTGTGTAAAAATGTAAATTGATTCGTATTCTTTTTTTAATCAATTTATCTATAATCTGCTAATACATTTTAACTTATTTTTTTCACTTTAAAAATATTTAAATTTAACTTTATAGTAACTATTCTAATTGTTACTTATTACGGAGCATGGCGGTGGATATGTTTTTTTTTTTCGTCTAAGGAATCAACATGACAGTGGTATATTGAACAGGCATTTAATACACTGCACTTGCATCTCTAGCAGCCTTCACATGTGGCAACCATTTTTTCCAGTCATAAGAAAAGAAAAATAAAACAATTCGGTAAATTTCTCTTTCAAAATAGAAAATAAAAAACTAACAATCCTTTTCTATGTCATCAGTCAGAAATACAACAACACAAAAACTAAAGCCTGATATACACAACGCCCATTGCATCAGCAAGTAACATGATTGGTCTAAGATTGAACCATAAGATCAAAGTAGAAAGCAAACATCTTTAACCACTAGGCTAATTCCAATAATTGACGTGTTCTGCTTCTTTTTTTTTCTTCCTTAAAATGTTTAGTTAAATACTGTTAGATACTACATTTAAAAACATTATTGAACCAATCTTGCTAATAAAATTATTAATTAGACCATGTAATTAAACATGAAATGAGTAAAAGCCTCAACTTGCGACATATAAAATGTAAGTATCTTTAAAGCATGGTTTATCCCTAAATGAGATTTTCAAAAGGGACAATTCCAACAATATTATTATAAACACATTATTAGAGAAGCCAACATGTTGGTTGATTTTTTTTTTCAAAGCATAATTTATCTTTAACTTATGATTATTGTTTTTTTAATGTTATTCATTAGTTTGCTGTAAATTTTCATTTGGAAGATGTAAATTTCTTTCATGAGTATTAATTCATTGGTGTCTTAGGCTTTTTGCCATTCAAAAAAAAAATCTTACTCTATTTGGCTAATCATTTAAAGTTTTTTTTTACAAAATTATATAAAGTTAATAATATGATAAAGTTTTATGCAGCAGGATGTTATTGGGGTCGCATGGCCACGTCTACGCGTTAATATAATGGTCACGTGGTCCCTTTCATGAAAAATAATATGATAATTTTTTTTTATATAAATAAATATGAATTGTTAGTTTTTGTTAGTCAAAAAATTCAAATTCATCAAGTCAATCTTATGTTTCAATAGGATAAACTAATGATATATATTAGTGATTATCATATCATCAGCAGACTTAAAATGTTTATTTAATAAATCAATTTTTGTTGGATAAAAATTATACTAACCGAAAAAAGATTGAAGACAAATGTTTCTTTTTCCAATGAAACTATACTAGTATTTTTTTAATGAATTCAAATAAGTTTTGTTTAGAGTTTCAATTGTAACTATAAAATTGTATGAAGAACACATGCATTAAACGAAAGAGTACACTTTACGGATAATAATAACATCGACAACAATGATGAAATCTAAAACCTCCTATCCTAAATCAGCCAAGTTACTATTCGCCGTGTTGGCAAAAACTATGGTGTTGTCTTTTATGTTAGGTCAGTGGCCAATTCATACAAATCACAAAAAAGATGTACTTTTGCTCTTTTCTTACTTTTAGCCTCGTCTCCTTTTGGGATCTAACAATATTGGTTCGCAAGTACGAAATTGTTGTTAGTATTAAGAATTGACCACCAGTAGGAGTGTAGGACCTCATTCTCCAAGTGACCAATTAACAAAGGACGATTACAATGTGAATTACTGACTTGACAAACAAGTAATAGTTGGTCAGCAATACACAATCATAACTAAACCTTAATCCCTTTTCTAATTCGAATTAATTTTGCTTAACCTTGGTCCACGGTTAATTACAATTTGCATTTTATAGTTGCTGAAGGGGCAAATTCCAGTTTTGCTATTGTAATATAAACTTATACGGATAATGCACTCTTAGACAATTATAAATTGCATCTTTTCCATGGTAATGGTAATGTGATATCATATGCGTGTGTCTTTTTGTATGATAGAGAGAGAGGGTGGGGGTTTGAACGTGTTTTTGAAATTTGCAAATTAAAGGTAGAGTTTTGATTATTGAGATCAAACGGATTTTGAAGATAAAGTTGGTCCAATCCAACGTGTTTTTGGTTTGTATCATTCATCACTCAGATGCGCCTCGACTAGGCAATGTTGTTGCCCCTCCGAATAGTTTTTCATTTTCATATAATGCTCTTTGATTATTGTTTGTGGGCAAAGTAATATTTTTTTTTCTTGACTGCTGGCAAAACAATATCTTGAGTTGGGTTTTTCTACCACAAACAGAAAGATTTGAAATATAATAGTTTAAATACATTTTAATTCTTATTATTTAAATTTTTTTATTTTGTCATTGTAATTTTTTTAAAAATTTTAAAAATTATGTTTATTTTATTTTTAGTTCTTAAGATATTTTAGATAACACTTTTTTCCTTTTTCAAAGCATTATATTAAAATACCTTAAAGACTAAAAATAAAATAAAAACATAATTTACAAGAAATAAAAACAAAAAAATAATTTTATAAGATTGAAAAAGAAAAACAATAAATTACAGAAATTAAAAATATATTTAAATCTATAATATATAAATATTTGGCGAAATGATCTCTAAATTAATACGTTTGATGAATGAAAGTTGTCAATTTAATTTTGAATGCAAGCAAATCAGTTTACTCCAATGATTGAATGCCAGTGTGTACTTACAAGTTTCATTGAAATTATTAGAAGAAATTTGTAGAGCGCGCGAGCAATGCTGGCAAGCGCGCCAGTTTATGAAAATTTTAGGACACTATTTTGTTTGCTATAAATTATAATGAATCCAACTTGATCTTGACTTATGAATTCGTGAGCCAATGACAACATATATATAATATTATTTTTTTGGGAATAATAGTTAATAACAGTTATCATCATGTTTTAATTTAATACATAGATTACTGTTGGATTTATTTTTTGCATGACTAAATTATAATGTGACTTAAAGTTAGTAAAAAAAAAGTTATGAATTTAAATCGAAATTATTAAATTAATACAAGACATTATAATGACTTATCAAATTTTAAGTGTTTGTAAGGTGAACTGACTTTGGACATATTTGATTTTCTAGTATGCCCGAGCCCCGAGTTAGTTCATTATTAGTTCTAACACAGAACTTTAAAATTACGGTTAAATCAGCCTAATTAAAATTTATAAAAATCATGCTAAAGTTAATTATTATGTGCTTGGGACAGAATAAATTAACAAAACTATTTTTCATAATTTTTTTCTCAAAAAACTAAAACTAATATAATTGTTTTTCTAAAATAAATCGAATAAGTCACATGCATTGATGATGACATTTGTGCAAGTACATAACCATAGGAGAATATCAAAGCTTTCTTTTTTTTTCTTTCTCCTTTCAAAAAAATCAAAGCTTTCTTTTCGTTGATCTAAGACGACAATATATTAGATATTCGAACTGTTCCAAATTGAATTAGGTAGATCAGTATGAATAGTCGTTTTCTTTGAATCCTACTAAAAAAAATTATATCACCAAATCAAATCATTTTTTAATAAGACCACGAGTTTTTTTTTTGTTGGTTTGGTATAACATTAATCTCAAGCATTAATATAACTTTTTGAAAAAATCAAAGTATTTTTTGATGAGTTTTAAACTTTACCGGAATGGTCCCTTAATAAAACACCTCTATGTTCGATCAACCCAACTTACGTAATTATTTTCACTTGCTGTTTTTGCTAAACGAAGTAATTAAAGATCTGCACTTCTTTCTTAATTTCACCCTAAATATTAATAAAAAAATTAATAGTATTATTAATCACTACAAGAACAGTTTAATTAACTGGTGTAATTTCTTTAGCAATTTTGACTCTTATTACTGATCATTTATAGTCACGAATCACCACGATATTCCGTTAATCTTTTACTTCCAATTAGAACACAAGGTGACAATGTTGAAAACTTCGACCAATAGTTACTCGAGATCCTCCCTTTAGGGCAAGTAGTGCAAAATTTACATAAGATCCCTTCAATTCCATGTTTTGTAGCCGTTTGACCATAGATCATCATTTTGGATGACTAATAATTCACAAAATCAATGGTAAAAATTTGAAATTGACTTGGACCACAAAACCATAGCAAGATAGTTTAATCAGTTTCACTTAGGATGCCGGTTTCTTGGATTCAACACACAACAACAGACGTGCTTAAACATGGATTTCTAAAAAGAAACTTTAGGACACAAATTTCTAACCCTTTTCTAATCTAATAATCTTTGAAATTCTCCTTTCTCTATATACAATCCGAAATTCAACTTTTTTCTGCTTTTGCAGTTTCCCTCTCGTGGTCATGCACTAGCAAAACACAAACACTTATCCCGTTTCTGGTTCACGCCAGTGTATTTGCAAATTTCAAAGCCTATATATATTCCCACCTTTTATAATTTTGTTTTGGTTTTATAAGCAAATCTTTGAGAGACACGTACCACACAAGTGAGGATATAATACCCTCTCCCTAAGACTTTTCCTAATGGTTCAAGGCGCGTGCTCCAGTGGACAAGTTTATTTCTTTGTGTTTGGTGCACAAAGAAAAATAACTGGATATCACAAGTATTTCCGGTATTTTAAGTTTTTCAATATTCTGAATATTTTATTTAATTCAACGGACAATGACGATTATGCCATTAATGAATTTAAAAGACAATATTGAAAGTTAAACATAGCATATTTCCATCGGTTACGGCGGCAGCGCCGCCATTGCTCCTCTCCAAATCTCTACGCAGCAGCTCCACCACCGCGGGCTCTGTCGCCGTCGCTCCTTTCCAGATCTCTGATGCCGTCGTTCCTCTCTAGATCTCTACGCCGCAGCTCCGACATCACAGCTCCACCACCGCGGCTCCGCCTCCATCGCTGCTCTCCATATCTCTGATGTCGTCGCTCCTCTCCAAATCTCCAACGCTGAAGCTCAGACGTCACGAATCCACCACCGCAGCTCCGCCGTTATCACTCCTTTCCAGATCTCTGACACCGTCGTTCCTATCCAAATCTCCGACACCGCAGCTCCAACGTAATGGCTTCATCACCAGGACTATGCGGCCGCAGATCCAAAAGGTAAACAGAAAAAGACAAAGGCTATTGAAAATGCATAGATTAGAGAAGAGGAAGTTGGAGCATATGTGTGAAGGGTAGCTGCCCACCATCAGCAAAACGGACCGAGTACCGAAGACTCTCCAAAATTAGTTTCCCACCTAAAACGGGGCCGTCGGCCGGCGACTACATCCACCCCTTAATAGACAACCAATAGTCCACAAATCATAATTCATTTAAATTAAAAAAAAGTATGAAAGGGAAAATTTATGAAACACAATTATGTAAATAGTTTACAATTAAATAAATAATAACAACGAAGGGCCAAACAAGTAAAAAAAACCTTAAGACTATTAAAAAACATTTAACCCTTCCACAAGGTTCCAAGTAAAGAATCTAGCCGTTCAATATTATATTCTTAAATCTATCTGTCTAAAAAAAATTGACCATCATATACAAATTTATTTACTTGACCACGATAGCCTACACCATGCTTCAAATTCAAAAGAGAGTCTTCTTCACTGTTTGAGATCCGAGCTTAACAGGTTGTCATTCACACTCACCCTTTGTTTGTTTGTTTTTTTTTTTTTTTTAACTCATCCCTTGCGGTAGTTACCTTTCTTTCTCTTGGTTTCCGTTATTTTCTTGTACATGCCCGAGGTCAAGTCAAATGTTTTGTGGCATATGATCACATTGTTTCTGGCATATATGATATACATTTACAACGAATTGATCCACTATCTAGCTAACCAATTCATTCATGTTGGTGGACACATAATTTTATGCATATAGTTATATATGTTGTGTCTGCCTAGTTGCATATTATCGCGCATAAAAGTATACGGTTCTGCCAAAGGATACCATTTTATGTTTTTGGCTTTCCTTACATATATACGTGGTCACGTTCAAACATCACGTGGCTATTAATAAACTGTCACATTCGAAAAGAAAACTCTGCATCTAAACTTGGTTTTGGTGTATGCAATTTTTGGCATTGGATCCCAGTTGGTATCACCAATTAATGAAAGTTTAATTACACAAAACAAAGAAGCTTTCTATCTATTACCCATCAAACTTATTTAAAAAATTCTTCTGTTATAAATTCCTTATCATAGGGTACTATACATTTTGAGTTTATTCCTTACTTAGCTAGCTATGGCCAGCTCTATAACATAAAATGAGTTGCAATACAATTCAGTTTAATCATAATATATATTGAGGATAACTTATACTTGCACTTCATGTAGTTTAATTAATAGCACTTTGCCCCTTATTTTACTCCATTACTTCATCTAGTTAATGGCAAATACACATAAAAATAACAAACTTATCCCATTAGTACAAAATCATTGTTATAATAATATTTTTAATTTTTAATACTCTACAAAATTGTATATAAGAAAAAGATTTCAGCTGTATTAAGTTGATAATTTATATAGAAACAGAAAAAAGTACATGAAAGTCAAATGTCAAATTTCATGGCAAAAGAAAGCAGTGTTTTTTTTAGAGAAATTTTTAGGTATGACATTAATTTCACAGTATTCCAAAAATCTTAATATAAATCAAATTAACTCTTACATTTTTTATTCAGACAGTAGAATTGAATATTAAATTGTAATTTTCCCCAATGTTGATTTCAAATTTTGTTCTTGCCCATGCATTTATTGCACGAATTGTATTATCAAAAGAAATATATAGCTGGGCAAATCTATACATTTATTATTAAGTCAATAACCACTCATATCAATCTGATTTTCTTCGTCTTTATTTAAAATATTTGCTGATGGGGTTACACCGAATTTAATTCCTCGTCTATAAATAAAAATTCCGGAATGTGGAATAAAAACCGAAATTGTCTTTTGTAAACAATTGATTTCCAGCTATTCAAGCACGTCCTTGAGATTCAGCACCCCATTAAACTAGTTACATACTCCACCAACACCGCTACTTCATCGACCCCCTTATAATTATAGTGCCAGATACAGAAATGAATATAGTACTAATTACTAAATACTAATTAAGAGAAAACGAATAAATTTAGATTAACTTTGTTGTTTACAAGTTTCAAGTACCCCTACAATGAAGAAGAAGATGTTGAAGACAAAAAAAGAAAAATTAATAAATTCCGTAGTCCGTATTCCCTAGCAACTGGGTTATATGATATATGTCGTAGTCATATCATAATGCAACCAAACTAATCCAACGCCGCGTAATGGCACTGTCTAATGCATCGTCCTCAGCTACAAGCGTCCAGAACATCTGCCGTAACTTCTGTGTCTCCACGAGAAACACAATTCTTGATTCTTGATCAATAAACAAAAGCAAAGGATGGCACCGATGCCACTATAAATTAGTATCTAAGTAAGTAATTAAGAAATTATTATCATTATTATAGCACATTGGTTTGTTTTTAATACTCAGAAAATAGGCTCCCACGTGGACTGAGATTGACTCCACGGGTGTCTCCGTCTCTGATGTATCTTATTCTTTCTAAACAGTCGTGTCCTTTTAATTCTGGGTCGTAATTAAGTAATAATAATCAGCAACATTCTTAATTAAAAGTGCAAGTACAATACAGTATTCTAGTTTTTTTAATTTTTTTTATCATACTTTCTTCCTCCTTTATTGAATTGGACATGTGTGTTCATTCCTTATCAATTGGATTAAGTTCATTCCTTATCAATTGGATTAATTTTTGTTGGTATTTTTATCATCTATTAGTCGCACATGGAAATATTATCAAAATTAACCGTCTTATAAAAAAACTTAAGCTAAACAATATATAATGCACAATTTAATTAAGATGAGCTCAATTCAAACAATGGGAGATCAAAGTTACGGAGCACATGTTCTAATAAAAGGATCTGAAACTTGATCGAAGTTACGGACATATATAGATTGAACTTACGGCCAATATATAACAAGGAAGAAACTAAAATATATAGTATGCGCGCAATAAAAATGTCCTAAGGTACATATATGTAACATTATTTTATCTACATATGCTATATACAAAATTAAAATAATGTTAAAATACAAATAAATTAGAATATAAGCATAAAGATTTCACAAATTATCTTTAATTAGTTATTGGTGAATATGTACAATATTTTTTTAACATATGTATAGTATCTTGGGTCATTGACGTCTTTTGCAGCCAATATCGTTCTCATTGAATTCAAATAAACCAAATATGCTTGTTTCGTGTTAGCAACTTCTACCGAATTAGAAGAATAAATAACATTAATTAAGCATAACATTGGTTGCAGTGGATCTAGGGACATCTTTTTTCTCTGGTTGTCAAAGCTATGGAGCTCCTATCAGCATCTAGGGGTGATTAAATCTATTTCAAACTACATAAAAAAAAGTAATATAATCGTTAATTGAAAAAAAAATACTCGTTTAAATATTTAAATCTAAGTTTCAGATCCAAATTTTAAAATTGATCCAAATTGAATTCTTTATAATATCATTATACTTTTTATTTTATCCTCGAGTAAAATTAAGTAACCCTCCGTATAATTAAAGTGACCATAAGAATTAATGCCATCGCATTGCTATTAAATGCTTAAATATTCGAGTTGTTAACTTTTAAAAATTAAAACTTCATCATTACCCCAAATAAGAAACTAATATAATTATTTTCACATATTTGAGTGATATAAAAAAATTAAACTAAATTAAATGGATTTTTACTAAAGAGAATGGTCTAAATGAATAAATCAAATCATGAATATCCTTGTACAAAGAAAATGAATATCCTTATTATTGAGTGCCATAAAGATACAATTGGAGGGTAGAACAGAGATTCAATGTTCTCTAACTTGATTAAAGACATTGCATGTTTCTTGAAATTTCCTCTTCAATATCTGTCAATAATTTGAGAATTCTTTATATTCACTAATTCACTTTATGAATGTGGTATTCCATCTATATTTGTATAATTTTTTAAAAGATAATTAAAAATAAATAAATGTATAAAAAAGTATTTAAAATCTACGATAAAATTCATTTACCACATCATTACGTTTATCACTTTCATTTTATTTTTCTCTTCATGCATCTTTTCTTTTTATCGTATCAATCCACTTAAAAAAAAATTTATTCCTCGACATTTCACCTATTTCTCATTAAATTAAGTATATAGGATACCTAATGATAAGTTTTCTTAAAAACTAATATTAAGCACCAATCCTTAAAATCGAAGAATTAGAAGGAGCAGTTGAAGGAGAAAGACTAATCGAGCTGGCAGAGTCGTTTTGTCTTGGCTTAAGCATTGTCTTTATCGAAGTCCACAAGAAAATCCAAACAAGGAGAGGCATTTGGTTATTGGCGACAGAAGGGACCTATATGCTTTGGGGGAAAGGGGTGAGAAATGTGAGAGTGGTTTGGTTCACAGTTCACACAGTGGCTACCCAATATTTCTTGTCTCCTCCCCTTGTTGTTAATTATACAAAGTATAAACTACTAATCTCTATTATTTTGTTTGTATTAGTCAAATCAAATTGGTCAGTCACCCTAACTGTGTGGACTGTGGACGGCGCAGACTTATATATGAATACCAATGAAGATAATAAATTATAAAAATGTGAAAGAAAGTGTCATGGCATTGGCAACCAAACGTGAAGATCCTCTGCCACTAAACATTGACAGTTCTTAACTTGTGCGCACGCTACTTTCCTTTCATCCGAATGTAACAACGGACTCTATTTACTTTGTCTAATCATTTGCATTATTTAAACTTTCAAAGTTAAGTGTTGTGTTTGATTGAGATAATAAAAATAGAAGAGATATATTTAAATTAAAATAGAATGTAAAGAAAATTTGATATTTACATAAGTTATCTATCCTATTTCATCTTTGTTTTTTTTTTTTGTCTCCTCAATCAAACACATCATAAGTGAGTTGGCTTGAGGACTTTAGGTCTACGAAAATTAAAACATGCCTCAATTTTTAAGGAAGACTTTTAAAAATACTCATACATCATCCTTGCATTGATGAAAGCAAATTCAAATTGATGTTTTATTTATAATTATTAATAATGATAATTATTCTTTTTAGTGTATATATTTTTTATTCCCAAATTACCTATTTTTAATTTATAACATCTTCTATTTCTTTCATAAATTTTTAAAATGAAACTGTTGTTATTACTTTATTCAACTGTTTTTTTCTTTTTTATGTTTTATTTCAACTAGTGAGATATAAGCCAAATCCTAGTCATCTTAATCAACCTTAGTTAACTTTTATAATTTTAATTATTGTTTAGTTGTAACCTTCAAAATGTTAGTATTAAATACTCTCTCAGTCTTTAATTATGTGATTCTTTCAACTTGTCCACATCCTTTAAAAAATAGTTATTACATTAAATTTGTCAATGATTTATTTTATTATTTCAAAACTATCCTTTTACTTTCTCTTTCCACTTGTTTCTTATTAATTTTTGGAGAAAAATAATTAAGAATGTGGAGGGAAAAATTAATAACAAGACTTATAATTAAGAATGTGGACAAACAAATTTTTGAAAAAAAATCTTATAATTAAGGATGGATGGAGTAATTTGTAACTATTCCTTAAATTTATCTTTAAAATCATACTTACTTCATTTTTATATATAAGACTTAATTACTTAATTTATTAAGATTAATAAAAATGATTAATTTAGTTAATAACAATTAAATTTATATTTTTTTAAAATTATCCTTATGATTAATACTTTTGTCTCTTCTAATTATTTATTAATATGTTGTCTCAATTCTTTAAATTAGGGGTATTTATAGTCTATGAATGATTAATATAATCAACATTATAGATTTAGTCTTATAAGAAATAATAAAATTTTAAATACGAATATTTTAAAATAAACCAATTTTTATATTAAGTTAAGAATGTTCCAATTTTATTTCAATCTCCATAAAATAGTTAAAAATGACTTGTGATGAAAAAAGAGGGAGAGTAATACTGTAATTTTGTCAAAATAATTAATGCTGTTGTTTTAATGCATATTGCTTAGGGGTGTTTAGTTCCCCTTCCCAATCGCTTCGGGTTTAAACAATGGATGGGTAATTTTACAAGACAACGGTCTCTTGAATAAATTAATTAATTGTATGACTCGAATCATACATCACATATACATTAAAGTAAGATATTATATATTAAGAGTTAAATATTGATACCCTAAAAAAGAGAGTTAAATATTGATTGTTCTTTGTTTTCTTTTCTTTGAAGGAATTGATTCTTCTTTGTTAATATAGTTTTATTTAACTAAAATCAATTACTAATATAAATGTTACCAATTTATATTAATATTATGATGCATTATACTAATAAATAAAATTGTTACTATAAAAATTAATATATATATATATATATATGATATTTTCTATATCTAAATTGTACTACATTATTAATTTAATTTAATATCTATATCTAAAAATTGACCAAATATAATGAAAAATACTTCAATTAGAATGATAGTAATATTTTTATATGATATATATTTATATATGATGCTTCTAAAATAAAATATTATTATATATGATAAGTTTCTTGATTTTTATGATATTTATTTTCAAAAATATGTTAATGGTAATTTTTTTAACTGATTAGAGATATTCAAGAGGAAGTGCCGTGGTGTATGCTTTTTGCAGATTATATCGTATTTATTGATGAGACCAAAAATGACGTGAATAGGAATTAGAATTGTGGAGAAGTACTTTGGAGTCTAAAGGATTCAAGAAAAGTAAGAGCATGACAGAGTATATGAAGTGTGAGTTTTCACGGGATAAGGATGGTGATCAAGACACAGTGTATCTACTTGGTCAAGAGGTACCCAAGAAAGATGTTTTAGATACTTGAGATCAATGTTGCAAAAAGATGATGAGATCGATGAGGATGTAAGTCATAGGATTAGAGCAGGGTGGATGAAATGACAGAGTGCATTGAGGTTTTTGTGTGACCGCAAGATTTCCCTTAAGCTAAAAGAAAAATTCTATAGAACAACTGTTAGACCGACAATGTTATATGGTGCAGAATACTGGCCAGCACATAGGCAACATGAGCATAAAATAGGGGTAGCGGAAATGAGAATGTTAAGGTGGATGTGTGAATATACGAAGATGGATAAAATAAGAAATGAGAATATTCGACGAAAGGTATCAGTGGTACCGGTATGTGAAAAGATGAGTGAGCATAGATTGAGATGGTTTGGGCATGTTATGAGACGGTCACTGGATGGCCCTGTAAGAACAAGAGTTTGTTACCAAGAGCTAGACACAAAGAGAGGTAGAGGTCGACCGAAACTTACCTGAAAAAATGTAGTTAAACAAGACCTAATGGAGTTGGATATAGATTGACGGACGGTATGTCTTAAGGCGGAGTGGAGAAAAGCGATAAGCTCAGTGGAGGGTTAAACCCATTAACCCATTAGTAACTCTATGTTCCATTCGTTCCCTTGTTTTAATCCTTATCCTCCTCTTTTCTCCCTTCTCCCTCTCACCATTCTGTTTTTAGCCTATTTTTTCTCTTATTTGTCTTATTTTCAATTTATCATTGAGTTCATCTATCACCGACCCCAATTAACTTGGGTTAAAAGTGTTGTTGATGTTGATGTTAATGGTGATTTTTTTTGTTGATAATGTAAAATATCTACATTAACAAACAAAAAATATGTTTTTCTTCTTCTAATTTTCACTTTACTCGAAATATGATTCATACTCCTAAAACGTATGTACATGAAAAAGTTTAATTGTTCAAATTAGCCCGTGTCAAACTCTGTGTATCTTCATGTAAACTTGTTACCGATATGAAGCAATTTTAAGGGTGAGTTCTTTCTGCAATTTAGTAACAGTGAGTTTTTTTTGTTGGCACAGGGCAAAAATGAGCAAGCATACTCTCTGATGCAAGTGTCTACATTGGAATTTGAAGGACCCAATTAGTGTCAGTTTCTGAAGGACCCTATCCGAGTCTATAGTTTTATCTGCATTATTTGTTTCAGTTTTTTTTTTTTTTCACATGTACATTTGATAAAAGAGAATCATAATTGAAAACTAAATGTGAGCAATGAGCATCTCTTTAAATGAAATTTCGAATTGAATTTTGCAAAATTTAAGAAGATGAGTGCCTTCCAGTAAATCAAACTGTGATAGTCTCTGCTTTAATTTTAGAACCAGTACTAGATTAACAAGGAAAAAAAATACTGGGAACCAGTCAATCATAATTTTTCTTACATTATTAAACAAGAAAAAATCCATTGTCAAACAATACTTTGTAGGTTATTTTTTCCTGCATCCCTCAATCTACTAGCTACACCCCATGATTTTAAAGCCCTTATGGATAGGCTTTTATGGAATTATGACATAATTACACAATTCATAACACAGAATATAAATTTTCCCTTATGTCGTATATTCCAAAATATATTTTTAATATTTTGGAACATTCATTCTGAAATACATTCCGACAAATGGTACAAGAAGAGAACAAGAAAGGGAGGAGGTGAGAGGTATTTTTTTGGTTCGGGTATTTTTTGGAGTGCAGGAAGCAAAAAGGAGAGGTGCAGAAAGAATTTCCCTGCTTTGTATAGGCCTGGCACTGCTCTGTACAAGATGGGGCGAGTCTTTGGGCTTAGTTGCTCTGTTTCTTTGGGCTTACAGGTGTCCGAAGGTGGAGCATGATACGGAGCTTGCGAAGGTAAGGAAGAGCGCATCAAGGAAAGGAGCAGGAGGGAGCTTGATAGGGACGCGCAGCAGCATATAAGAACTTCCCAAAATGGCTTCCATACTCTGCTCCTCCTCCACACTACGACGTCGTTTGCCCCTCGTCGGCGCGTTTTGCATGCTCAGTTTGGGACTCTCCAATCTCTACACGCCCTTGTATTCCTCTGCCCTCAAAACGGGGTGCGTTCAATCTCTCTTACGGTACTCATGACATAACCCACTTTCTCTTGATTTCTCTGTCTGTTGAATTCTATTCAATTGCCTCTGTTTCAGATCCAAGTTGGGGATTCGAAGCCAGTCCAGCATCAGAATGGAAGGGAGTAACACCACTGTGCCCAGCATTGTTGTCTATGTCACTGTTCCCAACAAAGATGCAGGTCCTAGAAACATGTGAGGTTGTTTCGTTTTTTAATTGTTCTTTCTTTGATTTTGACGCATGTTCTATTGGTGGTTGTGCAGGTAAGAAGTTGGCTGAAAGCATCGTCAAAGAGAAGCTTGCTGCTTGTGTCAACAGGGTACCGGGTGAGAATTTCTCACTACCCAACTCTGTGTGTCTGTGGTTTAAAATTAGTAATATCTGGGAAGAGTTTGGTGTAATGGTATTGTTGTAACAATTCATTATTGTGATTCTGTAAATCATGTTATCTTTGGTGATTTTGTCCCTGGACTTGATTTGATAAATAAATGATTCTGGAGAGCGAGGATGAACCACAAATATGATTAACTTTGCATAATTATTAGACTATAAAGATTTGAGTGTTGAGGTGTGATCTTTCATCCTGTATTACACTTTTTTATTTTATTTTTTAAATGAAATAGCAAGGTCCAGATTAAAAAGTTCGTTAGTATTATGGGTTACTTTGTTTGGATCTATCTCTTCAAGGTGGCACGGGAAATACTCAAGCAATGTGGAGTGTGATTTTATTAATTGAAAATCTTTTGGAACATTTTTTATTTTTTATTAATCCATTTGTGAAACGTGATTGCTATACTGGAACCTATCATATATCTACCAGATGCATGGTCAGAACTACTTTTTGCAGTTGTTGTATGTAACTAAGACTTGTATGAATTCCACTATTTGACATATAACTTCACCTGAGCTTATATACTTGTTTCACTTATGGTGTGTGCATGTGACCATGTCCATCAGTGCCATTGTTCTGGTAGGGTGGAAAGGATTGAGTTTGATATGGTCTTGGATCAATTTGTTTTCTCACCAAGTTGATCATGAGTCAATTTGGATAAACTTCGTTGTAAATATTTATAGAAGAAAATAAACTGAATTAAGGAAGTAAAATGAATCAAACTTATCTCATAAATTAAAATTAAACTAATACTTCACTTTTTCAGAATGTCACTCATTTAATTTATTCACATGTTAAGATACATCAATTTGTCCTAACTTACCAGAGAAGTTTAATTCATTTTACCTCCTTGATTCTTTTTATTTCCTTCTTTTATAAGTGCTGGTTGAGAAATTATCCAAACTAGCTCTATGTAGGTTGCATCTCATGTTTGACTTTTAAAAGCTCAATGTTTTATGTCTTCTGCAGGTATTGAATCGGTGTACCAGTGGGAGGGAAAGGTATATCCTACAATTTCTCCATTGACAAAGAATGTTGTTTGAATACTAGATTACTAGTAGTAACATAAACTTGTTTAAATTTTTTTCATCATAACATTATAAATTCTTATTTTCTAGCATGCATTAAGGTTCTTATGAACTTGTTTAAGAAAGTTTATTTGAAAGTTCAATTGTAGTTTGATTTTGCCAGATTTGTGTTGCAAACTGTGAAGCATGCACTCTAACATGGGCATGAACACTCAAATGCAGCTAATGTCTACAATATAGATCACTGCCACAAACAAAAATAGAGAGAGGGTGTGGGAGGGAGAAACTCAAATTAAATGAAATGAGTAACATAACAAAAGATCTATATTGATAATCATTATTTTTATATTCCAACTTTTTCCTATGATATGAGTCTCTCAAGAGAATGTTAAGAAACATTATTTTACAATGTAAGAACTTAGTTTCTTTACACAATGTCCCAAAGCAAGATGAAATTATCATATATTTTAAGAAAGGTATAGACTTTTTCGAACCAAACTTGCTAAGTTTTACATATTTTTCTATGATAATGAGCCTCAAAAAAAATTAGAGGCGTTATTTTCAATATTTTATATTATATTTCAAGCTGACTTTTCTAAAAGTTAAAAGGTGAATTTTACTGTTAAATTGTTATATGCCTCCATTCTTATGAAGGTGTTGAAACAAGTGTCCAAAATATGTGGAGGTGTTCGTTCAAGTGTGTGAGAGTTGCAAAATATTTTTGTAATAAGACACTTAATAAGAGTGTCCACCATGCGTTGAATATGTGTAGTGTCAAAACATGTTTAATACTATGACACTTCAAATTAGAGACAATGAGAGAGGTGTCTATGTCTCATAGATTTCAAATTGACAGATCCAAATTGCTAGTGTTTAAAAATGTTTCCATAATAACATTAAAAGTTCTTATTTTCTAGCATGCATTAAGGCTCGTGTTATTTGAAAGTATTGTTGCCTGATTTTGCCAGCTTTGTGTTGCAAATTGACAGATCCAAACTGATTCTGAGGAACTTCTTATAATCAAGACCAAGCAATCCCTTCTGGAGTCACTGACAGAGCATGTTAAAGCAAATCATGAATATGAGTAAGGCCAATACATCTAGTAAATAGTCTGGCCATAAAATTTAACTTTTCTTCATAGAGTGTGAAATTTGAGTTGCATTTACCATTTGATAGTAAAAGAAAGCTTGGTGAAAGGAATTCTTAAACCATGTAAATGAACTGAAGTGTAATTATGGAAAGCTATAGTGTGCATTCACATGCTTCTTACCTCTTGTCTTTTTTTAGTGTGCCAGAGGTGATCTCCTTACCCATCACTGGGGGCAATCTTAAATATTTAGAGTGGATTAAAGAGAGCACAAGGGAGTGACTATCAAGTTTATAGCCTGAGGTGTGGTTTCCAGAG
>CM023946.1:8228015-8261852 GCA_013407115.1 Glycine latifolia | reverse complement strand
TTATTCTGCTGGTGTGTTAAATAAAGTCAGCTTGTCATCTATGTAACTAGGGAATTATTCTGCTGGTGTGTTAAATAAAGTCAGCTTGTCATCTATGTAACTAGGGAATGTGAATATTATGTAGAGGATGATGATCGGTCTTGTATTACTGCTAATGGCTGTAATAGGTTGATTTGGTGACCTGTTGGTCATGAGTTCGAATCCGGAAACAGTCTCTTTGGATATGCAAGGGTAAGGTTGCGTACAATATCCCTTCCCTTTACCTGCGCATAGCGTGGAGCCTCCGGGCAATGAGGCTACGTGGTTACGTGGTTGTAATAGGTTGACTATGATTTTATGTGAATAGACCTTTTCTTTGTGATTTTATGCGCATTTGGCATTTTGTTTCTTATTTTGTCTGATTTGTGTGTTTCCTGTACCACCCATCTATCTGCTTTCGGGTTTAAGAATATTTTTCTTTTAAAATGGTAAAACTTTAATTAAGTTGTTTTTCCCAATAGGCCCATAACATAAGGTGTGTGGCGCCATTAAAAATTAGGTGTAAGCCCTCGTCTCCTCTGTTACGTAATTAAATTAGTAGCATGTAATTAGGCCACAGGTGACCAATATATACATTCTTTACGATTATAGACTTTATAGTCCCATAGCAAGGCCAACAAATTTATTTGTAACAACTAATGAAAACTTTGGAAAACTTATTTACATTAAGTGCAGCGTTGCTCACGATTATCCTTCGCGGAAGACTTATCAACTGAAGATGACCTTTTTAGTGAAACCCTTTTCTTGATGTGAAAGGTTATCCCTTATTGGAACTGCCATCATCCAGCATGATTGATATTCGAGTTTCTTCAACACTCACAGTATGAAACACCTCCAACGGTGAAGAGAGTTTTTCCTTATTCAATATTTAAACCCGAATATGATCGTACTCAGGATTCAAGCCGGAGAGAAACTTAAAAGATTCTCTCTTGCTCAATAAACTGAGCCAATGCAACGGAGTCAGCATTGCATTTGCATGTCATCTTCAAATTCTGATATTGGTCCAACTCCATCCACAAGCCATTCAAGGTTTCATAATATTCTGTCACCGAGAGGCTTCCTCGCTTGGTCATAAAGATCTTGCTTTGGATCTCATAACAGGCAATGATATCATTCTTCACATAGTATATGTTGGCAAGGCTGTCCCAAATTTCTAGAGCACTGGAGAACATATAATTCCAGCTAATTTCCGGAGTCATAGAAAGCCATAGCCAGCTCATAATAAGGGAGTCTTCAACGTCCCAGGCTTCAAATTTTTTGCTGGACCATCGTTTTCAATATGACAACATGTTACGCCCTTTCAGAATAGTACGAACCAATTTAGCCCAGTAAAGATAGTTACGACCATTAAATCGTAATGAACTCGGCAAGGTTGGAGGTCAATGGAGGAACTCCCATCTTCAGCCATCGCAAAAAGAGTCTCAAGATCACGAGCCCTAATAACAACTGCAAAGGAGAAGAGAAGAACTAAATATTATTGAGTGCTTGTTGCAATACTAGTATTAATCCCTATTTATAAGCTAAACTTACTAAGGAAAAGATGGAAAATAACAAGTTTTCGAGAACCATTGGTAGATATCTTGATGTAATAAGTTTTGTAATATCAATAAGATATGATAATTGAAAGATGGTTAGGAAGTAACAAAATATGATACGGTATCTATATCATTTTAGAGAAAAATATTAGTTATTAAAAGTGTAATTTTTTTTACATAATTACTCAATTATAATCTATCATGTATATGTATAGTAAGTTTATTAAGTTTATTGACTTTTAAAATAATTTACATAATAATTTATAGTTAACTGATAATTTTACATTTTCAATACATAGATATTAAACTTTTTTTTTTTCTATATATTTATCCCTCTTATGCAAATGTAATGTCTAATACTAACATGCATATAGTATGTCACAAATATATATATTTACTACATTTTCATATAATCTTTTAATGGAAGTTCTCTGATGGTAGAAACTAAAAAATATAATTAAATGTTTTGGTAACTAAAGTGACCAAAATAATTTTATAATTATTAAAAATAAAATGTTCAAAGTATTGAGATAAAAATATATTTAAGCTTTTATTTATAATATAAAAATACAATTTCATATAAAAGTTTAGTAAACAGAATAATGCATAAAAGAGAAAAAATGAATATTAAAGATTTTAAATATAATTTAAAAGAGAAATAATTTAAAAATTTTAAAAATATATTGAAAAATAATTTAAAAATTTATGTAATTCTAAAGAAAGGAACAATATTTATTATATATATATATATATATATATATTAATACCCTGATATAATCTTATCTATTTAAAATATAGGATAAGAAAACACCCATATACAACTTAATATATTGTCTAATGTGTGTCAAATATCATATAATATTATCCAAAAAAATATCTTATAATATTAGAACTTATTATATTTTCCTCTGATCATACACAAATATCTTAAGGAATATTTAATTAGGATTTTAAATGATTTTAAAAGTTTTTTTTAAAATGATCTTGAGGTATTTAATCAATATTTTTAAATAATAGAAATAAGTCTTGTAATATTCAATCAAGATTATTAGCATTTTTTAAGAAATTCAATTAAGTCTATTAGTATTCAATTAAATTTTTTTACAATTTTAAAAATATCTTTTAGTATTCAAAATTATACAAATTTCAATTGATTATTTCTTATGATGGATTTCATGAGACCTTTTATGAGAAAATACACATTAAACAATCTTATCCAAACTTTTGAAATTTTATGAGACTTTCTTTTCTTGAAAATTGACATGTTTTTATTTTTCCATCACACACAATCCCCTATCTCTTTGTTGAAAATAGTAGATATTTATATTTTTTGTTTATTCTTTCAACCAATGGTCAACATGTCTTAAAACGTGTGATATAAGAGATTTTTCCAATTCTTTGAATTTGAGGGTATCTTGACCTACGTGCTTATACATATAAACGAATATGAATATATATGAACATAAAAAATATATAATTTTAATGAACATGAAAAGTTAACTCATGATTAAGTAGATAAATATATAAATGAGGTTTGAAATAATTGTTGGATATGTTTTTTGTTTGGTGAGATCGTTATGGTGAGAATGACTACAAGTATCCATACTAATGACAGACATTGTGGTATATAATTTTTATACACTTAACATATTGATAACTGAAAGAAAATGAACCTATTGTGTATGTAAATATGCTAGGAAAAATTGATTTGTTATGTAATAAGTTTAAAGTTCTTTCTATAAAATAAATTATATTTAAAGTGTTAGGTGGATAAAATTTATGATCTTTATCAATAATTTTAAATATTTTTTAAAAATTCATCGAGTTCTTTAAAATCTTAAAAAAATAATGATGTCCTTTTAAATCTTATGAATTTATAATTTATAGATCCATTAAAATCTAAACTACATAATCTTAATCATAAAAGTTTTTAAAAAATATCTTAAAAATCATTACATTCTTATAACGTGTTTTTTAAAATTCATATATATTTTTTTAAAAAATAATCTTTTAAAATCTTAATTCAATATTTTATGATTTTCACTGACCAAATCCAAATAGTATAATGTGGTGTAATATGGTATATTAGATGCAATCTCCTCCTCTTTCATTTTCTTTGTGGTTTCACCGGCGTCATCGACATCATTCACGGTCAAGTTCAACCTCCCACCGTGAGACTCTTCATCTTCAAGGAAACATTGCTACACTATCATTTGTCGTATGTGACATCATGTCCCATTGTGGCTTGATATTTTTTCACTGGAAAATCTTCCCCCTTTCAACAAATGGCTTAAGACCCATACACTCCAACAACAAGAAGAACAACAATATCAGGATCCTCGTCAGTCCTCGTGGTGGCACTAGCATGTCGAAGACCTCCACCTCACTCTCCATCATCACTACATGTTGGATCTGCAAATGTACTCGTGCGTCAAATCTAGAAACACACTTCATGCTTCAAATCTGAAAATGGATTTGCAACTCAAATACATGGTCTCTCACACAACATATGACCTTGTTTTCACCTTCTTCTCCCTCACTCGCTCCTCTATCACGGCCTCGCATTCCAAAATGACATTATTATTAACCCCTTTGCCAAAACCACCACCGTTCCGGGCACCATTCTCTTTAATGAACTCAAAAATGGGTTTCAACAAAACAAAAACGGTGTTGTTCTAGACTCAAATTCACAAGCAATAGGGTCAATCCAGGAGGAGAGGTGATCCTTTTCTACGGCAGTGGCCACCACGTGGCGACAACGACGACAATGTAAAGAACTGGTGCAGACGGACTGCACCAAAAGAGAGAAAAAAATATGGTGTAAGCAATCTCACAATAATCCTACACTAATCTCGAAACAAAATTATATCAAACAAACTACTTTTCTTTCGCACCATGCGTAACTTGTTACTGTTACGCATGCTAAAACTCGTTTTATTATTGCCAATACTTGCAATAAGAATGAAAGGCACTAAAGCTGCAACAACATCAATGCATAAGAAAAATATATTGACTAAATTGTGATTTTTAAATTTTTGAGTTTTTTAAATTGATGATTTTCAACCCTTCTATTTTATAAATTAATAATTTTGATCCTTCAAATAAATTATTAATAAATAATTATAATTAATTGAGTTATTAAATCAAGTATAAATTAATCAAAAATTAATTATTAAAAAATTAAACAAAATTATTAATCCTAATTTTCCACAACTATGTATGCAAACAACTTTTATACCTTCATTGTTACACACAACTCTATCAGCAATAATATCATATTAAGATTAACAACCTTTATTAAAAAAATAATTAATTAATAATTTATAATTAATGTACTATCTCTAATAATCACAACCATTAGTCAATAATATTGTGATATATGCCTTGTATCTCAAGCTATGATGTTAGTGGTGTATTTTTAGATATGTTAAGAGGTTGTTATTAGCTTTGTTAGTTTTGGTACATCCCGCTAACTAGTCCTTATTGATTCCTGTTGCTATAAAAGGGATCATAACACCTCTTTGTAAACACACGATATTCCATTAATCCTTTAGAAGCTGTTGCCCGTGGATGTAGCTCTTTTTGGGAGTGAACCACGTAAATCCGTTTTGCTCTCTCTCTCTCTTTTTCTCTGTTTGCTGTCTCCTACTTTTTACTCTGTTTTTGGTTAGCTTTCAGTTCTTCTGCATTAGGTTGTTTTCTTGGCATAATCATAACAATTGGTATCTAGAGCTTTGGTTGCAATCTAAGAAAGGATTCTGTCACCTCAATCTGCTACCTTCTGGAGGTACTATCCTTTAGTGCTTTTTTCCGCTTTTGTTCTTTGCTGCAAGATTGTGCAAGAAACCTTCAAGAACCATGGCTACCTCTCTGAGAATAGAGAAATTCAATGGCAAGAATAGCTTCAATCTCTGGCGCATTAAAATGCGTGCTTTGCTAAAAGAACAAGGAGTCTGGGCACCTCTGATATCTGCCTCTGTGAAGAAGGAATCTTCCTCAACTCTGAAAGAGGAACTCACCAAAGAGTCGAAAAGAAACATTGCTGAACAAGAGGAGAAAGCTCATTCATTGATTCTGTTATCCCTGTCTGATGAAGTCTTGTATGAAGTTGCAGACCAAGAAACAGCAAGCGATTTATGGTTAAAGCTTTAAAGACTTTACATGACAAGATCAATCTGCAACAAGCTGCTTCTGAAACGTCGGTTATTCAGTCTCCAGATGAAAGAAGGTACACCTCTAAAAGAACATTTGGATGAACTGAATTCAATATTAATGGAACTAAGAGACAGAGAAGTAAAAATTGAGGATGAAGATGCTGCAATGATTCTGTTAGCTTCTTTACCACCCTCATATGAGAGTTTCGTTAATTCGCTGAGTATTGGCAAAGATTGTATAACTATGGAGGAGGTTAAATCCAGCCTGCACTCAAAGGAATTGAGAAGCAAGGCATCTGGAAACAGTGAAGACAACAATGCTGTGGGTCTTACTGTTTCAGGTTTATTCAAGAATGGAAAGGGGAAGAAAGATAAATGGAAGAAAAGGGGCAAGATTGATCCAAAGGACATCTGCAACTATTGCAAAGAACCTGGATATTGGAAGAAGGACTGCCCGAAGAAAAGGAATCAAAGGCCAACTGTTGCAGTTGTTCAGGAAAGCTACCAATCTGAAAGTGATCTTGTGCTTTCCATTAATGATCACCCTCTAAAATCTGGTGAACATTGGCTCTTGGATTCTGCTTGCACATTTCAGATTTGCCCAAACAGAAACTGGTTTCATACATATGAAGATGTGGATAAAGGACAGGTATTCATGGGAAATGATATGCCTTGTACTATTGCTGGAGTTGGAACCATCAGAATAAAGATGCATGATGGAGTTGTAAGAACTCTTACTGATGTTAGACATGTCCCCGAATTAAGCAAGAATCTGATTTTTATGGGAACCTTGGACTCTAAGGGTTTCAAATGGGATGTTGAAGATGCTATCATGCATATCAAAAGGGGTTCCACCACTGTTATGAAAGGAACCAGGAAAGGAACTCTGTACTTGCTTCAAGGATCAATTGTTAGAGAAACAGATGGTCTATCTCTGGTATCTGGATCAGCTAGACTAGAACCTGATCAAGCATGCCTGTGGCATATGCGGCTGGGGCATATGAGTGAGAATGAAATGCTGATCCTAAGCAAAGAAGGTCTGCCGAGAAACAAGGAACTACAGAAACTCAAGTTCTGTGAGCACTGTGTTTTTGGAAAACAGCATAGGGTAAAATTTACAAAAGCACAGCACAAAACCAAGGCAATATTGGATTATGTACATGCAGATTGTTGGGGACCTTCATAGGTTCCATCACTAGGTGCTGCCAGGTATTTCCTATCCATTATTGATGACTATTCTAGAATGACATGGATTTTCATAATGAAGCATAAAAATTAGGCTTATAAGAAATTCAAAGACTGGAAGGCCACAGTTGAAAACAGCACTGGTAAAAGGGTTAAATACCTTAGAACAGATAATGGCCTTGAATTTTGCTCAGTAGAATTCAATGATTTATGCAACAAGGAAAGGATTGTAAGACATCATACTATTAGAAACACCCCTCAGCAGAATGGGATAGCAGAAAGAATGAATAGAACATTGCTAGAGAGAGCTAGATGCATGTTATCTAATGCTAAACTTGATAAAAGCTATTGGGCTGAAGCTGTTAACACAACATGCTATCTTATCAATAGATCACCCTCTACTGCAATAAACTGTAAGACACCTATAAATATTTGGTCTAATAAACCTGCAGACTACTCTAAGCTGAGGATTTTTGGTTGTCCAACTTATTATCATGTGAATGAAGGAAAACTGGAACCTAGATCTAAGAAGGAAATTTTTGTGGGTTATGGAGAAGGAGTAAAAGGGTACAGAATTTGGTCACCATCTGAAAGGAGAGTTATACTCGGTAGGGATGTCATTTTTGATGAATCTGTTATGACAAATCAGATTGCCAAGCAAGCTGTTCCAGAAACAAAAGCTGAAGTTCTTAAACAGGTGGAGCTTCCTATTGTTGCTGACAATAACCACCAAGAAAAATTTGTTAGCACACCTTCAAAAGTTGTTCAGTTAGATTCCTCAAGAGATGAAAGAGAAATAGACTCATCTAATTAGCTATTAGATCAGGACATTGTACAGCCAGACCATGCTTCATATCAGAGAACAAAAAGGATAATTAAACCTCATGTAAGATATGGTTTTGAAGATATGACAGCCTTTGCTCTTCATGTTGCAGAAGAAATAGAAAATTCTGAACCTACCACCTACAAGGAAGCTATCAATCATATTGAAGCTGATAAATGGATACTTGCTATGAAAGAAGAGTTAGAATCACTTCACAAAAATCAGATCTGGAAACTGATCAAGAAGCCTGAAGGAAGACATGTAGTTGGATGCAAATGGATTTTCAAAAGGAAAGCTGGAATCCCAGGAGCTGAATCTATCAGATATAAGGCAAGGTTGGTTACAAAAGGTTTCAATCAGAAATAAGGAGTAGACTATAATGAGATTTTTTCACCTGTTGTGAGACACACCTCCATTAGGGTCCTTCTAGCTCTTGTAGCATGCAAAGACCTTGAGCTAGAGCAACTAGATGTGAAGACTGCTTTTCTACATGGAACACTTGAAGAAGATATCCTTATGACTCAACCAGAGGGATTTATCACAGAAGGAAAAGAAGACTATGTCTGCAAGCTTCAAAGGTCTATGTACGGTTTGAAACAATCACCAAGACAATGGTATAAGAGGTTTGACAGCTTCATGATCAGTGTGGGTTATAAGAGAAGCCCTTATGACTGTTGTGTATACCACAAGAAGGTGGAGCTTGAGTCCATGGTCTATCTACTGTTGTATGTAGATGATATGCTTATTGCATCCCAAGATAAATCTGAAATCCAAAAGCTGAAAACTCTTCTGAATAAAGAGTTTGACATGAAGGACCTAGGAGCAGCCAAGAAGATTCTTGGAATGAAGATACATAGAGATCGCTCAGAGAAGAAGCTATTGGTATCACAAGAAGAATACATACAAAAGATATTGTTGCGCTTTGGAATGAATAATGTTAAACCTTTGAATACACCTCTGTTTGCAAAGGATCATTTGTCTACTATGGTTCAGTGTCACTCCAAAGCTGATCAAGATTTCATGTCTCAGGTTCCCTATGCATGTGCTGTTGGCAGCCTTATGTACGCTATGGTGTGTACAAGACCAGATCTGGCTCATGCTGTTAGTGTGGTTAACAGATACTTAAACCAACCACAAAAGCAACATTGGCAAGCAACCAAGCGGATTTTCAGATATTTGAGAGGAACATCTAATGTTGGTCTGATATATAGTGCTGACACAAATTGTTCCTTATCTGGTTACTCGGATGCAAATTATGCTGCTGATTTGGATGGGAGAAGATCGGTTACCGGCTATGCTTTCACTTTGGGAAGTTCTCTAGTTAGGTGGAAAGCAACTCTTCAATCATCTGTTGCTTTATCTACAACAGAAGCAGAATATATGGCTTTGACTGAAGCTGCTAAGGAAGGAATATGGTTGAAAGGTCTAATCACTGACCTTGGATTTCCTCAAGATCATGCATTGATCTACTGTGACAGCTTGAGTGTTATTTGCTTGGCCAAGGATCAGGTTCACCATGAACGAACCAAGCATATAGATGTTAGATACCATTTCATTCGAACAAAGAAGAGGATTAAAGTCCAAAAGATTGATACCAAGCATAATCCAGCAGACATGTTTACAAAACCTGTTCCAAGAAGCAAGTTCATGCATTGTTTGGACTTGCTTAATGTTGATAAGTGGAAATAATTCTTCTAAGGCAGGCAACAGTTTTATATGTATCAGAACCTAAGCTTGAGATTCAAGTGCAAGGTGGAGAATTGTGATATATGCCTTGTATCTCAAGCTATGATGTTAGTGGTGTATTTTTAGATATGTTAAGAGGTTGTTATTGGCTTTGTTAGTTTTGGTACATCTCGCTAACTGGTCCTTATTGATTCCTGTTGCTATAAAAGGGATCATAACACCTCTTTGTAAACACACGATATTCCATTAATCCTTTAGAAGCTGTTGTCCATGGATGTAGCTCTTTTTGGAAGTGAACCACGTAAATCCGTTTTGCTCTCTCTCTCTTTTTCTCTGTTTGCTGTCTCCTGCTTTTTACTTTGTTTTTGGTTAGCTTTCGATTCTTCTGCATTAGGTTGTTTTCTTGGCATAATCATAACAAATATATCAAAGAACCAAATGTTACAATTAAAAATTAAGGAAATCAATATCATAAATTTAAAAAATTAAGAGAACTAAAATTACAATTCAGTCAAATATATTTTTTATCCATAAGAATAAAAATAATATTCAAAGAATTTATAACTCAAGCTTAACTGTGCTAGATCCTTGGTATAAAAAATTACGTACCCCATTGTTCAAAGACTTCTCAATATGCAAAAATAAGGAAGAGAAATATTATACGCAACCATAACCAATAAATCACCCGGACACAATTTTACCAGTCCTTGTTATGTGAAAGGAAAATATCTTTAAACTTTTTTATGCCTCTGAAGGAAAAATATCTTCAGTTAGTAAGCAAAAATGGTTGGTTAAAATGACATTGCGCTAAATGGTGTGGATAGCCAATCCTCAAAATCAAGCGTATATTTTGGCATCTTTGAAAAACAATGTCATTTACTACAGCAATCAAATTTGATATTTTATGTTTGCAAACAATATCTGTCAGCATCATGCTCGACTCGACGGATGACATATGCGCCATTATAGCTGCAAGGGAAAATGTTCTTTCCAAGAGAATAATGTTGCTACAATGACACTTCTACTTCATATAGGACAACCACATACTTGTATGGCGGCTGACCCAAAATTTTAAAATGGGGGCCACTTATGAGTTAGGAGGACCCTTTGTGTTGTGGGACTGTGGAAGTAACCCAAAAACTGTAGGTAAAGATTGCAACAGATATAATAATTAATTGGATATCCCATTATGCAGTATCCTTTCCAAAATATCATATGACACAAAAATAAAAAACAAAGAAGCCTGGTCTCTGTTCATACAGCATTATATCACAGATTGCCAATCATTTTATAAACTAGAGCGATTCTTAATTTGGCACAAAGAAATGACATTCAAAGCCCACCTCCATGAGAGGAAGAATACCACCCATCAAACCTATAATGGATATCAGGGCTCATCTAGCTGGTCCTGCATGAAGTTAAAGTATAGTTCAACTCAGATTTTGATTCGTTAGTGGCTAAAGAGAGAAGTATTCTGTAAAGTGTGGGTTCCATATTATTCCATAGTGAAATTTACCTGGACATCAGAAGTCCAAAGGGTGAGGTTGTCTCTTAAAAGCTGCATTATTAGCGTGCTGTCTTTGTAGGATTCTTCTCCCAAGGTGTCCAGCTCAGCAATTGCTTCCTCAAAAGCCTATCAAACATGAAAACCAATATATGGTTAAGTAGATTTTAGAATCAGTAAGGACGTGCTACTGTTGCAGTTCCTCAGAACAGTAGAAGCCAAGCATTAAAATGGAAAAAGAGAGAGACAGAATATCATAAAACATGGAATCGTGTAAGCCATGTAAGCTAATATGGATAAGCCTGGATTGCTAATAAACAAATTGTAGTGTATTTTTTCCAGGGGAGAAAATACAATTTCGGGTTAAAGTTAACAACACTTCCAAGTCATCAAGTTTGGTAAACACAACCAATCAACTAAATTTTATAATTAGAAAAATTAGCTGCAAATGAATAATCAAATCTTTCCAACAAAATATCAACTCCATTTAGTTGCAATTGAGCAACAAAATTATCAGATTGCTTAAGAACCAGATTTTGCTATGGGGTAACCATAATCATTGCAGATGAACAATAACATTTTATTTCTGAAAGAAAGAAAAATCTGATGAACCAAGGTTAAAGTACTTTTTGTTGGCTTGCTTGTTATTTCCCCCTTTCTGTTAATAGTTCAATTCAAGTGAAAAACCTACCAAGAGAAAAACCTTTGCAATTGATTGGTAACCAGTAACCAAATTTGACAGTTTGACTGCTATGCAGTGTGCGATTTATTGCTCAC
Organism: Glycine latifolia; assembly: GCA_013407115.1. Taxonomy (NCBI): domain Eukaryota; kingdom Viridiplantae; phylum Streptophyta; class Magnoliopsida; order Fabales; family Fabaceae; genus Glycine; species Glycine latifolia. The sequence goes on along the minus strand of CM023946.1, from coordinate 8,250,149 downwards.
CCACCTCAACTATCATGATACAGGTAAGAACTATGATCTGTGTTAGCAACCTTTTTCTGATGTCTAGTCAGTACAGAGTAATGCGTGTAAATGCAAATCCTCAATAAATTCAAGAAAACAGATTGTTACAGCAAGCCAAACAAGAGAAATTCACAAAATCCACCCATTTTCTGATAAGATACATCCCCACAACACAACACAAGGCATATACCAAGCCAAACAGAATTCCTGGTAGTCAAAATCCTTCCGGAACATACAAGCAAAGATTAAAAAAAAAGTTTGTTATTTTTCCAAAAATGTTAAATGGAAGTGGAATCTCCGAGTAAAATAAAAGGGGAAAGGATAATTGATTGACGAAACAAGAAAGTCAAAAACGTTGAAATGAAGTTGACCTAAAAAATTTAAGGTAACATAACAATAAAAAATTGATGATTAACCCTAACCTGTTTAGCCATGGCACACGCTTTATCAGACTGGTTGAGGATTTCATAGTAGAAGACGGAGAAGTTGAGAGCGAGACCCAATCTGATGGGGTGAGTAGGGGGAAGATCCCCAGAAGCAATGTCCTAACAACAACAATAACCATCAATTGTTGTCGAAACAATAAAAATAATCGAAAAAAGGGGGGAACTTGGGTTGGTTGCTTACCTGGGCAGCCTTGTAAGACAACATGGTATCCTCAGCAGCGGTTTTTCTCTCATCCCCAACCTTAAACTCTGCGAGGTAGCGGTGGTAATCGCCCTTCATCTTCAAGTAGAAGACCTTGGACTCGCTGGCGAAGACGGAGGGTACGAGGTTGGAATCGAGGAGGTTGAGGAGGCTGGCGCAGACCTGCGTGAGCTCGTTCTCGACCTTGGATCTGTAGTGCTTCACGAGGGACACGTGGTCGTCGTTCTTGCGCCCTTCCTCCTTCTGCTCGATGGAGGACACGATGCGCCACGCGGCACGCAGAGACCCGATGACGTTCTTGTATGCCACCGAGAGGAGGTTGCGCTCCTCCACCGTGAGCTCCGACGCCGGCGTCCACCCCACCACCACCTTCTGCATGAACTCCACCATCTCCTCGTACCGCTCCGCCTGCTCCGACAGCTTCGCAAGGTACACGTACTGTTCTCTGTTTAGCCCCTCTGCTCCTGCCATTCTCTTCTCTTCTGATTTGCTTGTGAGAAGAAAGAAATATAGAATAGCAACTATTGGGGGGAACGAAACGGAATGAATCGATTTTATGTATAAAAAAACAAAAAAACACTAGGAAAAAGATTGAGATAACATGTGCTGTCTCACCCAACCTTCCTGAGTTGGATTCAGATTCACTTTTGGGAAACACTTCCTACACCAAACACATTTCTCATGCATCCAACAAATTTTTTTATTTCCAATACTGTCCTTCATTCTTATTTGCTGTTGCAGAAGAGGAGCTGTGCTTTTATCTCATTTGCTTGTTCTTTACGTTTTGGCTTATTCTTCATCTTTGGCTGTTCATTTTTACTTGGCGTTTGTTTTTGGTGTGGCACCGGTGTATTGCTGGTGGCGGAGGTCATTTTTAGTCTGGGCGGTTTGTTTGTTTGGCTTCGTCAGATGTACGTTTTTTACACCCATCACTGTGAGTTATACGGATTGGCAATCTCTTTCCTTCTTACGGATTGCCAATCCGTAGTCATACGAATTGTCAATCCGTAAGCGTTCAGAACGTCCAAATAATTTTCAATCACCTAAAAACTAAAGGTTATGAAACTCAAGGTGGAGGACAACAGCAGAGGACACTCAAATAATCAAAGCAATCACAAACGATGTAGAACCACAAAAACCAAGCTGATGGGTGCACCAATGGACAATGAAGGAGGAGATAAGGGAGAATGCAAAGAACACAGAGCGGCGGCAGGAGAAGAACAAAAGGAAGGTTGAATGAATGATGTGTGAGAAAAGTTGAATGAATGTCTATACTAAGCCTTTTTGGAAAGAGTATTCTCAGATTTTCACTGTTCAATACTGAGTGTATGGGAAATGTGGCTGGTGTAGGAAGCAAACCCTTTCACTTTTTTTATTTTATATGCCTTCATATTGGGCCTCCGGCTCATTCTTTTTGGGCCTAGGATTCTATTTTCACTATCTTTTATTCTTAGCCCTTTATTTGTTTTTTATTTTGGTATTTTAATAAAAATATGTTTTATGAAAATTAGTTTTGTAAAGCAATTTTTTTTGTGATTTATAAAAAATAATTATGTTATGGAAACTAATTTTGGTGATGTATAACAAATAAATATATTTTTCTCAAGTATTCAAAAGTAAAAAAATTTAAGCTTGCCAAAAATACATTACAGAAACTAGTTCTTAAAAGGTTGAAATATATTTCTGAAACTAAGGATTCGTTTGGTAGAATAAAAAGGAATGAAAAGAAAGTAAATTAAGATGAGAATTTTGAATTAAATTAGAGTATAAAGTGTGAGTCTCACATGATTTTACTATTCATTTCTTTTTTTTTCACTCGTTTTCTCTACAAACAAACACATCCTAATAATTTCTATTAAATTTATGAAAGAAAAGGTGCTCACTGAGACGACCACAAAAATAAGCACGCAATAAATATATTTAGAAGGGCCAAAATGATCAATTTATAGAATTAGGAAACCAAAATTATAATTTAGGTTTTTTCTTTTATTAAAAAAAGTTAGGTGTGTTAAGTAAAGAGTGTGAAAAGAATGGGAGTGGGAAGAAGAGCAAGAAAGAACCCTTACTTTGGCTGCTCCTTCTCTGTCTCTCAAGGGCAAGCATTTCTGATTTGTTCCTACGAATTGGTCCTTATGCTAGTTTTGAATGTGAGGAACGTGTGTAGAATCATCAAATTTGATGGCAGACATAGCTCCTCTGAATCCTCTTCGCTCCCATGGATATCCCCTCTCAAATTCAGAAAAGCCGCAGAACCAAAAGCGGACCCTCCCCCCTCCCCCCTCCCCGAACCTCCGAGAAAACGCAAGTACATCTCTCACGACTCCGCCATCGATTTAATCAAACGCGAGAAAGATCCGCAGCACGCCCTGAAGATATTCAACATGGTATCCGAACAGAATGGGTTTCAACACAACAACGCCACCTACGCCACCCTTCTCGAAAAGCTCGCTCGCTGCAACAAGTTCCATGCCGTCGACCGCGTCCTCCATCAGATGACCTACGAAACCTGCAAGTTTCACGAGGGTATTTTTGTCAACCTCATGAAACATTTTTCCAAATCCTCCCTTCACGAGAAAGTTCTCCACGCGTTCTTCTCCATTCAGCGAATTGTTAGGGAAAAACCCACCCCCAAAGCCCTCAGCACTTGTCTCAACCTCTTGCTTGATTCGAATCGGGCTGATTTGGCTCGAAAATTGCTTTTACACGCCAAACGGGGTTTAACTCATAAGCCAAATGTGTGCGTGTTTAATATCTTGGTTAAGTACCATTGCAAAAATGGGGATCTTGATTCTGCTTTTGAGGTTGTAGAAGAAATGAGAAACTCTGAGTTTTCTTACCCTAATTTAGTTACTTACTCGACCCTTATGGATGGACTCTGTCGAAATGGGAGAGTCAAAGAAGCCTTTGATCTGTTTGAGGAAATGGTTTCAAGGGATCACATTGTGCCTGATCCTCTTACTTACAATGTTTTGATCAACGGGTTTTGCCGCGGAGGGAAACCGGACCGTGCTAGAAATGTGATTGAGTTTATGAAGAGTAATGGATGTTATCCAAATGTGTATAATTACTCAACTCTGGTGGATGGTTTGTGTAAAGTTGGGAAGCTGGAAGATGCAAAAGGGGTTTTGGCTGAGATGAAGGGCTCTGGTTTGAAACCGGATGCGGTTACTTACACTAGTTTGATCAATTTCTTGTGTAGGAATGGGAAAAGTGATGAAGCTATGGAGTTGCTTGAAGAAATGAAGGAGAATGGGTGCCAGGCAGATTCTGTTACGTTCAATGTGATACTTGGGGGTTTGTGTAGAGAAGGTAAATTTGAGGAGGCTCTGGATATGGTTGAGAAACTCCCACAGCAGGGTGTGTTTTTGAACAAAGGTAGTTACAGGATTGTTCTGAACTCCTTGACCCAAAAATGTGAGTTGAAAAGGGCAAAGGAGTTGTTGGGGCTAATGCTAAGTAGGGGCTTTCAGCCCCACTATGCTACCTCAAATGAATTGTTGGTTTGTCTTTGTAAGGCGGGGATGGTTGATGATGCTGCTGTGGCACTGTTTGACTTGGTGGAGATGGGGTTCCAGCCAGGACTTGAGTCTTGGGAAGTTATGATTGGATTAATCTGCAGAGAAAGGAAGTTGTTGTATGTTTTTGAGTTACTTGATGAATTAGTGGTCACAAATGCTTGATGTTTATTTATACTTGTGTAATGAGTTTCTGAAGCAATTGGTGCTTAAAATCCTTCACTCGAGGCAAAGGATGACAGTGTGTTTGCTTTAATGGTGCAGAACCTTATAGGCCAATTGGATCCAAAGACACAGGAGAGAGATGGATTGTGGAGTATACCTGTCTTAGTATGTGTGTTAACAGGAAAACGAACACACTTAAAAAGTTTTGTATTCAGAAAAAATAGCAATGCGATTGATGAATTATAATGTGATGATGCATTCTCTGTCAACAATTTCAAGAGGAAATTTGTTGTATCGATTTTAAGTTTTGGTTTTGTCTTTTTCTTTTTCTTTTTTAGGCTAGCACTTCCCCAATCCCCACCATGTCAAGCTAGAGGAATTTAGACCATTTTTGACAAACTACTCATACGGAACAGAAAGCCTAGAGGGATGACACCATAATTTACTTGTTTTTAAAACTTTTATATACAAAACGAAAACCATAGAACTTCCGTTCTCGGGAAAAAGTCTCGTAAATCTGACCCTCCCAGATTCAAGAATAAGGGAGTTGTGCATAACAAAAAAGCATAATCCTCAAGAGCATCATAGTCAAGTCGTCCTTCCTATCTTCTAAATATGGCATTAACTGCCAGAGGTACTTAAAAAAATGTTAAATGCACTGTAAACTCATTTTTTTATTTGATTCGACTTTTACGATATGCATTTCACTAAATGTCTAAATCGATTTCTTAATAGCTTAATTAAGATAATAATTCTGCGCCTCTAGAAAAATAAATATATGGAAAAGCTCAAACAAAGAAGAAAATTAATTATTACAAATAAAGGTATATATTTTTAAACATGATTCATGTTAGAAGAAGCTCCATCTCTCACCCGTGACGGGGACACGCCCCTCAAAGACATGATTTTCCAATTCACGTCATTTTCTCGGTGAGCCAGTCTAAAGAAGAAGAAAACAAAAGCACTAATTAAAGAAAGTCAATTTATCAAAAATCGGTTATATTTTTCCACTTGCACAACAATGAGTTTAATTAGTGATTCGCAATTAGTTAAATTAATCCCTTGAATATTTGCAGCCTGAACATTTTTATTTATTTATAAAACAACCTTAGCAATTTTAAATTTGCTGGTGAGGGCAACAAACATATACAGAGAGAGGTGTTATCTATCGACTAATTTCATTATCATAGCAATTACTAGCAAGTACCACTTCCCACCTATCGGCGCGTGTCTCTGGTGAATATCACAGAGAAAGCACACAGAACCAGAAAACAACCTTCAACAAAGACAAAAACCGCTCTCTTCTGTTCTGTCCGTCACCTTAAAAAAACAAAATTCCACTTCATCAGATTCAACTAAACCACACTATTCGCATCACAACATAGACAACACTTGTTTGTTTGTTACCATCTTCGAAAAATATCATGCTCCTAACGTAAAAATCCTCGGTTTCAACGTTCAACCGCGATCTCAAAACAAAACCATGGCATCACTCTCAGGCACTTGCTCCTCTTCCCCAACTCTCAAAAAATTCCCGAACCAATCCCCATCGTTGACCGACCCTCTCCGCAAAGACCACGTGTCCTTCCCCGCCCGCCGCGCCGATCGGACCCTCAGCCTCGCGCCGCCTCCTCGTGCGGTGGCTCGTGAGGTTTCCGACGGAACATTGGCGGCGGTGAAGGAGGGGTTGGAGAAAGATCCGCGCGAGCTGTGGCGGAGATACGTGGATTGGCTGTACCAGCACAAGGAACTTGGGATTTACTTGGATGTGAGTCGGGTCGGGTTCAGCGATGAGTTCGTTAAGGAAATGGAGCCCTGTTTCGAAGCGGCGTTTCGGGCGATGGAGGAGTTGGAGAAAGGTGCGATCGCGAATCCCGATGAGGGTCGCATGGTGGGGCACTATTGGTTGAGGGACCCTAACCGCGCCCCAACCTCGTTCCTCAAGACACAGATTGAGAACACTCTCGACGCTGTTTGCAAGTTCGCTAACGACGTCGTTAGTGGTAAGGTCAGTTCAGTCATTTCTCCTTCTTTTGTTAACTGAACTAATGCACTTTGGATGGCTAAGGAAGAAGGAAAGAGGAGAAAGTTTGCGGGTTCGATCCCCTCTGCTAACGAAAACTAATAATCTAACAAACTAAAAAAAAAAAAAAAAACTCAACTGTTTTGGATTTTGTTTAAGTTTTTAATGGTTTCTGTGTGGGAATAATGGAATGTACTTTGGCAGATTAAGCCTCCTTCGTCTCCGGAGGGTCGATTTACGCAAATATTGTCCGTGGGAATTGGAGGTTCTGCTCTTGGACCACAGTTTGTTGCAGAAGCATTGGCACCTGATAATCCTCCACTCAAGGTATCTTTCTAGCTCTATTGTTCGAGAAATTATTACATGATCCGGGTCTGGAGCAGCATGGTCCCAAATAATTTTTACTTGACATGTAGTCGAGTGTTATTAATACTTTCATGTAAATTGAAAAAACTCAATTAGGTAACATATAGAAATTGGTTGGGACTAAGGGGTCTAGCTCAGCTGGTTGAACAAGGTGCGTGAGTTATTGTAATCCCCTAACACTATCTTTGATTTTCACGGATAAAAAAAATATAGAAATTGGTTGGGACTATGGATACGTAGTGGTTGAGGATTACATTATCTAATAATTTTTCTCCTGAGAAACTATTAATGCTAAATTGGAAGAATAAGTAATGCATGGGAAAATTGCTCCTCATTTATTTCATTTCTCACAAGGATTTAATGATGACTTTGCCTTCTTTCACTTCTCTACCACAGATAAGATTTGTGGACAACACAGATCCTGCCGGAATTGATCATCAGATTGCACAGCTTGGGCCGGAGCTAGCTTCAACACTTGTGATTGTGATTTCAAAGGTCTGTATTGAGATTGTTCTTTTTTGTTTGTTTGTTTGATTATGATGTTCTAATCGATCAGAGAGCATGTTTTGACTTGAGAATTTTGATTATCTTCAGAGTGGAGGTACCCCAGAGACTAGAAATGGGTTATTGGAAGTGCAGAAGGCCTTTCGTGAAGCAGGCTTGGATTTTCCAAAACAGGTTTAATCTCAGGTTTTCACTTTTTTATATATATTTTTATTTCCCCGTATTAAAACACCCTACTACGTTTGAATCAGAATTTCAGATATACTACATAGTATTATGGTGCTAGAATCGTGAGTGATAGTTTTATGAGGGTGAAAAAACTAATCGTATCTGGATTGATCTACATTTACCAGTATGAAGATTCTCAAAATTTCAATTTTCTGTCTCCTATGCTTTTTAAAAAAATATATATATATATTTTTATAGATTTGCTTGCATTGTCTAGCAATAGTTGAAACTTCTGAAGTTATGTTGCACTTCTTTTTTCTAGAGTTGTGGAAAACTACCTTGTTTATTAATAGTAAGATAATTATGGTTTTGTATATTAATTTATAATTAGAAGCAATTTTTACTGGAAATTTTCTACTTTGATAGTACTTAATATGATATTGATCCTGCATCACTTGCATGCCTACTGTCAGTTTCAATTTGTGGAAATTGTCACAATCACTAATTCATGCTATAATGCAGGGTGTTGCTATTACACAAGAAAATTCTTTGTTGGATAACACTGCCAGAATTGAGGGCTGGTTAGCTAGATTTCCTATGTTTGATTGGGTGGGAGGTAGAACGTCAGAGATGTCTGCCGTTGGCCTGCTTCCAGCAGCCCTTCAGGTAAGGCCCATAAATGTAAAGTCATTATTTATTATTTATACATTGACATTTCATGTTTTCTTATAATGCTCTTCGATTTAGGGCATTGATATTAGAGAAATGCTTGCCGGTGCATCATTGATGGATGAGGCTAATAGAAGTACTGTGGTATGCATCAGTTTCTCACCATTTTTTTGTTGTTGTCAGCTTGTCGCTGTTATTGTTGTTGTTGTATCTAAATATTACTTTCAGAGTTGTGCACTAGTAATTGAAGGATTTTGAGGTATGATAATGCACGAGTTGTACCATACTTTGAGCTTCTTCATACTTGATGATTTGCCATTGCCATACCTTAAGTACTATCGATGCTTCATGTGACAAATACATGTATGTGGTGCTTGGGTTTTAAGTGTATGGAAATAGGCATGAAACTAATTACATCTCTGGTAATATATGCATTTGTGCAGTTAAGGAATAACCCTGCAGCTCTGCTGGCTTTATGTTGGTATTGGGCTACAGATGGTGTAGGATCCAAGGTGAGAATTATGATCAGTTAGCATCTGTCTTCTGTTTTATTGACTATTTCTCATCGTTTTCTTTTCCCTCTTATTCTGTAGGATATGGTTATTCTTCCATACAAGGACAGCCTGTTATTATTCAGTAGATACTTGCAGCAGCTGGTCATGGAATCTCTAGGAAAGGAGTTTGACTTGGATGGTAATCGGGTATGCCTTATTCTTTTGTACATCAAATCTAAATAACATCTTTGTACTCTGTAGTCTTCCCTGTATTTTTGGGTGAATTTTTGGATACCTTTAATTAAGTTTACAGCCGTGCCTAAACCAGGAAGTAGCCTAACGAACTCTATGGTCTGTCATTTTTAATTCTTGATTTTATGATTTGTGTTGCTGTCTTGTATACATTGTCATGCTTTCATGTGGAGCCCACTTGTGTCACATCTGACACGATTAACTTGACCAGACATTGTTAACAATGGATCCTATTTTTTCAACTATGGTGGATCTTTCTTGCTGCTATATCACATTTATTATGTTTAGAGTTTTGTCATAGAGATGCATCAAACCCTCATGAGTTAATGATACATCAGAATCTGACTTCTGAACTTTTGCATTGTATAGGTTAATCAAGGAATTAGTGTCTATGGAAACAAAGGAAGCACAGATCAACATGCGTGAGTTTTCATACTAGTTTTTTTAAATATAGTTTATTGATTAATGTCTGGTAAACCTTTACCCCCTTGCAGCTATATTCAGCAATTGAGGGAAGGTGTACACAATTTCTTTGTGACATTCATTGAGGTGCTACGTGATAGACCCCCTGGTCATGATTGGGAACTTGAACCTGGTGTCACATGTGGTGACTACTTGTTTGGTATGCTACAGGTCTGATCAACTAATCAAGTATATTTTCTTACTGAATTTGATAGTTTTGTTTAAGACTGTTGTTAGGTTGTTGTTTGTTCCCTTCATGCTAAAATTGGACTTTCTATAGGGAACAAGGTCAGCTTTGTATGCCAATAACCGAGAGTCCATCACAGTTACTGTACAAGAAGTGACACCAAGGACAGTTGGTGCTCTGATTGGGCTCTATGAACGAGCTGTAGGAATTTATGCCTCCCTTGTCAACATAAATGCTTATCATCAACCTGGTAAAATATAATTTATTTAGCCCATTTTAAAATTTTCTTTGCTTGTGATAAAGAATTATGTTGACAATTTCCGACTCAGAATTTTTACCGTCCTATATGGGGATTCTATGATTAATGTTTTTATGAAAATTTAAGGCAAGAATACTTTATTTACATATGGAACTTGTAATATGTTAAGCTTGTTCTACCATTCATCCATATCTGTAGTCTGAACTATGATAATTGTTTAGGTGTGGAAGCTGGTAAAAAAGCAGCAGGTGAAGTACTGGCACTTCAGAAGCGAGTGTTGGCAGTGCTAAATGAGGCAAGGTATTAGGTTTATTTAAAAGCACCAATCTTCTCCTTGTCTTAGCTGCCTAGCTGGGGTTATTTCGGATAGCCTATGCTCTCAGAGACTTGTAAAAGTTAGTTCAGAAGAGTTGTTTTCAGTGGATTTGATTTTCCTTTCAGTAAGATATGTTAGCCAGGCCCCTCTTTTTATCAGGAGTAGGAAATGGCTATCCTAATTAGTACTCTAGGAGTTATTTCAATAATGCTGTGATGCAAGGTGCATCCCACTGAAAATATTTGCAGTTGTTTGTTAAGGATAATAATCAGAGTCAATATCTGTCTAGAATATGGATTCACTGTGTTTTTGCATCCTTGTAATTAATATTTATATGTTTCTGTTTTCAGCTGCAAAGAACCTGTTGAGCCATTGACCCTCGAAGAAGTAGCTGACCGTTGCCATGCTCCTGAAGATGTATGTATATTATCCCTCTTTATTTCTTCTTCAATTATGTTTTCTACCTGCTTATTAAGAATCATCCAAGTTCAATACATTTTTCACTTACATGCAGATTGAAATGATTTACAAGATTATTTCACACATGGCTGCCAATGACAGAGCACTAATTGCCGAAGGCAGCTGTGGTTCACCTCGCAGCATCAAGGTTTTTCTTGGGGAATGTAACATCGATGAATTGTATGCTTGAGTTACACTAATGGAATTCATGATTGATAATGTTACAATTGTGTTTGAATCCACGGCCAAAAGAAGAGAAGTTGTCTGCAATAATTTGGTTTCAATGTTGAATTTCCATCATTAACGACAGTGGAGATTTTGTTTAAGACAAAATACTTGAAAGTGTTTCGGTGTTCTGAATTGGAACTACAAGTAACCAAATGGAGAACCCAGTGGGTAAATATAATTAATAAATTGTTCCTTGCGCTGCCTACATTATTGATGTGGTGGGTTGCTGGCATTAGGGCAGCTCTTTGGTGCAAACTAAATATTATTATATCATTCTACAAATAGGTGGTCGAAGCTCTCCCCTATTTCTCTATACAACGCACACCTTGTTATTTGAATGTCGTCATGATTTTACAAGCAACCGTAGACCATCTTTTCTGAATAGACTTGTTGTGCTAAGAACTAAAAATAAGAAATAAAAATAAAAGTCCAACTTCATCACAACAGCGACAAGCTTGTAGAGGCTACAGCAAGAAAGCAGTTCTAGAGCATGAAAAACAAGGGTAAAATAGATAAAAATGGCCACGATAAACAATGACACTATCATCAAGTGTGCTGTACTAACTCTAGTCCTTGTTGCTTTCGATTTTCAGGAATCGGGACATGAATGTCCAACAAGTAACAACATCATAACTATATTACTTTGCTTTTAACAGACCAGTTCCTCTTAATAATGTTGACATTCGAAAATAAAAATCATGTAATGTAATTCACGCCCCTCAATTCTTGCACATAAATGCATTCATGCTTTATTTGCAAAGCAGTAGGTAATACCAGAGCTGAATAGGTAGTTGTTCAAAGGTTCTGGATAGATTGTTTTGGACTGAGAAATCCCAAATCAATAAATTATTGATCTCGTCAAGACAAGAATGTCCCTTTATGTACATGTGTAAGTTTCAGTTCAAGACTCTTAAAACAAATAACATCTTGGACAAAAGTTTCATCGTAAATCCATGAATAGAATAAATACAGATAATTATTGACTCACCTTTGTATGAGCGTCGGCTTGTGAAATTGGCTCTTTTGAACATATCAAGCCACTAACAAGAAAATTAACAATAGCACTAATAACCAGAATATTTATATGGAATAAGGCTGTAGGCAAACATACCTTTGAATAGAACTATTGCTCATAAATGGTAGAAGCAATTCAACTTCATGCACACCGTCTGATGTGTATGAAACGCCTTGCCCTTGTGCACTCTTTCCCTGGCTTCCAACTTCCAAGTAAGCTATTCACACCACAGTGAGGAACAAGACTGGTTTCTCAACCTGTGCAGTGTCATCAAAACAGGTTCAATGTCTCTCTCTGAGAGCTTCAACCCTCTCTACTATTCTCTTATCACTGGGCCTCCCCCAACAGACCCAAAACTCGTCTGAAAGAGTCAATATTTCAGACCCCAAAATGGAGATGTGTGCTGCAAGATAATCAGCTTATCTGTCAGAAACGTGCTAGTTGGATACTTGAACTACTAGTTTAGTCTATTTGGATACAAGACTACAAGTCCTTTTGAGAGCTTTTCTACTGGAAAAAACTCTACATTTTCAGTAGAAAAGCTCTCAAAAGCATTTGTGGCTCGTATCCAAACAGGTCTAAGTCTCACTCTGCTGTTTACCATACAAAATACTGTCCTGCACCAGCCACTTGTATGCTCGCCTTTGTTATTAATACTCACTAATGCTCTATTGCCATTCAATGCTAAAATTTCACCATTTTTTGTGAAGCATATTGGGTAAATGAGACCCAAAAAAGGATGATAACTAGTAGAAAAAACAAATGACTCGGTCCATGATAACTGCACTTTGTATTCCTTCATCGTCCATATTTCAATCACCGGAACCTCATAAGGCCGCATCAAACAGGAACACAGATATTCTCCCATTGCCCTCAAATGATATATTTCATGATGAGAGGTGGCTAAATCACGTGGCAGTGGAATCTATAATAATCTCTTTTCCCTCACGTTAAATGCAATATATAATTAGGCGACTAAGGTGATAACAAGATGCAACCAAACAATGAAGAGCTTCATTCGAGAACTCTCCCTGTGAGAGTTCATAAGATGAGCATGCGGAACAGTATGCTAGGTGAAGCTCCATAAATTGGTTCTCAAAGAGAAACAATGGACCACCGTAGGTGTTACAATCACTACAACATAGTCATGAGCTAATGAATCATATCCGTTGCCACATAGATGTTCTGCAGTGCATTGATTATAGTAAATTCGTTTGTGGAGACCAGTTGACGGATTCCATACCGAAAAATCCGTCGAGCCGAATGCTAAGACGAATTTTAAGAGTAAAATCCTCTACATTAACACGCATTTAAAACGCAATACAGATTTCACGGGCAACCTCAACAGAATTTTTAAGATCAAGTCATCAGGGAGGAGAGGGGTGTTGGTCTCCATCTTCTCTGCCAACATCTCAGCAGTAGAATATGATGAGTAGTGCATATATATATTGGAAAATATAAATAAAGAAAATCTTTAAACGATTATAAAGTATCCTGCCAACAAAAACTAAAGATATGTTTTTCTTTTAGAAAAATTTAAGATTATTATAATTCTTGATCAATCTTAAAATTATTATTGTCATCTTAATACAATGTGTCATAAGTTAAAATTTAAATTCAAATTAGGATCGATTAAAATTATAACTTTATGTTAAGAAAATCACATAGCAACAGAAAGATGAAAAATTATTTGAAGACTAAATACTCAGTTGACAGTTGAAAATTGAAAATTTTTAAGCTAAGAGTATTCGATGAAATGATTTTTTGAAGTAACTAAACAATATAAAATGACATAACTAAATATATTTATATTTTATATAAATTTCAATTTTGTTTTATGAATAAAATATATTTTGAGGTGATATAATTTTCATTTTTTATTAATTTTAAACTCTTAAATTTTTTATTTATAGATAAATTATTTTTACTATATTTTTAGTTTTAATTATTACATTTTTCATATTATCTATTATACTATTAACTTATACTATATCTTAAAATATTCTTAATCAAGTTTTAAATAAATAAAAAAACATACACTTTTCATAAAAATATATATACTTAAGACATTACATTTTTATTATGTTAATTAGGGTAACACTTAAAATAAATTGTTAAATATAAAATTATTAAAAAAATAGAAAAATAAAATAAATATAACATTTACCATTATCAAATTTCATGAAGTATAATGTTTAAATTAAAAAATGTTACTTAAATAGTATTTTTAAAAATGTTAAGAATTGCTAAAAAGAACTTGTTCAATAAACAATTAAATTAATTGTTCAGCTAATTAAAAAAATTAGAAATAACTTAAATAGTTTGTTAAACATAATCTAAAATTTTTTACTTCAATTAATGTTTCAAAAAATACTATAAGCTATTAAAAAATTATTTATCAAATAATTATAAATCTTTCAGCTAATAAAAAAAATTAAAAACTAATTAAAATAACTTATCGAACATAACTATTTTTAAGAAAATGAAACAACTAATTACTAGTTAAACATTACTTGCTAATCTCTGAAAAAAAACATTTAATCGATAAGTATAGAAGGAGTAAGTTCCTCCAGCCTGATCTCGGGTCCCTTTTTGTAGCTTGTTATCGAATAGCGTCAGTTATTAAATATCTTGAACAATAAGCAATGGGATTAAAGTGAATAATTTTTTAGTTTTTTGTAAATAAATAAAAAAACATAATATGGGGGAAAACAGTATCAGACAACTGTGTTTCTAGTTCTTCGAAGTTAAGCACAAATAAGGTCGGGCAGAGCGTGAGTGGGGGTCAAATAAAATAGGGATGCCACAATCCGTAATCTCAATTCGTATATTTTTTTTTTTAAAGTTAAAATAGTGTGTTTCCAAAATTATTTTAAATTAAAAAATAATAAATTAAACTATAAATTAATAACTCAATTATGTTAAAAAATAATTAATATTGATACATATAATATTAAATTTTTTAATGTATATTTAATATACAAATAATTTTAACATAATAAATTATTTTAAATTAAATAAATTTAGTGATATATATATATATATATATATATCAATATTAATTAATTTTTAACATAATTAATCTATTAACTTAATTGATTGAAACATTATGTTAATAACTTAAAGATTACAAGTTCGATATCTGTATGCATATTATTTTTTAAAATATATTTTAACTTAAAAAAAAAACATACGAATTGTACATTCGGATTGATTACAAGCCGCATCCCCTATTTTATTTGACCCCCACTCACGCTCTGCCCGATCCCATAAAATAGGTGAGATATTGCGAAGCAAAAACAAAAATTGAAAGAAACATCAAGGCAAATTTCAGTTGACTTCTTAGACGTGGAGGGAGATTATGTTTAAGGCTTGAGTTTTGAATTGCATTCGGAAACATTTGAGTAGTGATATTTACAATGTCAAACATCGTTAAAATCAATTGATCTGTGGAACCAAGAAATTGAATTTTAAATCAAAGACGATCATGGCATGGGAAGCCAAGCTAAATTGCAGCACAGGCAGGGGGAAAAGAGTTAAATTACTACATCACAACTTTGCTACAAGCCGAAAGCTGCACGGGCAAATCAGAGAAGCTTTGATATAACATGACATGAAGTCCAGAATGCTTTAGTTGCAGCCCTGAGAATAACAGGGTTTTGATATATCCTGTCAACAATGTCAAATGCAAGTGGTAAATAAAAATGAAACTATTAGCCTAATAAAAGAAGGAAAAATTAACTGAGAATGACTTTCTTTTGTTATGTTGTACCATATATAAAAAACAACTAACAAGAAGATAACATGCAAGGTATTCAGTATCCATCAGACCATCACACGAGACTATTAAACGCTGTCCGGCAGCAGGTAAATCCACGGGCAAAGTTATGCAAAGGGTGAATGCAACAATAAATTCCTTAATTATAAAAAGAGGGGGGGATCGGAATAACCACTTACCCTATGGCCGTAGCCCCCCATGATGCAACATTATAAATAACTTTGCTCCCATCCCAAGCCTTTCGTAGCTTTCCCTTTTTCTTTTTCACTGAGAATGTCTTGCTAAGCGCTAATGGAACAAACCACAATAGTTAGAAATTCTTTCCTATTGTTTTAGCTAACTTACGATGAACTTGTCTCAATAAGAACATCAAAAATTATCTGGACTGAAAAGGTAGATGATAAAGAGTTATTTCTTGTTTATCACTCAAATATACGGAAGAATAAAAACGAGAAGGTATCATACTAGGAAGAATGCAAACAACTCACCACTCTGGAGTTGGATAGGAGTCAAATCCTACAACGAGCAAAGAAATAAATTAGAGAGAAACAGAAATTTCAAATGCATTAGGTAGAATATGTTTGCAGCAACTGATCATAGATAGAATTCATAAAACAACATTATTCACAAACAAAGAAGAAAAAGGCATTCCTAATTACACAATGCAAGTGATTGTTATCCTATAGATGAATGAGAAGGGCAACAGAGAAGCAGACTACGGAAAAGGCGTGTAAATTAATGATTGAGACTTCTGAGCATTGCATTGCAAGAAGAATCTTTATCCATATAAAAAACGAACAGGACTGCAACATGATGCCCATAAAGGCATAAAGGAATGGGAAACATATGATGCCAGTGATATTAAGTCCAACAATGCAATCCTGGCATAAAATTATTGTGTTGTAACATGAAACTACTTATTTCCTGACATTTAACAGAACAAAGTGGATGGACATCCTTGCTGAGAAAGTACGCATTAACTTTAAAAAGTTCATTATTAAATATTAAATCCAGAAGTTTCTAGTTTAATTTTGCAAAGAAATAGTAGTGGTATATTAATATTCTCAAATAGTCAAGTGACTAGAAACATAAATAGTTAAACATAGATAATTTATTGCAACAAAAATAGAGTAAAATTGAATTGTCAGAGCAGACCACAGTACTGCTAAAAGATTAGTAAAAGCACTGGGCAGCTAAGAATCCATCAACTGGCATAATATATATATAAATACATAACACTCCCTATATTTAATTTAGTAATTATTTTAATATAAATTATAAAGTAAGACACAGGGAAAGAAAAATATGTTAAACGTGCCAGAAAGTCCTGATTGTTTAAATAGCATAGGAAGATCCAACCAATGCCAATTTTGGCATCATAAAAATTATGTGGGTGATGTAGGAACACCCATATTTTTGGCCCTTTTCTGAACTGTCAGAAATAGTCATGCTGATACGTGGCCAATCTGTGCTAAAAGATCCTAAGACAGCCAAACACATGCCAATTCAAACAAGTAAACCAATTGCAATTAGTATAGTTCAATTTGGTGTGAATTGACAATTTATGAATGAATTGTGTGACTGTGATTCAGAGGACAGAAAATGGTGGTTTCTCAATCAGGTTGCAACAGATTCAAATCAGATTTCAAATTTTCAAAACCAGCATGAGAAGCCTGCCTATTTCAACTTCATTGAAATGATTTTAGTGCAAAAATAAGCCTTTCATGTTTATTTCACAACATGTATTTTTACAAATACATTTTTCTAAATTTTACTTTTCCCCAATTGGAATTTGTGCCTCGACTGAGAAGCATATTTGGAGGTATAAGCAGAAACAAGAAATCAAAAGGTCCAGTGTACATGGGACCTGTGAGTAAGGTGAATAGCAGAAATCAGGAGACAGCGGGTTCTTATAGCATGTCAGAAGATACTTTGAAGTTTGAAGCCAAAAACATGAATTCTAACAGTTTGTGAATTATTGCACAAGAATATCATTCAATTTGCCTAAGGGGCAAATTTAACATTTACAAACAGTATAGAGCCAACTGAATAAAAAGCACATACATATGCTTTAACAACTGAATACCTTAGTCTGCTTTAAGGATAGCAAATATGCGGCCATGAAACATGCGATACCCTCCACTATATCTTCTTGTCTAACAAGAACATAATCTTCTTGCTCTGAGTCAGCATGTTCACCTTCCCAGAGATCATTTTCGCTAACCATATCCCAGGAATTACCTTCTTCTGCCACAACCAATAACTTTTTCTTTTATTATCATTCTAAACTTGAAATAAATAAAGAGAAAACACTGATTAATTGAAATCACCAAAATGCCAAAAACCATTTCACACTGCAGAAGATACCATCTATATTCTGTGAAACTGAAGCCCGAGCACACTCCAACTGTTGAAGAAAGGCTGGACATTCAACTCTAGATTTCAGCAGATCACATAACTGCATTTAGGCACATGAGCTGTGGTGTCAGAAATGATAATCAGCCAAATTTTACCCATATTATTAAGGGAGTACTGTACTATTTACTATTATTCTGTCCTTCCCGGTTCCAAATTTGAAATAAAAAAATATGCCACTTCTTTAAGCTAATGAACAATTTCTTGAGTGCTTTTGGTGCTGTTCTCCAATCAGAATTGGAGGTTTACCTCGATAACCACGTAATAAAGGTTTGCATTAATAAAGGCCAACACAAATTACCGAAGTAAAACTCTGATTATGATTAAAAAAACAGCAGCAAAAGCACCTGTGGAACTGTATCTAATAAGTATTTTCAAAATACGAATAAAACTAGTAATTTTTATATGCTGTGCCTTTGAACCCGTACAACAAGCACTATTACGCTATTACCAAAGCATCGGTGATCAATTAAAGATTCCCTAGCAACACAACAGAGTGAAGAAAATGGAAATTCCGTACGAATCGAAACCCTAAAACGGAAAGAGGAATTGAAATACCTCGTTGGCATCAGGATCAGCTGATGCAGTGGCTTCACCTTCACCGTCGCAATCCTCTTCGTCCACGTCAGCAGCAGCAGAAGAAGAAGCAGTAGCAGAGGTAGCGTTAATCGATTCGAGAGCTCTCTGACACTGCAGGAGAACGGCCTCGAGGGTCTTCCTCTTCAGGCGAAGCGGGTCCGGGTCGGACTCCATCAAGACTTTCGGACTCGGGTCCATTTGCGTCTATTAATGATGCAAGCAACAACGGAGAGAGAATGAAGATTCGTCGTTGATGTCCATAGAGTTTTACATTAATTGCTCCAAAACATGGTCGTTTCGATGTTGTGTTTTGGGAGGCGATGGAATCAGTTTTGAAAGGCGTCGCGGGGGTGGTTTAGGGCTGTTGTTAATGATTGCTTGGTTTTCTTGGCATCGCTTTCGTGCACTCCAATTGTTCCCTAACCCTTCCCTCTGTCTCGCCTATTAGTATTTCCGTTACACCAACAACTCTAATACTACTATATTTTTTTTACTTTTACACGTTTCAAACTTTGATGGCTGATTTTCTGAAAAGGGGTATTTTTTCCGGGTAATTACAGATTGGGAATGATTTTCAAATAATTTTTTTAAAAAAATAAGTTGTAATAGATTTTATTACTTCTAAGGTCGTACATCTATTTATAATTTATAATTTTTTTTATTTTATTAAATTGAATTCGTGTAATTCTTTATAACTCTTTCACAATTTTAAAAGTGCTATAATAAAGTTGTAACTATTCACACAATTTTTTTTATTTTTCTTTTTAAAAATTTTGTTGAAGTAGTAAGCTACTATCCGACTTCTTCTTAAAAGTCCAAATTTGGTTATGTTTTTTTTTTTTAACGTGTTTGTGCCCCTGTGTGGTTTTGTAATTTTTTAAAACTTTTGTTAAATTCTTTTAATTCTTTGGTTTGTTTAATAAATTTACGTTTGTGGTTTTTTATTTTTGTAAAACTTTTGTTTAATTTTTTTAATTCTTTTGTTTAGTAAATGTTAATAAAAATATTTTATTTTTTATTTAAGAATTTACTAATTAATATATGTTTAATTTTTTTTTTGATTTAATATTTTGTATACTTTTTTATATTTTTATTTAATATTAACATTAAAAGATAATATTGTTTTTTTAAGTTTTGTTTTGTTTTGTTATTTATTTATTTTTCTTTATTTTAATTGTTGTTTCGGATTTTTATTATAAAAATTGTCTTATTGTATAATTTAGAAATTTACAAATTAATATATGTTTAATTAATGTATTATATGATTTTATTTAATATATTTTACAATAGTAAATTACACTCGCACCTCCTGTATTTTGCTCAAATTTCACCTGATATCCCTCCCTTTTTGCATCCTATAAAAAACCTATTAATTGTTTAGCTCACATTACATTTAGACCCCCTCCTTCCTAAACATCGTTTAATAATCTAACAGAAATTAGGCACATGCTGGTCACATAACTTTTAATGAAAATTTATGTCTAAAATATCCTCATCTTTTTCCTCTCAACCTGAAAATATTTTAATACTCTTCTTCTTTTTTGTTTTTCTACGTAAACCCAACTTTGAACCCACTTTGTTGGTACGCAATGTTAACACTTTCTTCTCATCCTTTGTTCTACTAACTTATATTCTGATTCTCAACAAACATTTTCATTCATTATGTTCATGTGGTCCAAAACATCAATACTATTTTAATCAACAATAATAAACTGATGATTTCCAATTCATCCATTGTGTTTCCTATAGTCCCAAATATCCACACTATTTTAATCAGCAATAATAAATAAATGATTTCCAGTTCATCCATTGTGTTTCCTGTTGTCCCAAACATCAACACTATTTTAATCAACAATAATAAACAAATGATTTTAAAAATCATAAGTGATCTCAAACTGGTCTCCCATTGAAACCCCATTCAGAAATAAGCAACAATAAACAATCAAAATTAAATAAATAATCTTAAAAAGTAACCTATATACAAGGTCCAGTGGTCACTTACAAGCATAGTCTAGTGTGAACAGAAATTGTGGAACAGGAAGAAAAACAGAGTGCTCATGAACGTCGAAGAGGAAGACAAATGAAGGCGCTCATGAACGTCGCGAACTAGAAAATGAATAATGGGAAATTCGTAAACTGAAACAAGAACGGTGAAGAGGAATAAAACGTGACCATTGTGAGAGAAAGAGAAACTCGTACCCCCTGGACATTGAAGAAGAACTCACCAACAAGAGGAAGATGAACAGTACTCACTAATGGTGAAGATGAATGAAACGTGAATCATAAATTCTGAAACTAATTGGGAAGGAATAATTTGGATTTTACAATTAAAATGTAAATGCAATTTTGTCTGCTCACATATTTCAATTGACGTTAGTTAATGGCGTTAATAGAGGGAGGTAAAAGTAATGCGCAAAAAGGAATGAATATCAGGTGAAATTTGAGCAAAACAAGGGGTGCGAGTGTAATTTACTCATTTTACAATTATTGTATTTATGTTAAGATTTTTATTTGAAAGGAATTAAATTAAAATTTGTATAATAATATTCAATTATCATTAAGAAAATTAAATATTTGAGACAATAATACCTTAATGATTTTTTTAAGTAAATAATTTTATTTAAAAAATAGAAAAAAAATTAAACATATATTAATTAGTAAATTCTTAAATAAAAAATAAAATATTTTTATTAACATTTACTAAATAAAAGAATTAAAAAATTTAAACAAAAGTTTTACAAAAATAAAAAATGACAAACGTAAATTTACTAACCAGACAAAAGAATTAAAAGAATTCAACAAAAAGTTTTAAAAAAATTACAAACCACAAAGGGGCACAAACATGTTAAAAAAAGAGCATTACCAGATTTGGACTTTTAAGAAGTCGGACAGCAGCTTAAGACTTCAACAAAAAAATTTAAAAGAAAAATAATAAGAAAGTCGTATATGGGTGTACAATTTTCCAGATAAAAGAAAAATAATGAAAGTCATGTTAATATTTATGATTTTAATGTAACACTTCTGAAATTATGAAGGAGTTGTAATTATACGATTTCAGTCTAATAAAATAAAAAAAATATAAGTTATAAATAGAATTATGACTTCACTTATAAAAGTCGTAAAATTTATTACGATTTTTTTTTAAATTATTTAAAAATCATCCCAAGCTCTAATTATCCGAAAAAAATATTTTTTTTTGGTAAATATGACAACTTTGATCCCAACAAATAACTCAAGTGAATATCAAAATCGAAAGGGGTAATTTTTTTTTATTATCATTTGAGTGAGTTTTAAATTATTTATTAAAAGGGGTAAATCTGATAATACAAATTTATAATTTATATGTTTTTTAATTTTGTTAAATTGAAATTATAAAAAAAATTACATCTTTAATGTCATTTTTTTACATATGATTTTAAAGTCGTAACGACTTTAAAATCATAAAAAAATTTACAATCGTTGTAAATTTTTTTTTAGTTTTTTTTAATTACGACTTCAAATTTTTTTACTAGAAGTCATGATTTTTTTTTTTACATTTTTTTTGTTTTTCTTTTAATTTTTTTTTACTTTTTTTTTGTTTTTTAAAAGATAATTTTTATAAAAAATTATAA
>CM023946.1:8127765-8227915 GCA_013407115.1 Glycine latifolia | reverse complement strand
CTTTATTTTTTTAGTTTGATTTAATATTTTGTATATGTTTGATTTAATATTATTTTATTTAATATATTTTTTAAAAATTTATATCTTTCTATTTAATATTTTTTTAATTTTTGATATATCTAATTTTTAATATACTATTTTATTTTATATTTTTTTCTACCGTTATTTATTAAATAATTAGATTAAAAAATTATTTATAATTTTTAAAATGATAATTATCTTTTAAAAAACAAAAAGAAAATGAAAAAGTCGTTGGATGTTGCACGAATCGACTTTAAAGTCGTGTTTAGTTTTAGGATTAAAAAAATAATAATGTCATAAAAAATTGATTTTAAAGTCATAAAAAATTATATTCTTTTATAATTTTAAATAAAAATTAAAAAATATATAAATGATAACACACTCCCAGATGATAATAAAATTGTTTTTTACCCCGTCAAATCCCCTCCAAAATCTTACTACTTATGCAAATCTAATATTCTTTAGAGGTAATTTACATGGCCGTTAGCTTAATATATTTTAAATTTTATAATACTCCTTCTCTCTCTAATTATAACAATATTTCAACTAATTTATATTCCTTAAAAAAATAATTATAATATTAAATTTATTCATTATTTATATTATCATTTTATTTTCTCTTTGTCCACTTATTTATTTTTATTAATATATGAAAATAAAATAATTAAATAAGAATATATAGGAAAAAATAATTAATATATCTAAAAAAAATATAAAAAAAACTTATAAAATGAATAAATAAAATTTTAAAAAAAATATTACAATTAACAAGATGAAGTTTCTTTAACCTTTCATTCACTATTTGTTATACAATTTTTTTTTCTTCTTCTTAAAAGCAAGCTAAAAGCCATAAAGTTATTTTTTTTAAGAGGTATAAATTACGTAAATTTTTATTTTTTCTAATAAAGCTTCTCCATACATGTGATAAGATATATAATATTATTATATTTTAATGATTTTATTAATTAATTTCTAAACCTTCAAATACTAGTATTACAAGTGGAAATATTATTATTATTATTATTATTATTTCATATATAAAATATAGAAGACTTATTTATTTATATAAGAGTTTAATGTTTATATATTATATAATGATACTATTATAAATTATCGTTTAAATTATTTTAAAATAATTATTTTTAAAAAGAATAAATTTATTATATATAATAGGTTGTGATTGAAAAATTGTGTAAAAAAGTTATAAATAGATAATTTTTTTCTGATATATATATATATATATATATATATATATAATATTTTGAGAATTGTTAAATGTTAGAGTTTAATGAATATATATTTTGACAGATAAATTTTACATTGTTAATCGGTAACAAACATAAGTATACAACTTATAAGGGATACATATGCATCTCTCTGACTTAGAGAAAATATAAATATATATTCATTATTATTATTATATTTTGCTCCTCCTATTTTCATAATTTGAACCACTTCTTCCGATTATTTTGCCGTTATCCAATTTTGTTTTTATAACTAGTTTTTTTTAATAGTAAGTATTAAAAAGATACTTAACAAATTTGTTATTATTAATTTAACAAAACTTAAATAAAGTAGATCAACAATCAGACAACAAAAGTTTCTAAACTTAAATATAAAATAAAATAATAATTATTTTCAAAGTTGAATAAAACTTAAATAATAAACCACTAAACTTCATAAAAAATAAACCATTCGACTTAAAATTTAAAAGTAAGAACTGTACATGATATTTGTTCTCAAGTTTCAATGATCCATGAAAATTTAGAAAGTAGATATCTAATAGTAAAATATCAATTACAATAATAGATTATAGAAGTGTTCAGGCTGCAGTTTGATTTGGTTCAAGTTTTGTGTGTCAAATCCCAAACTAAACTGAATAGCATGGTTTGGAAAATAAAAAAACCAAACTATTGACCATTGATTTATTTTATGATTTTCAATTTTTTTTATCAATTTTTTATTTTATGTTCAATCTGAGTTCACTCCTAGTTGTACTTACATGGTATCAAAAATATCTTAGAATAATTATTATCAAATTCAATAAATTTGACCTGAAATGTGATTATATGATAGAATAAAAAATATGGATATATTTTTTCTCTAAATTTTATATTATTGAATGGAGGTCTTTTATTAACTAAAATTTATGCATTAAAATACTTAATTTACCATATTAACATGGGGAAAAGGAACATATCAATTGCGTGAACTCGTTTATTAATAAGAATAAATAGAAGACAATTAGATAGGCTTGTTTGCTAATACAATTTCTAATACAGTTGGCAATAACTTTTTACCGAGAGCATAAATGCATATTTTCTTAGATTATTTATTATATTTCTTAGACTTTGAAAAAAAGAAATAAAAAAAATCATCTTATTTAACATAATTTTTTCAGAAAATTTTAAAATATTGAATTATTTTTACTACCTTTCAATAAATAAATAAAAAAGATGAATAATGCAAAAAAAAAATAATGCTAGCTTAGAAAAAGGGAAAAAGTACACGACTCTATTTGAAATTATTTTCAATAATCATAAAGTAATAATATTATTTTTTCTATGTGAAAATTTATATCCTTAATATCTCCTTTCCATTTTTTGGTTAATAGAAAACTAGAAAAAAGAAGAAGAAGGATTTTAGTTTTATCTAAGTCTAAAATGCCATGTCAAACAAAGCTTACAAAATATATTTTAAAAAATAAACAAGTAAAAATAACCAATTAAAGTTAATTATATATTTTCAAATTTATTTTATTACTTTTTGGATGGAAAGTTACTAAAAATAATTCAACGTTTTTATTTAGTTTCTTATGAAATTAAGTTAAATAAGATGAATATTATTTTGATTATAGGAAATACAGTATCTAATTATTTTCAAAGTCTAAAAAATATAATAAAATTTAAGAAAATATTGTAATAGTGTCACATATGCTTTCAAGGTAGAATTTACTACAAAAAATCCAATATTATTAAAATAAAATAAAAAAAGAATGATACAATTACGAAGATAGGAAGAATCATAGGTTTCATTTTGTTATGTTAGTATATGGCAGATTGATATTATTGATTTTATTTTATTAATTATGATTTTTTATTAATTTTATATTTCTTCATTCATAAAAATTGAACACGATATAAATCTACCAAAAGTTTTATAATATTTACACACTGTATTCAATTAGCTAAACTTCCTTAGTATTAATAGTAGAAACACAACTCTTGTTTTTTCTCCGCAGAAATTCAACTAAGTATAATAATGCTTGGCAATACTAGGAGCTATACATGAGTATCCTACTACATTATATAATATCTATTATTATTATTATGACAAATATTAATAATTAAAGATATAAAATTTTGAAAACTGACAGGAAATTATGCAAAAATAGTACGTAAATAAAATATTAAAATAAAGAAATAGAATACTTATTGACATGTTATGTAAAAATTCATAGTTGTTTTTAGTTTAGACCATTTGATTAAATTAAAATAATTTCGGACAAGTTAATTAAAATAATAATATTTAAAAATAATAAAGAAGTCATATATCTTAAATCTTAACGAGTACATCTATCAAAAACTAAATATATTTTTTACTGAACCAAAAAAAAAGCTTAACGAGTACGAAAGTGATTAAAAGAATACTTTAATTCAAAAATGAGAATTTAAGTTTATAATATACAAAATAGACATCAAACATTTATAACAACTAAAATCACACATTAATCATGACAAATAATGAAAAAATAGTTAAACTAAAACTATTCCTTAATTGTAACTCATTGCAAAATATATTTTAAAAAAATGTATTTATTTATATCAACACTTTTATAAATAAAAATATTTTCTAAAAAAATCCCTAAACATGAGTCTTTAAGTTTAACTAATCATTTAGCACAAGAAATAAATAGAACTCAAATATAAGAAAAAAAATTGTATTATATCATGGACACAAACTTACTCCATATAATCTTTAGATATAAGAAGAAAAATACATTTTTTATTACTATTTTTTATTTCAAATATAAAAAATCAATTAATTCTATTTTATTTTATGTTATTATTTTTAAATTTTCTTACATTTATTTGATATTTTAGTTTTAGTGACTATTCTTTATTCTTTATATCAAGTTCTAGTGATGGATAAATTGGGAAAAAGTTACTTTTTAATTAAATTTAATGTAATTAAATATGATTAATTAACTTTTTTAGTTAGTCTAACAATTTTTTTTGTCTTGTTTACAAGCGCCTTGTGCAGCATTGGTTAAATAAACTAAAACAAGTAAGTATTTATCGTAAATATCATATAAGAGCATAAAAAAAAATTGGGTTACACAATTTTGTACATCCCAATTTTTGTTTCTTTTAGTATCTTAAACAATGTTTCAAGGACACTAGTTACTATTTATCTTTTTTCCCTTATATTTGAGACTAGAGGGACTAAGTGAATCTAACTAATATTTTGGTTATTTGATGAGATATTATTTCCAAGACATCTTTTATCTAATTCCAACTCTATTTTCAGTGATTATCTTTTAATTCATGATAACATGTTATAATAAAGAACATTTTAAGAATAATCTGATTTTGCACTTGAGATTAGTAAACTTAAATGGTATCAACTATTTTTTTTAATTAATATGAAATTAATTATTTTTTCTTATATGCAGTCCAAATGGAGTAACTAAGAGAAATATTAACTACACTCTTTCTAACATTTTTTTTCTAACACTTTTATGTGATTGATTAAATTCATTTGAAATCATTAATTTTGGTGGAACTTTCTTATCATTTACTCTTCCATTCTATGTTATAAGCAAGAAAAAAATGATTTACTTCTTCCGTCTTTAATTATAGGATGTTTTTGATAAGATATTTTTTTAATTTCTATACGCATTAATTACTTATTCGCTTATATACTCTTACTTGATTTTTATTTCTCTAAACTATAATGAAAAATAATTAAGTGGATAGAAAAATAAGAAAATAATAATTTTAAATGATAATACAAATAATTGACAAATTTAATGTGATTAAATAATTAATTATTTTTTAAAATGCTAATTAATTGAAAATATCTTATAAATAAAGACGAAGAAAGTAACACGTATTAAAAAAATTAGTTAATTCATTTAAATTATGTCATTTCCAGTTTAAAAAACTTTTTTCCCTAAACTATTCTAACTTGGTATTAAATACAAACTTCGAACATAATTTCATTAAACACTACAATAATAATTCAATTTCACTTATATTTGAGAACCAAAAAATTACATCTATTTACTTATAAAAAAAAAGGATAAAGTAATAATTTTATATCCTATTTAGATATGAAATCCAAAAAAAAAAATTATCAATAAATATTAATCAATCATAATAAAGTGTGAGAGAGTGAGACTAGCCAGCATTGTTTCAATAGGTTAAGTACAATCAATCCACTCTTGAGTTTATTGATTGCTTTATAGTTAAAAACAGTTAACAGTAGCGTTAGATTTGGTATACTGATTTGTTCCTGTCCAGTATCCACGTTCAAGCCATAAATTTTGTCAGCAGGAACGGGGAGCAAAATCAAAGCCATAATTTTAAAATTTTTTTTTTATTAAGTATGAGTTTGATTATCATGATGGGATTTTTTTTATACCATCGATTAATTAGAAAATATTATTTAATATTTTAAAATATTTTTATTAAAATTAAAAATATCATATATAACAATATATGATTAAATAATAATATAATATTGATATTTCTATACAAAAAATATTTAAAATTAAATTCTTTAAGTGTACGTAATCTATTTTGGTGACCTTTTCTTGTTAACTATTCCGAATCATCACCCACTCACCGAAAAAAGGCAACCATGAACTGCACAGGTATTAAAACCATAATTGAAACGTAAATTAAATATATATTTTTCTTTAAGTGCTAAATTTAGAAATAAATTAAGTGAAATTTTTTTTATTTGGTAGAAAGTTACTAATGAAAATTAAATATAGGGAAATATTAGAATTTTAATTTCAAAAAATAAAAACTACTATATTTAATTAAATGTTTTTTTACTGAATTTGATTAAATGTTATTGATTTTGTTTTAAAAATATTATATTTTATTTAATGTTGATGGAAGAAAATCAGATATTGATTGAAAGTTATAGAAACTACATTTTTTGTTCAATACTCTATTAAAGAAAAAATAATATGAAGTTGTTTTATATCAAAATTCAAAATTGTTGGAAACTTTGAAGTTATCAATTGATTTATAAATACAAATTATTATTTTTTTCTTTAAACTTTTTTTCTCTTCTCAACATTTTACACGCGTTTATAGAATGCCCTTTTTTTAAAATAAAAAACCCGACCCTAATAGACAAATTATTTCCCTTTTTTCTAAACATTATTATGAACGAGGCCGATATCCAAGGCCCAGCATGCAGTTATTTCCTAATTTTAGGCGAACAAAAATCACCTGTTACTATTATTATCAATTATCAATGGGGCCAGCAAATAAATATAATAAGCTTTTGTTAATTAGAAAAAAAGTATTTGATGAAAGACACCTGTTAACAATAAAAAATAAAGAATATATATTTTTAAAAATAGTACACCATATATTATATTTATGTTAGATATATTTTATATTTTCATCTATTATTAATCAGTTCTTTTGAAATATTTCTTAATAAGACTTAAATTTTCAATATAATATAAAGTAATAGTTAATATATTGAAGATTTTAAGGAATTGACTTCTCACTCAACGTATTTTATTTTCAAATCCTTGATTACCAGTAGTATATTTTCGTTGATATATTTGGTCTTTTTCTTTTTCCGTCATTATCGATACCTGTTTCTTGATCATGGGTGTATCCATAAAATTGCTTAGGATTTATTTACCAATTATGTTTCAAAAAGAAAATAGGGAAGGACGAATTTATTATTTTAATAATTATTTAAAAAAATTAGATTGACATAAATATGTTATTTATTTTTATAAATATCATATAATTCATGCATTGGATTGGAGCCTTGACTAAGAAGAGGAACACGTGTTTGCACGTAGTGCGTGCGATTGCGACATCTGACAACCTTACAATAAGAATACGACAATGAACAAAAATAAACAAAATCTGTAATAAGAAATAGGGGAATGTTGAAATGACGAAATTGTCCTCAGTTCTAAGATCTTGTTCCTGTGTAGTGTGTTTTCCCTCCATCCAGTTCGTTTTTTAAGGTTGACGTGTCCAAGTGTTGCAGATTAGTAAGACCCGCTCCTCATTGAGGATTTTGGCTTCGATTGTGACCATCCAAACATTTCTACCGTAACATTCCATTTGGGGAAGAGAGAGAAACGCAAATCCAGAGACAAAGACCCAAACACTATTTTCGCTTTCACGCTTTCCATTCTTTTGTTATTGTTGTTGTTTTTTTCCCTCCAACACCTCTCAAGACGTTCGTTCCCCCTCTTCACACTTTTGTTGCCTTTGATTGATTTCAGAGCCAGGTCCGCTACAATGTTGATTCAAATAAAAGTTGTCTTGTTTTTTTCTTTATTTGTTCGTTCTTTACACTTTTTTTGGGATGTTTATGTATGCAATAAATTAATAACCGTTGAGCTGCTGCATTGCCATTTGGATGAATTTGAACTCAGGGTTTGGTCAATTGAATGTTGTGAATTCTGCTGGGTAAGCATCTTGGATATACTTCTGTGATTTTGAGATCACAGATATGACCAACACAAGTGCAGAATCGTCTCAGGTGAAAAGCTTTTTTTGTTTTTTTACTGCCACTATTTTTTTAATGCACAGATTTCTTGGCTTTTTTTTTTAGCATGAGTTTTGAATTAATTAAAGAATGAGGATCACGGTGCCTCGGAATCTGGATACATCATTCCATTGGTGTCATTATATATATGTAATGGATAGAGGAAATTAAAGTGATGCAAATGATGTGTTCATTTTTTAGGGAAATGGTGGTGTTTCTATTCCCACTCCTATTTCCCAGTCTGGGCCACAAGTGCAAAATCAGCGTTCTAAAGTTGGAAGCGGCAATATGGTAATTGTTGTCTTTGCAAACGAGGAATTTTGTGTGAATTTGGATCAACCGGACTAATTCCTGCTTAAGTAGAAGCATCAAGCATGGCTGTGGCATTTAAATCGGAATGGTCAAAATTTACCCGTGTTGAACTTTTGCATGACCATACATTTTTAATGGCAATCTTTTTTATTTTTTTAAGAATTTTCTTTTATCAGAGTTTATGCATATCGTAATTGACCTTACCCAGGTGATGAGAGGCATGCATAATTGAAAAAGAAAATACTATTAAATTTAGCTAGTTTGAAGTGAAAGTTTCCATGCCCCTCTGATACCTAAAGTTAATTTCCTGTGATTTCATATCTTGCAGATTTTCAAGAGTGGACCACTTTTAATATCTTCTAAAGGTGCGTTTTGTTCCACTGGTTTACATATTTTCTTTGAAGAAACCAAACATTTATGTAATTTGTAGCAGCCAGTTAGAGCAGATCTGATGTCTTTTCTTCTGTGGTATACATGATAGTCCTAACTCCTACCTAAATGTTTAAAGCCAAAGGCAGAAGAGAAATGGGTGCTGTAGACTGATAGTTTTCTTTTCCTTTTGCAGAATTAATCACTCTCTTTTGCCATGTATTTTGCATCTTTGCAAATTCTGTTTAGCCTTATAAGCTGAGGAATAGGAAAAAATGCATTCATTGAGGTCAAATTATCTGACGTTCATGCCAGATTGTTTGAATTGAATGTGTTCGTTACATTCATCAGCATATAAGGTTGAAAACTGATAGGAAAGACATTTGACCTGAAAGCATTCATGAGTAAATGGCCCACTTAACAATTTTGTTGGGCTTGACAACATTTTGGATTTAGTTGTAGCATACTATATCAAAACATCGGAGTTTAATATGGGTTTTCACAATAAAGGGGAGATCTGTATAGTAAAAGCAAGGGGATAGTAATTGATTCAAGAAAAAAGAAAGAACTACAGACCTGGAATTGATGAGAACTTTGTAATGCCTGATCTAAACTAATATGTGGAAGTAAATATGCTCCAGCATAATTATTTTCTTTTAGGCCTTCTACAGTCAGTATTGTCATCCTTTATCTTTGTCGATTCTTTTTTTAATCCTTCTAAAATTTAATTGTCATATTTTTACAATATGTATAATGCTGGAATGCAAAACTAGATTTCTACTCTTGGAAGAAGGAGTTTGTGAGGCCATTATTATTGCATAGTGTGTATTTCTTGACTTGTAGGAATTGGATGGACATCCTGGAAGAAAAGGTGGTTTATTTTAACACAAACTTCACTTGTTTTCTTCAGAAGTGATCCAGTAAGTAACCTTTTCAGCATCTACTTTGTTCATGTTGTTCAACTGTGTTTCTCTGTATTGTGTTAAGCATTTAACCAGTGTTTTTTATACCCCCTCCCTTCGGAAAAAAAAACCCTTAAGTGCTGAATTAATTTAATAAGTCACACTGATAACTGATCATGCAGTTCATTCAATTTGAGACCAAAAAATAGTTTTTAAATATCATTAATTTTTTCTGTCACTATTTCTTTTAGTAAGTGAAAATATATCTGCTGAAATGTTGGGATTAGTTTTTCTAGTTTTAGGTACTTTGGTTAAAGCAATGTTAATAGATGGTGGATGTAAATTTATTTTTGTCTATTGAATTTTTTTTGCGAGTATTTCTAATTATATCTAATAACAAACTCATCTTTACTTTTAGGAGCCATAATCGTTTAAAATTATTTTCTAAGGAAAATGTCAGTCATATATTTTTGTCTATTGCATTAACATTTTTTTATGGAAATGTGGTCTCTTCCAGTTTATTGTATCCAACAACCATTCTTGAATCTACCTAAAATTTGTCAAAGTTGTGGCTAATTTTTTCCCTATCTAGTGGATATGAGGCACTATTCCTCTGTTAATTGTCCTTTTTTGATTAGGCATATATCATAATAGGATTGTCTTGGCCTCTTGGGTTTGAGGTTCATGCTGATTGCAATGAAAACAATACTGATTTGTAAGAACTAGAAATTGTAAACAGAATGTTTATGAACAATGTACAAGGCTTGAATTTCCAGCTTCCTTGCCTTTTCCTTTTTGATGTAGGGTGATACAATTTTTCTTTTACTATACAAGATTTTGTTATCTAATTAGAGATTTTGAACATTGATACATTGCTAAAAATAGATTCTTTATATCCTTTCATCATAACAGTTTAGGCTAGCAGTGTGAGATAAAAGAAACCTTATCAACACACACACACATGCAAGTCTAACATGTTTACTTGGTTTGTGTTTGGAAACTTGTTATCATATTCATATCTTTATTATTGTGTTTTTTTCTTTACAGAATGTTGTCCCGCCGAAGGGAAATGAAGTGAATTTGACCCTTGGTGGCATTGACCTCAACAATTCAGGCAGGTTGGCTTGTTTTCCACAACTATACATTATTATTGTTCTGTTTAATGTTTATGTTCATATTGTCAAGATAGCAGGATTGTGAAGTTTCATGACCTCCTGTAACTTTTCTTGTCAAATTTTGTAGTGTTGTTATCAAAGCAGATAAGAAACTTCTGACTGTACAATTTCCTGATGTTCATGATGGACGAGCTTTCACACTTAAGGTTCTTTATTTTTCTTTTCCATATTTTCTTTCAGGAGATGTCTTAATTCATTACAAAGATATTAGGATTTTTATTCTGTTGAATTGTACTCCCGGACAAATTGTTTATACAATGCTCTAATCGTGGTTGCTTTACCTTTCTTTTTTTTTGGGTAAGATTTTATGTTCTTTATCCGCATGATATAAATGCTCATTGGTTCAGCACATATGGAGATAAACATAGACAAAGAATGTAGAATGCACAGATTTTTATCTGCTGCTAACATATCATTTCATTGCTGATGCTGTAGGCTGAAACTACGGAGGATTTATATGAGTGGAAGACTGCACTTGAGAATGCTTTAGCACTAGCACCAAATGCTGCCAATGTGACAGAGCAAAATGGTATCTTCAGGAACGATCAGACTGATTCAATTGATATTTCTTTGGACCAGTGTATGCTCTTGTTATAATTGTGCTTTACATATGTCATTTGACCACACAGTTCGTACCCTGTGGTTCATACACTACATATGTTCATGATCTATATACTGTGGTTTGATAGACAATTTAATTGTCATCATGTGAATATTTATTCCAACAACTATAGTTAAGTTTGTTGGCTTTCCGATTTGATCTCTGTTATGAACATTACATATCCATTTCTATAGCGATAGTGGAAATGGTATTAAATTTGTATCGTCTGATTGATCGTCTCTTTTGTACATTTGGATTGTTTCTGTAATATGTTGCACCTTATTTTTTATTTTCTTTTTTCCTTCATTCAAATTTATGACTATTAGGCAGTCCCACATCGTCTGCCTCAGTTCTCAGGGTGTAGCTTATATATCTGTTGGACAACTTTACTTAGTGCTAATTTGTTTTAAGCTGAAATCTAACAATGATATTTGTAGAGTACCTCAGTCTTGAATTTTATGTGATGATACTTGTGCTTTACTTAATGCAGTAAAAGACGACAACTTTTTATTTCCTTTGATATGATTTTTCTGCACTTATATAGTGAAGGATAGAGAACCAGCTAAATCTACCGTTGTTGGCCGGCCAATTTTACTTGCTTTGGAGGATGTTGATGGAACTCCATCATTTTTGGAGAAAGCCCTAACATTCATAGAAGAGCATGGTGGGTTTTCTTTTTCTCTTTCTCTCTCTTTGTATGTTTGTACGTATATACGTATGTATGGGAAGTTTATTAGGTGACAGCTTAGAAGTAGAAGGAGCTAATCTTAACTATTCAATCTTACATGTATAACCAAGATTAACGACTCTTACCTCTCAGAATCTTACTTGAAAGACTTCCTTTAAAGTGAAGTGTAACAGTTTTTTAATGCATATCTAAATTGGAATACTCTAAAGTGGTTGTTCTCATGCATCAGAGAATTTTATAAATGCATGCTTGATGCATCATAAGAGGCATTTTATGCCAAGTGCACAGCTGATGGGTGTAATTGACCCAGACTTTTTGGTTTTGTATGTTGTATAAAAGAGTTACCTCATCTGGCATATTTAATACATTGGTGTTTCTTATTAATGAAGAAAAGAAAAATGCAAAGAGTAACCTAATTTTTTTTTTAACAATGGGGGAAAAAGTATAAGGCCTAAGGGTTTCAAATTATACCATCCATGACCTTGCAATCAGTTTTTGTTTCTTGTTTTGGGTGGAAGGGGGAGGTGAGAGGGAGCAAGCAGTGAATATACATTATTTTCTTTGAGCCAATACCAAGTCAGAATGGTCCTTCTGGTATTGCTAAACTGTTAGTGTGTTTCATATGAATCTAATAAATATTATAAAATAGGTGCCAACATAGAAGGAATCTTGCGACAAGCAGCTGATGTTGATGAGGTTGAACGTCGAGTTCGGGAATATGAACAAGGTTTGTGCTTCTGTTCCCAGTTAATCTTTGAATTGTATGCTGCTGTCTGGATATATCTGCCTTTACTTGGCCCCTGCTTCCATTTTTGTTCAATATTGTATGCTGAAGATAGTTCTCACATGTCTAGTAATTAAGAGCTCCCACAATATTTCAGGCTTTGCAATACAAGTTCTCTGAGAAATATGTTGAGTGCTGTTTATCAAAGAGAATTCCTTATCATATACGTCAAGTTGTCAACTAATAGAACTGTACTCATTTAATTGGATTTAGCGAAATTTCCTTAAATATTTGCATATCAAATGAAATATTTGCATAAGCCTTTGATATGCTAGGGCCATTCTTTCCAGCAGAATACTATGGGTGAAGAATATGAAGTTTTGCAATTTTCCATTTGCAGGCACTTTCTTCCTTTCCCCTTTCTTGGCTCAAAATTACTCATCAAATCTTATGCTCTTGGGTTTGCCATATGGTTGCAGGAAAAGTTGAGTTTTCTCCAGATGAGGATGCACATGTTGTTGGTGACTGTGTTAAGGTATTTTCATGGTAAACCGAAGTACTGATTCCTTTATGTTGGTCATACATTATTATTATTTCTTATTTCTATACATTTTCAGCATGTAATTCGCGAATTGCCATCTTCTCCAGTCCCCGCATCTTGTTGTAAAGCACTGTTAGAAGCTTGCCGTAAGAGTTATTTTAGTTTTTCCGTCTTTACCTCATTTTAGTGTTCCCATTATTTATGTCTTTTTATTGAAAGTTTATTTTCTTGATTGTTTTTAAATGGAAGGTTGTCCATTGAAATTTATAATATGAGTTGACACATGGAAGCTTATACTAATTTTAATGGAAAGTTTTATGTTTTTTTGAGAATTTGTTCAAAAGGAGGAATGAGAAGATCTTCCTTATTTAATTTTATTTCATTGTTTGAAATCGCCACAATAATTTTATTTCAACTTACATAAATCTCTCGTGAAGTTTAATTTTATTTCGTTGTTTGAAATTGCCACAATAATCAGGAACTGAGCGTGGGAGTAGGGTTGCTACTATGCGTGCTGCAATAAATGACACTTTCCCTGAACCAAATCGCCGCTTACTGCAAAGGTATTTGATTGATAACTTTTCTTCCCCTCATTTCTTTCCTTTTGATATATAACCCATTGATTGCTTTCTTTGTTATCTTATTTTCTGAATTTCAGGGTTTAACGTTTTAGAATACTCTTATTCTTTAGTTAGTTAATTTAATCACTGAATTATATATTGTTGATTTGGGATAGTCTTCTGTGTTTCAGAAACCTACTAAATCACAAAAGTTACGATGAGTCGGATATCTTTAGATTTGTGTATATATGATATGCCCATATACTTGGGATCTACTTATTGAGAGGTTATGTTGAATTCATTGTTTATGAATGAGAATCAATTAAACCAAAAAGACAAGCATACTAGTGAACATGCCTTTTAAATGTTTGATTATTGACCCTAATGCTCCAAAGCTTTGCAAGCGTTCCATGAAAATACTGAAAAGTTTATAGATTGAATGATAAGAACCTCAAGAGAACCACACCACAAAAGTTAACCATTGTAGTTAGAGAGCCGCAAGCCTCATACTTCCAATGTATGACTCAAGTCCTATACCTTGCAGTTGGATCCTAACATCCTGATACATCCCATCAAACTCTGTAGTCCCATCGCTCATGTCGGTTGGCTGCATACTAATCCTTTGATAGTATCGGGCAAACATTGCATTGCCAACGTCACCACCCATGTCGTTGATATGATAGAAAGCTCTGATACCAATTGATAAGAACTTTGGAAGAATCACACTAGGTAGTCCTAACATCCCACGACATCGCATCACCCATGTTGGTTGGCTGCACACTAATCCTTTGAATAGTCTCGGGCAAACATTGTCATACCAACATCACCACCCATGTTGTTGATATGGTAGAAAGCTCTAATACCCATTGATAAGAACTTTGGAAGAATCACACTACGGAAGCTAGCTGTTATAGTTGGAGAGCCTAAGGAGGCTTTACAAACCCCACACAGGCCACGCTAGAGTTCTATACTTCCAATTTGGGACTCAAGTGTCATTACCTTGCAATTGGATCCTAACATTCAACATCAACAACACCTTTAATCCAAACTAATTGGGGTTGGTGGTAGATGAACCCAAGCTAATTGGATCCTAACATTGAACTATAAAAAAGATGAAAGTTTTTTGTAACAATGACAACTAAAGCCTTTTCCCGTAAGTGGTGATTGGCTACATAGTTTGAATGACACCATTGTGTCCAGTCATAAACACAATCAAAATGTTTGTTCATGTCAGAGATTCGTCTTAGAATTTGGGCTTAGGGCTTACTCAATCCCACAAAACCAGCTTGCAAGCTGAGGACTCCCCAAGCCATATAAGCACTAGTTAGGCCTTATCACAAGGTGATGTGGTACTAAACATACTTCCTCACACCTAGGACAATGAAAGTGCTGGAGACCGCAATGAAGGCAAACCAAAGAAGCTGCAATTAAGGAAACTTTCCCATAGTCCAAGTTATATGTTGAATGCCAATTCTTAAACAGAACCCTCCTCTTTTATTTTTGCTTAGGATTGGCTATTTACTAATTTGTAACAAAGTGTGACATCGATGGAGATTTTTTTATTTGTAATAAGATGCTAGCTAAATAACTAATGAAAGGAGGATCATCGAGCCTTAACAAGTGATCTTTAAGCATTTATTATTGATACCATATTGAATACTCAGTATTATGAACAAACCAGCTACCAGTAAGTGAGCTCATATGGAGCATAATTTTTAGTCTTAATGACAATGTGTCCTTGATGTAACTTCTGATTGAATCTATTCTTTGATAATGGGTAAGGTTCATTTGTTACACTTACACTTAGGGTTACACAATTGGCTAAATGGAACAGATTTTTACTCTGTTCAATTTTTCTTTTGCACCACACATTTCTTCTTTAGATCATGTTTTGATGATGTAATATATTTATTTCATTCTTGTACAGAATACTTATGATGATGCAAACTGTGGCTTCACGCAAAGCTGTGAATAGAATGAGCTCCTCAGCTGTGGCAGCTTGCATGGCGCCTTTACTTCTTCGCCCCCTTCTGGCTGGAGAATGTGAAATTGAAAATGATTTTGATGTAGGTGGTGATGGTTCTGTTCAACTTTTACAAGCAGCTGCTGCGGCAAACCATGCTCAAGCAATTTGTATAACCTTATTAGAAGAATATAGCAGCATATTTGGGGTAATTATATTTTTATTTTTGCTTGGCTTCCATATATAAATTATGAAACCATGCCACAATCATCTGATAGACTCTTAAGATCATTCTTAATGTAGACGTTTTATGCTGGTATGGTGAATCATACCTGCCTCTGGTACAACTTTTTTTTCTTCTTCTAATTTACAAGGAGTGCATTACTTATAGGTTGAATTCCTTTTCATGAGAGAAGACATAATTAGCTGCACATGAAATATTTATTTGCAAGTATTTGAATGATGGTTTTCAATTTCAAACTAGCTTCTATCTGTAAGGTGAATTTTTTTATGAACTAGCCATTCCTTATATCAGTTTAGGATGGCAAATAATAGTTACCATCCTAAACTCTTCTGCCCATCAAATACCTGACCAAGAAGTCCCCTTCAAATGAAAAAACACTTGCAACAGGGTCAGGATCAGTATATATATATATATATATTCTTTTTTAAAGTTTCAGACTTCATAAGTGGAGTGACTCATTGCCTCTGTCTAATTAAATGCTTGCTTCATTTTCATATTATACTATAAATTTGATTCTCTATGCTTCTATCTCTTCAATAGAGCCAATTGGTGTTAATGTATCATTGTAGCTGTCTCCACCTGGGCTAAGGGTTTATGGTTATTTATCGTTGTCTCTTCAGATTCGTAAGTTATTATTGTTCTTGCAGGAAGGTTCTGTATCCCCTGATATATACACTGACTCAGAAGAAGAGAGTGGATCTGAGAGTGAGGGGGCAACTGATGATGATGATTATGAAGATGATGATGATGAACAAGATGAATCAATCCACGAGTCTGATGCAGATGATGATCTTGTTAGTGAATCATACAGTGGAACTGGAGATTCCGAGGCCGATGATGAGGTTCAAACCTGATTTATTTATTTCACAACAATTTGGTGTGGTTATGATAGATAGGTTTTTAATTAATCCACTTCATTCCACAGGACCAAATTTAATGTAGGAAAATTAGTCAATTATAAATTCCATTTAAAATATCTAAGTCAATTGTTCCAAGGAAGGAAACAGTGTTTATACCCAAAATTCTGTCAGGGGATTTTCTGGCTACCTTGCACTCTTTCATTCAAGCAAATCTATAATTAGACAAGAAGTGGCAGGGTTATCATTAATTATTCATATACATGGTATAAATGCAAAAAAAAAAGAAGGTATTAGTACCAAACTTCTTAATTCCTAGAAGGAAAGATGTGTAGTCTCTTCAGGCTAAACAATAAACATAGTAGAGTAATTAACTTGCCTTCTTTCAATGTTCACTTCCTATCTTCAACTGGTCTTAGTTTTCATTTTACCTTTTGTATTGTTGAACAAACTGTTCCCTACCTTAGCTCTAAAACTGCTCCAATAACTTGAATTATTATTTGAAAAGATTATAACAGTTACGTATGTGGCTGCAATCACTGCCACCTAGATGTGGAGGACTAAGAGGAGAGAGGAAGAGCAAAAATTCATATTCAATTGTTTTTTGGTAATGAACAGGACCATGATCATGCTAGTTCAAGTTCGAAATCCTCAGGTAAGAGTGAAAAATTGAAAGCCACTAGGAAGTTATCATCAAGGTCACTTGAAGGCTCACTGACTCAACATGAAGAAATCAAAAGCTCTGAACATGTCACGAGTTCAAAGAAGACTGGCTATATAGATCAGTCCAATAAGCCTGCTGATATAGTTGGAGGAGTTTCCACTGATCAAGCTACATTGCATAATTCAAATTCTTCTAACCCTGCTTCATGTATCGAAAAATCCAATACCATGTCTAATGGCCCAGCACCTCGGCATCGCACCACATTGGGGCGCACCTCTGTAAGTAAATCTATAAAAATGTCTTTATCACTTGCCTTGAGTTTGTCACTCGCACCACATTGAGTTAAATTGCCTTCCACTAATAAGTCTGGTTTTCCTCTTCTTTTTAATTCTGTCCAGGCAAGGAAGAATCTTTCCATGGAATCCATTGATTTTCCTCTTGAAGATGAGTAAGTAATTGACTTCTATCAACTGTGTGCAAGTCTCTTGCTCTTTCTCTGGATATGATTCTTTAGTTCCCATTTTATCCCATGCATTGCCTATTTATTCATCTATCAGTTCTGTAATTAAAGGATCAAGCGCTTCAATGTAAATGCTTTATTATTATGTATTTTAATATTTGTATGCTTGAAATTATCTTAGTAAGAGTATAGTATTATATCCCTATTTACCTGGATTTCAGAAATGGAAAGATCAAAACTCACCCAGCACCCAGTTTCTTTTCTGTCTTGTGTTAAGAACCAGGGAAAAATGAGTAGGCAAGAAAAATTTCCTTCCTTTGGCTGCACTGTCTTTCCATCATTGGCATCCTAACCTTTTCTATCAGAGTGACTCCTTCCATAACTTTTGGAAGTTTATAGCCACTTAACTATGAATTCAGATAAAGATTATTTTAGAGGTTCTAAATGTTGACCATACCTTGCTGAGCCTTTTTTTTATTTGATGTGGAGCAGATACTTAAGAGTGTGCATCTCTGTTGTTAGTTTCTTCATGTTTCTCTGTCCACTAATTTATGTTTCTGACCTTAGAGATGAAATTGAAAGGCTTGAAGCTGCCAGGACAGAATTACAAACCCAAATTGATGAGGAGGTATGTTCTTCATTTCCTTTCTGGATTACATTGTTTGAACGTGTTGGAATTTTTTAAAATCAATTGATCAGTTTCAGTTGCCCTTGTAGGTGAAGGCAAATGAAAAGCTGCAATCTCATGTGGACAAACAAAAGAAAGCCTTGGAGGAGCGTCATCTGGCTCTTGAGCAAGATGTATGTTCATTATGAGAGAAGTTAACCCTTCCTCCATGTAAATAAGTGGAGATTTTGTTTTCTAAATTTTCTTTTCACAGGTGGTTAGACTACAGGAACTGTTGCACAAGGAAAAGAATTCTCGGGTAGCTCTTGAGGTAGGACTCTTGTTTATGATTTACCCTATATTGCTGAAAAGGCTTGTCAAATTCACACAAAGATGGTTTGAGTTTTGATCATGCAACTCATTTACAATATCCAAATCTTATACAGAAAAAAGCAGAGCTTGAGGAATTAGCTCTGGTAGAAGCAGATCTTGCCAACTTAGAGTGGAAGGTTGATGAGATTGGGGTGCGGCTTAATGCACAACTTGAGCGGAATCATGGAAGTACTTCAGATTCCTCTAATAAACCACGACAGATATCAAATCAAGAAAGAAAATTGTATGTTTATCATTATCCAAACGTTTGTTATTGCATTTTTTTCTTCTTATTTTTACAGTCCCAGACTCCTAAATGCTTCAATCAATGTTCATAGACAATTTTTCTGTTCACAATATTTCTTCCCATATCTCTGTAGAAGTCCTTCTGGCACTTGATTGTTTCTATTAGCTTATAATGGTGTTTGTTTCCACTTGTCTGTTTCTTTTTTCTATTGAAACTATGTGGATAATTAAATTTTACTTTCTTCACTGTTATTAACAGGAAACACAAGGCAGATGCTGAAGTTGCTGCTACTTCACAATCTGACAGATCAATAAGTAAGGTAAATCTACAGTATATCAACAAGGATTTATTCCAAAGTATCTGTCACATGCTGAAAAAAAGAAGATTTGAATGAGTTTTAAAGCAATGAACAAACTAATAGAGAGGGATCTTACTCCTGCATAGAGCCTAGGAGGTATCAGAAATTTGAAGTTTGAACAATAAAGCTTTATCTGGTTACATATAAAAATCCTATGGAACTTATATTCTTTCTCCCAAACACATTTCTGTTGTTTATATTTGCTAGACAGCAAATTGCATATTTCCTTAAGCTGTTACCTCTCAAGCTTTTCTCTTTTAAAAGCCACAGGTGGTCTTTCATTTATTTTCTCATCTGGCTTTATAGAGAAAATAAGTCTATTTGCTGAAAATGATGATTGTAACTTGCAAATTTATCATTTCTTAAATCGAGGGTATGGTAATGGCACAACAGGACACTAATATTGGTGGAGCAGAAAATGATATTGAGAGAAAGCCTGAATCAACACCTTTACCAAACAAACACCCACCAACTAGCTCCAAGCGATCTGGTACAAAGGGTGAGGTATGTTTCACAAACTTGGCAATGAATCTAAACCAGCATTTTCTTTAAATTGTGTAATCAGAACTACTACCAAATACCCCATCCATCCAAAAACAGTCAATAAAATGCCAATTCTATCAAGTTTCAAGCTCCTTTTCTATCAAACTAATTCCATTATATAACATTTTTCATAAGAAGGATTTGATAATTGTTTATGTTATACCTGTCCTCATTCCTTGTTGCATCATTGTCACTTATATAAAATTTCTTAGTAGTGGGATGAACAAATCAAATTAGTGATTCAATGCAGGGTAAAATTGGAATTTTCATGGAAGATAGTCACCTACCTGTTAGCCTTGTAACTAACTAGTTTATCGTGTATTTCTCTAGGATAAACCTTGATATTGCAAATTGATAGGACTAGTCGGCTAGATAGACTTATTTATTCAAATGCTTTCACAACAGGGAGCAAATTCCACTCCTTCTGCACTGACAAAACTGACATCCAGACTGAACTTTTTGAAGGTGGGACGAAGTCAGACTCAAAATGAACTCCAAAGTATGGATAAAGGCCGAGACTCAAGTCGCTATTCAATCAATGTGGAAAAAGGGAAAGGATATGAACGTCCCCAATCACTTCCATCCCCCAAACTACCATCTCCTAGACTTCCATCTCCCAAACATCCATCCCCCAATAGATTTGGAGGGTTTGAAGCTCAGTCTGTGCCAAACCCAGAAAAGGGTAAAGGGTCAGAGGCAGTTCAGATTTCAGAGAAAGGACTGAGCAAAGGTAAATCGCATCAAAGTTCAGAGAAACTGAAAAAATCAGATAGCCAGCCAGCCCATCACTCAGATGGATGGAATCAACAACCAAAACACTTGGAGAGAGGAAGGTCAGAGGGTCATCAGACTTATAATGCTGATAAAGGAAGGTCAGAGGGTCATCAGACTTATAATGTTGATAAAGGTCGATGATTGAAAGGGCTAGTTTTCTTCTGTTCTAGAACATGATCCACATGCAGTCAGTTTTTTGTTGTCCATGTTGGGATTTGCTTATGTCATTCAACGATGATTTGTGTGGTTTACGAAATACAGTGAGAAGAATCCTTCTTTGACAAGGTTGCCTCAAGAGCCCTTATTCAAACAAGAGAAGCATTCCACTTACCTCCAAAAGCACCATGTGCAAGGCATAGTTCAACCTTTCCCGTGACATAAGCCGAACTGTTTGTAACCTTACATGCTGATTTTTACTAGCTCAGTAAGCAGCATGTTGATTTGCATTTACATTATCGTATTTGTAACTGCAATAACGTTTGAGTTGTTTGGCATAAGCTGGCAAAGCATTATTTAGGCAGATAACCTTGGTCCAAATTCTTTTGTTTTAGCATTTTTTTAATACGTAACTCCATTATTATGTTTACCTATAATCAGATTCAAGGAATCTCTTAATCTGGATAGAACGCACAGCTCCATCCATGACTCCTTACCAAAAATAAAAAGGAAAAAGATATACACACAAAGTTAGATACGTTTTTTTTATATTGTTGAGAAGTAGACACTAGAAAAAAATTATGACTTGCCCAACTTGGTAGTATCAGATATATCTGTAAAATGGCAATATATAGGCACTTAACACAAATATGGGTAATGTAATTTTGCATTAAATAAATATAAAAGGAGACAACAAGTAGCTTGAACTTGAAGAATCAAGCCTGAATTTCTATTCCAGATTAATGTTTACGTTTTTGGTAAATATATTTGATGAAATTTGAATATGAATCTCAAGAAGGTATAGTCCTCCAAAGTTCCAAAACCTCAATAACTAATCCCTAAATAAAAAAATGTTTCGCCATCATCTGAGTATGTACCTCAACCAATGAATGAATGGTGAAGGTGTCCGAATGAATAAAAAATTCAAAAATCCTTGACCAGCTTCCTGACTTGTTCAAGGGTGACAAAGAGGACGACGGTGAAAGGACCCTGTCTTGAAATTGTAGGGATGAATCCCTTATAAAGGGCAAGAAGTCCTTCAGCCCTAACAGTCTTGAGAGCACAATCCAAGGCTCCATTGTAAGCCTCCGCATTCATGTTCATCACCCTAGTCTTTATAACATCAATGGGGTTCGACGCAACGGACGCGACAAAACCCGCCGCAAAACTCGCTGCCACGTGGGTCCCAAGCCCGTCCTGCATCAAACCGCGTCCCAAAATAGTTTCCTTAAACTGGTCGTACGAGGCTAACT
Source organism: Glycine latifolia (assembly GCA_013407115.1). Lineage (NCBI taxonomy): Eukaryota > Viridiplantae > Streptophyta > Magnoliopsida > Fabales > Fabaceae > Glycine > Glycine latifolia. The sequence continues at coordinate 8,205,760 of CM023946.1, read as the reverse complement.
GAGAAGCCGTAACGATCATCGCGCGGTTCACCGTAAGCGCTGAACCGCGCCACAGGCTACCAACGCCCTCTTGGTTACTCATGCGCCGAATCGCGTCGAACACGCCGTTGTAGTTGCGCCGCTCCGCCGGCGGGGAGCGGCCGTCGGCCTGCATCCGCACCATCGCCACGTCAGCGGGGTTGCCCACGGCGGCTCCGATGCCGCCGGCGACAAGTCCCGCCGTGATTTTTCTTGTAAGGGGCATGGTGCCGTGGTCGGGGTCGGTCCAGTGGCGCTTGAAGACGTCGTAGAGGCCCATGCGGGTGGTGGAGTAGAGCGTCTGGCGGAGGACGGTGGCGGAGACGCCGGAGAAGAGGGAGACGAGGCCCTCCGCCTGGACGATGCGGAGGCCGACGGAGATGGGGCCGGAGGACGGAGGCGGCGGCATTGGGGTGGGAGCGTGAAAGGTGGCAAAGGCTGGGCGGAGAGTGTGGGTTTCTTGTAGTTGCATTCGGACTTTGATGAGGTCGAGTGGGTGGGTGGTGCAGCCTGCGACGATGGAAGCAACGCCACCTTCGAAAAATCCTTTAAGACTCATCTTCAATTGAAAGCAAAGTAGTGTGTATTATGATTCAGCGGGTGAAGCAATCAAAGAAAGTGTGTTTTGGTTTTATATAGTAGGTAGTGCGCATAAGAGACTGGAGAGACTCAAAAAGAGAGATATGAGAAAATACGCGCTGTCGCAGCTGGACTCTTTCTTTTACACATATGACCTATTCAATGGGAAGGACTCTTCATCCCTTCCTTCATTTAATACAACTACTACATTAACCCCTGTCTTTCATTTTCAAATAAAGATAAAGATTCCCATCTAAACATTAATATCTAACAAACAATGTAAATATGAAAAATACTATTACAGTGTATTTATTAATGTATAAAAAATTCATAAATATTATTCAGTCTTATGTAATTGTGTTATATATTGAAAAATAAATTTTGTTATTGATAACGATTGTATTTGACTTGAATAGAATAACATGTAATAAAATATGTTAATGCAAAAATTAATATATTTATTATTTTATAAAATATTTAAACATTATCATATAAATATTAATCAATAAAATTTGTGAATACGAAATTATTAAAAATAGTGTCAAATCTCAAATTATAATTGTAGAATATAAATTCTATCCTCATGATTTAAATATTAATCAATAGAATGTTTATTTATAAAATTATGTAAATAGTTTTATATCATTTTTAAGTAAAAGTAATTTTATATTTAATAGTTTATTATAAAATAAAATAATTATTTATGTAATATATCCATAAAAATTACATATGATTAATTTTTGTTGAAAAATTCAGTATCTTCTCTTTTAACTATGCATATTTTTTCTATCTACAATATTCAAATTTTGGAATTTTGTTTAATTATATTAAATCTATTATCACTTGAACTAACAATTTGTTGATTATTTAAAATCAATTATAGACTCAAAATCAAATTTTCAATATAAAAATAAACATAAACATAAACTATAAAATAATAATTTAGAAATTTCACCTAACTTAAGGTACAAAACACACGAGTAGGTGATAGACTTGTAAGATTTGTAAAGAGTAATAATGATATATAAACATATTATTAATTTAATTATTCCTCCAACATCTTTCATTTTTTCTATCTTTTTTTTCCTATTACATTATAAATCTTATTATACCTATATTTTTTTTCTCTCTCTAGTGATTAAATAACTTAATCTTATTATACGTATATTTTTTTTCTCTCTCTAGTGATTAAATAACTTAGTGAGTGTTCACTTGACATTTCTCTTTATAAAACTACTAAATTACGCCCTCATTATCCCTTTTATTGCATATATTGTGATTATATGTGGCAAGGGGCAAGGCAAAGCCGTTGCAAAATGTCAACTATCTAGTTTTAAAAATGAATTATAGTTAATTTTTTACATCAACATTTAGGAATATCTTCCTTTGAGTTCTAAATTTGTAGTTTTAAGATTTGACTGTATTAACTTTTTTATTTAAACAAAAGAAAGTAAAACAATGCATAAAAGACATAACTAATTTAATTTAAATAAATTTAAAAAATACACACCTTAAACTTATATATATGTTTCAAGTGATTAAATGGTGATTCATTGAGCATCGATATATAAACATCACATTATTTTAAACATTCTACCAATATTTTTTTCTAATATTTTTTTTATTATCATAAACTTTATTATAGTTATATTTTTCTCTTCCCTCTCTCTCTTTCACTATGTGTAGGACAATATTATTGTGAATGCCCATCAAATATTTTTCGACTTCATTTATCATTATATTAACACCATCTCAATTTCCAAACTTACTTGGCAGGACCAATTCCAGTTCATAGCATCATGCACGTAATTTGGACATGCAATGCATAAAATGCAGAATTTTCGAAGGAGATAAAACTAAATAGCGAATGGTGCAGCTCAATTCTCGTGGTGCCAACCATTTTGTTGTGCCGAAACAAAATTAGGGTGAATTGTGATCCTCTGGTCCCCTCCCATATAATACCTGGACGTTCCTATATCTCACCCTTCATCCCACCAAGTTTGTAACCCGCAATAGCTACCTAGATTGCAACAAGCTCAGAAATCCCTCTCCTCAGGCACCCTCCATGCATTCGTGATCGATGAAAGTTTGTGAATCGAGCACCATGTTGCCGCTAACATAGGTAGCTCCGAATTATTATTATTAACACAACCATACAATATTATTGGCGTGGACAACAAACAACATCATCGACCTCGGTCGCAGATTAAAGAAATGGAGGTGCAGCGGATGAGGGAGTTATTTAAACTTTGGTCAACATTGCAAATTAACCGCGTTGCCCTAGTGGGTGGAAACCACACCGCCGCCAGATTTTGCACTCGTTAAGTCCCCGTTTGCCTCTTCCCCTCTCTTTGTCCCTCACACAATATCTTTTTTCTTCTTCTACCTACACACAAACCAAACAAGTCATTACTTATAATATAACTCACAATCACAAAACAAATTTCTTTCTATTCTCTTTCTAATTATCTAACATGATGAAAACACGTTATCGCTTGCCGCTTTTGGCATTCTTTGCATTCACTTCCTTCATATTCATAACGAGATCATCCCTGCTTGAAAAAATCTCTTCTACCATGCCTGAATATTCCTTCAACACTGACCAGGTTCTGTCAATTCTATTCCGCGAATTGACCAACAACCAAGAGAAAATGGTTTTCCTCGGCAACAATGAGCCGAACCTGGTGGTGGCTGCGCCGAGGAAGCTATGCGGATACATGCCGGAGGCGAAGAAAGCGGCGTTGCAGAAGCTCGAGGACGTGCTAATGGAGCCGCCAAGAGCGGCTTCAGGGAAGTCACGAAAGTACTTAAAACGCACGCGGTTCTTGCCGGATTTGATGAATGATTCTCTGGAGAACTACCCTCGCCGCATTTTCATCGACGTGGGGGTGCCGGAGAAGGACGGTGGGAGTGGAACGGAGTGGTTTTCGAAGAATTACCCGACGAGGAACCAGAAGTTTGAGATGTATAACATAGAGACGGTGGCGGAGGAGTTGCCATCGTCGTCCTTGTCGTCGGGGAAGGAGCAAATAGAGATGTCGGATTGGATTCAGAAGAACGTGAAGGAGGAGGAGTATGTGGTGATGAAAGCCGAGGCGGAAGTGGTGGAGGAGATGATGAAGAGCAAATCCATTGGGCTGGTGGACGAGCTTTTCTTGGAGTGTAAGCCAAAACGCGGGAACAGAAGCTCAGGGAACTCCAGCCGAAGGGCCTATTGGGAGTGCTTGGCTTTGTATGGCAAGTTAAGGGACGAGGGTGTTGCAGTGCACCAGTGGTGGGGTTAGAATATTCAAAGATAACGTAACACAAACACAACCATTGTGTTTGTGTGTGTTGAGGTGAATTGGTTGTGGTGATACTCATAGAGAGAAATTACTACTATTAATTAAGTACTGCATGTTGCGTCTGTGCATGTAGATGGAGATAAAAGACTCAAGAGAGACAAAGAGACAGGTGACAACTGAGGAGTTACAGCATTATTTTTCATTTTGCGTGGTTTTTTTTTCTTTCTTTTTATGGGCTCTGATTAATAATTTGTTATTTTTATGTTTATGTGTTTTGTATTCTGCTGTGGAAAGGAAAATAATGAGGGAAACGAGCATCAGATGCTACAATGTGTATTGAACGAGGGTTAATTGGAGAATCATATATGAGTAACTTTTATATTATGTTTATATATACATACACAAAAAAAGTTTTAATGGATGGTTTCCTTCTATTTATGTTTTAGTTTTTGTTAGGTACAGTTAAGATCATATATGTGTAGTTGTATTTTTAAAAGTTATATTTTTGTATCTTACTGACTGTCTTCATGTTTAGACACTCAAAGCCGGAGGGTTATATAACATACGGTAGCTCTCATGACATTCTCCAGACTTCTGAGTTTTGTTTGGACCGATTTTTTACTATTAATGATAAACCATTTTTATAATCACTTTGGAGATGTAATAATCTTGCAAAGGCCGCTACAAGACACTTATAATAACAATTAATATAGACTTAAAAGATAAATGCAGTGGTTACAAAGCGTACGACAAAGAGAAGGTAAATTACTTTTTCTCACTTATCAAATAAGGTTTGACCTAGCTAGTTACACGAATATTTATTAATATAACATTATTTTTTATTGTATTAATCATTTTATTTTAGAATTCTTTCTCTTCTTGTTTTATTTATCTTTTTGTCGAACAACAAATTATAGAAAAATACAGTACAAATATAACTTTAATCGGTTGGTAAACTTGTAAGCATCGAAGCACCTCGTATATGTATCACTTTTTCTACCGCGTAATGCTCTAGATCTATGAGTCTATTCCCCCTTAATTAACATGATTGGTTTTGTAAAATCAATTAATAAATTGGGCTATAATACTTTTTAATGATGTTTAGCCAAAAGTGTTATTCTTTTTCATTATTATACTTTTAATGACAAATAATTATAAACAATGAATAAAAGCAAAGATTGCGCAGATCTAAAATTTTGGTGAATGTTATTATTTAATGTATACTTTTATCACACTTTCTATTATCACACTAATTATCTCATCTTATAATTTTTTTCATTAGACAATTTTTATTAAAAAATTATATAATTGCAATTTCTTAATAATAATAGCTAATTAATGATTAAAGTAACACACCAAAAAAAAATTTGCTCATACTTTGTTTATGGAAAATGATTCATAGATACTCACATGTTAATAGTTAAAGAGATAAAAGTAATCAAGTATCATAAATAATATAATGTGACAAAAAATTATAAATAAAAAAAAGTTAAAAAAGTGTTAAAATTATAGTTTTGGAGTACCCTTTATTTGGCATAATCGCAATTGCATGTGTCCAAGATACAAATAAAACCAAGGTGGGATCCCTTTCACGGACACGCTTGATTCCGTGCATAAACTCAACTAAATTAAAGATTCCAAAAGGAGACACGGGTTACCACTTATCACGAGTTGGCATTAATTCATCCCATATTATTATTCCAAACTAAACAACATCCTTGCAAATTAATTAATCTTACCTTATTAATTTAATCAAACATCATTATTACAATGATAGGTTGGCCCCTCTTTGCGACAACGATCGATCTAAGATAAAATAAATAGTACTAGTTCCTATTTCACATTGCATATCTTCCAAAGGCAAACAAGGCAAGCTTATTCACCGTGGCCACATTCACCCACACCCACACCATCACTTTTTTGAACCCAATGAAAGATCCAAACCTAGCAAGCTAATCAAGAAAGCCACTAGTAAACAATAAAAAACAAACAAACAAAAAAATGTAGCCAGCTAGCTAGTTAGCTAGTTACAAACCTCACGGGCTATGCCAACCTTATTATTGACGATATCAAACAAAATCCTAAGGTTCTGTTGCTGAAAGTTGGCAATGACGTTCAACACCGAGTTCACATTGTCAGGTGCCGCCGCCATTGCAAGACACGCCAACGAACCCGAGCTGCTATGAATCAAGCTGTTCTCCAACGGCAGCTTCAGGTCCAACCCCTCGAAGTGCAGCGTAATTGGTGGCGCCAGCGTTTCGTAGGTTTTAACGAAACAGGTATCGAAAGTTCCAATGCTCGTGAATGTAGTTCCCCCCACCTGCTTCCTGAACTCCTCCCTCACCGCGTTGTAAACGGGCTCCACGAACCGGGTTATCACCGTGCCCGAATCAATTATGGTTCCGGATCCGGTGTTCGGGTTAAACCCAAGATAGTCACTGGGAAAGGGTACCAGGACGCGCCCCACGCTGATTCCGGTGAAGTTCACGTAGTAAAGAGAAGGACGGTGCGGGCTGCGAAGAAGCGGAGTGGTACGAATGCTCTTGGGCTGGCTCCCGGGCCCCAGCTTGAGCGACCCGGAGAAGTAGTAGGATTTGAAACTGGGGAGACAGTAAGAGAATATGCCCGAGTAATTTGACCCGGATTGGGAGAGCAAGGACAACGGGCCGCGGCCCAGGCCCAAAAGCCCTTGGGCCGGGACCGAGGCTCCGGTGATGGCGTTGACGCAGCCGAAGGAGTAGTTGGGGATAAAATCGGTTGCCAATCTTAACGCGTCTTGGACTAGGGTGGCGGAGAAAGATGAGCCCGCGTAGGATTGGTTGAAGGAGCACGCGCCGGTTCCCGTGGCGGGGCACGAAAGCCCACGGACTTGTCCGCACTGGGGGACGGAGCAGTCCAATGGGCCGTAACTGGTTGAGGCTTTGGGCGAGAAAGTGGTGTCGGAGCAGCCCGTGCAGCCCGAGCACGGTACGAAGGCCTCGTCAGTGCTGGTGTCGAGGACCATGAACAAAAGTTGACCGGGTGTTCCCAATTTGACCCTCACCACATAGTTGCCGATGTTGAAGGCCTGGCCCGAAGCGATTGGGGCCGTGGAGACTGTCTTTTGGCCCACTAAGGTGGACAAGTATTTCACTCGGGCTGGGTCTTTTGAGGCCATGTTTATAATTCTGTTGTCCCATGTGTCTGCCTTGGGTGGTTTGAACGGTGAGCATTTGCTGTAGATGGGAATCACGTTGAGGTCGGAATTATCCGGTTGAGAGGCACAAGGGTCAATGCCATTCACCCTCATCAGCCAAATTACGGAGAAAATAAGTATTAATGTGGTGGCGAACTTAACGTCCATGGTTGGTGACTCGGTGGGGTGGGGGGATATAATGGAAGGGTGAAGGTAGCTATAATGGTTGGTCTGCATGCATGGCGGGGAGTGAGGCCTTTAATATAGGCGCCAGAGTGAGAGCTGCCTGTTAATTTACGTAAATATCCTTGGACTTGTTGGGGTGTTTTGTTTTACTGTTCTATTACACACATCTTGATAATATTCCACAAGATTAAAAAAAATATATTACTTTGTTTATCATGAATTTAATATTAAAAAAATGTTTTATTTTAGGGTTATGAGTTTTGGAGACACCTATTATTTTAGGTTGTCTTAACTCTTAAAGTACACCTTCACGTTCTTCTTCTTCTTTTTTTTTTTTAATTTAATCATCTCTCTTAACATAATTGGTATTCTCTTTCCATGCAAAATAACTCTAGGCCGTAAGGTATAAAAATACCAAAGAGTGTTGTAGGATAAATATCTATTTTCTTCAAAAAGGATGATTATATTTTATTTTACAATTTTAATTAACTTTAATAGTTTCACATTTTCTTTAATATTCATTTGTCATTTTTCTATTATTTTTAAAGTTCTCTTTTCTTTTTAATCATATATATCAATTATTAATTTCTTTTCTTCTCCTATCGTTTTTCTTCCTTGACAGGGTATATATGGCCCAAAAAAAGATGTTAAAAGTATACTATCTTTATCCTAGTCCCTTTATTTTATAAGAATTTCTCAAAAGTTATAATATGATGATGCAACTTGAGCTGGCTTCTACGTGGTGTTCATATGGAAGGAAACGTTAAGAAATAAAACACACAGTGTATACAGGTTTTGACACCGAAGTATAGAAGAGTACTGTGTAAATACAAAAGTGCGTGATAAAACAAAAAGGAGATTGATCATTGGTGAAAAGCAAAAGGACAAAGTTGTGGTTTCAGGCATTTTTGGAATTCAGTGCAGTGATGATGTAAAGAGTTACAGAAAATTGTTGTTTCGCAAGAGTCGGGGTCTCAAGCTTATTTATTGTTGGTGTACGTATCTGCTGTGCTCACTGCTTTTAACTACCAACTACTAACTAACACTGTTGAAATTATTGGACCTTTGTTTCCATTCCCATTGCAATATATATAAAAAAATCCATTAAATTGTGATTTTGTGATTTAGTGATTAAGCTAAACTTTTTAAGAAACTAGCTAGAAAGAAAAGGCTCGTAATCATCAGAATTTGCTAGGATTAGAAATTGACAACTACGCTAGATCTTTTGTCGGTACATGGATAATGCACGAGATGCGGTCGGTCACGGGCATTCGAAGACTTTTTTGCTCAAATCTCATGCATTCATGGGCCCCTCATTTCCAGTTGCTGAACTGAACAAAAATCAACTTAAAAATAAGAATACATTAATAACACCGGTGCCTCGAATAAATAACCCTTCTTTTTGTAACAAGAAAAAAAAAAGCAAGTTGCCAAACAGTGAACACTTTGAGTTTGAGCTCTAATTCGTCTTCTTTCGATCCGATACGTACATACACTATAAAATATTCCTTTTTAACTGCCTATTTTCATGCCTCCGTGTTAAACGAAATAGATAGAGTTAAACTTGTACAAAACTGGCGGTTTTAATTTTAATAAATATCTAGGATAGGAATCCAAGGGAGGCTAATGCTACGTAAAACTCACAGAAAGTTGAACATTTCGTTTTGCAGAAATTATTCTTCAAGAGAGCCCCACCAGGGCCGACGCACATTTCACGAGGTTTCCCCACATAGATCAGTAGTATTAATTAATTGTTCGTATATGTGCCGATAGTTAGTGCTAGTAGTAATGTGCTCTTGGTAATTATTTCCTACATTATTTTAATTTCCTGATGAGAGAGATCCTCGAAGTGAAGAGAAGAGCAATCCAATTTCTCCAAAGTTTCTCTTTCATAAGTTGGTGCTTACTTTAGAAATTCGCATTCATATCTTTTCATTCATATATTGTGGATGAGAAAGGTTATTTGTAACACAATCTGTACACCCATTTTACAATTAAGATAGACAAAGGAAAAGAAGAGAGAAAAACACATAAAATGTAATAAATGATACAACAACGAGATAGGAAAAGCATTGTGTTGTGTAAGTAAATTGTTGTCACAACTGTAAGTGGATTATTTAAGAAGAAAATGGCAAATTCAAAAGAGAGAGAAGAAAATGGCTGGATTCTATATCAAATATTTTATATGTTGTGATCCCTGTTTGTTACACATGCATTATGCATAGGGATTTGCAAGAAATGTATGGCTGTGCTTAACAAAATCAACAGGACAGACCCTCGACCATATATAGTCCATATAAATCCTTGCGATCTTCAAAGCATAAATTTTGAAAATTTTCTTTAAAATTATTAGTTAGATAATATCTCAAGATTCTCCATATTGAATTATGGTCCATCTAGCTTTAATGATTATTGTTGGATTATTGTGTCATTGTTTTCTTAATTAAATATTAAAAAATGATCAACTCCAAAAACTCTAGTACGTACTATCTTAAGAATTTGAGTTTACACTTAATTCAAATATAAAAACTAACTTATAAGAGGAATTATCTCTCATTTATACACATTATTTTGATTATATTGATCACTAGTTAGTCTATATAAGATTTCTAATGCCTCGTGATGAGTCCATGACAATGGATGTATCGTGAAGAACAACTTAAGTGGCCGAAAACATACATCAATTTTTTTTAATTAAAAAAGTGATGTTGCTAATAGATAGACTCATTTGTTGAGGTGTAGGTTTTTTGTTTTTTGCTTTTTTATTCAGTTTCTTATAGGAACATAAAAGAGGGTCCAGGAAAAGAAAGCTTCTTGCCAATGAGAGAGATAATGCACTATTTCCTTTCTTTCTTTCTTTTTTCATAAAGATGTAGTCTTTTTTATGCAGTATAACGTTCATGTATAAGTAGTGGATTCTCACTTTTCAGCATACCTTAAGGGAGGGGAATTTTGTGGCAGATATATTAGCTAAGCAAAAAGTTGATCTTCAGCAACCTCTGTTGATTATTCTTAATGTTTGGCCTCCGGATCTGCATAGCCTTTGTTTTGCAGATTCAATAGGAGTTTCATGTGTCAGACTGCATTAGTTGCCTGGCTTTGTTTGTTTTTGCTTCCTTTTGTTTCTTTACTTCTGATGTCCTCCCTCTATTCCAAATATAAGTTTTTTAAAATTGTTACACAGATATTAAGAAAAATAACTAATTTATTGAATATCATAAAAAATATAAGTAATTTTTTTAATATATTATTTTAACTCTAATTAAATAGTACTCCTACTCATTTATTTCCACTACTATGAATTCTCATTAATCATAATGAATTTTTATACAAATTTTTTGGACTAAGACCTTTCTACTTCACCTAAGTCCATTGTATTTTGTATTACTTATAAAAAATCAAGTGATTTTTGAAATTAATCAATGATATAAATGCATGAATAAATATTAATTACTTAGGAAAAAAATTCACAAGAATTAAATACTGTTGTACTAATGCATAGAATATTGATTGTAATTTTGAAAAAAATATTCAATGTAGTATTGATTTTATAAAATGATTTATATTTTAAAACTAAGAGAGTACATATATATATATATATATATATATATATATATATATATATATAAAATGTAGTCTTTTTTGTTTATGACTATCCGGTTTTGTGATGGATTGCTCAATTGGTGAATTTCTGGTATGTGAGTAATCTAGCTTTTTTCATGGATTTTCTGTTTTTCTTTTTGTGTGTGTCTGTTTATGTTTATGAGTTATGATCTTTTGATAAGTTTGATGTATCTATTGAAAAGTTTTCACGATTTTTTATAAAGTTTAATTTGTATGTGTGTTTTTCACCTAACACAGCAATCCCTTTCTTTTCCAGTATAGTCCAAGAAGAATTCGTTTGGGCCGTCTACAACAACAGAACCTCTCGCTTCAAATGGGTTTTGCTATTTCAACAGAACATTTCTTAAGTTTACCTACAATTTGTCCATTTTTTTAAGACAAAACTACCCTAAAGAAAAATTGTTTCCATGTGTTATAGGGTGTGACTTCACAATACACAACTGAAGCACATTTCCGTTGTATATTTTTCACCAAACATAACGGATTGTGTATTTAATTATATATACATGTTATGTTTAAAAAACACATTTTTGAGCCTTTATTTCAGGATACAAGTCTGGCATTAAGATGGGCAAGATAGACCCACATTTTTTGAGCCCGCATAACCTGCAACCTGCAGGGTATATGAATTTCAATTTTTTTAGTCCATTTAAATTATGGACTTTTTATGCCTTAATTAATTTTTTTAAAAGGTACGTTAAAAAAAATAGAAGACTAATAAAATAAAAAATATGGTCATTCTATTTGAAATTAGATACATTTTAAAATAACCAACACCAACACCAAACCAAAACCCATATAAAATAACTCTCAAACATTCAGTGATTAATTTGACTATAAAATAATAACAAAAGGATTTTAAAATGGTTTTTAATTTGATTTTTAGTTACTTTTGAATTTATTTTTTAGGTGATTGTTTTTAAAAGGGTTTAAAAAATGGGTTAAATATCAGTTTTTTAAAATTTAATTTTTTATTTTAGTATTTTTTAGCAAAAGGGAACCGACCCGTTTAGCACGTGAACTAAAATATGCAGTTGCAGGTTCGATAAAATCAAAGACATTTAAATTGTGGGGTTTGTAGGGCGAGCTTTATGCACGGTAAGTTTTGCGGTACAGACTTGGCTCTAATTGCTACGAATAAACAAAATACGTGAAATTTTATAAATTAAAAAGTAAAAAGTATAATTAGACCTAAAACTTATACCTCAATGACACAATATTTTTCTTTTTTGAAATCACAATGACACAATGTAACATCACTCTTATTAAATAGCGCCTACTTCTGGTAACAACTTGTTACTTGTTTATCAGCCTTATTGGGTGATTCATTACTTTTTCCTGTTTGGTTCGCGTTTGTTTGGGAACCTATCAGTTGGAAAGGCATGCATGATGATGCTTTAATGATATACGTTTGGTATTTATAAAGTACTATTAGATGCAACATATTTTGAAAATGAAACCCTTCCATCAGCCAAGACGTTTGAAAGCCTCTAATATCACTCACACAAACATTTTTTCAGCTGGATTTATTTTTTTTAATTTTGTTAATTAATTAATGCCTTAAACACACTGTTTAAAGAATTAATAATAAAAAAACGAGTTGAGATATATATAAATTATGATTAAAATTTATCCGTTGATTTTAGTCATGATTTTTATGTTAAAATATGATTTCTAAAATATTTTTTTAAATAATAATGTGTTGAAATCATATTTAACATACAATTTCAACTTTTTTTAATAATAAAAAATTAAAAAAATTGAAATCATATATGTGTATATGATTTCAGTGTAACATTTTTTTAAAAAATAAAATTGTACTTTAAAATATGATTTCTTCATAATAAAATCGTATTTCAAAATATGATTTATCTATTTCATAATTTTTTAAAATATATCCATAATGGTATTTTTTTGTTAAAAAAATTACACCATTATGGTGCAAGGGCCTCAGCTCTTAAAGGTTAGGCAACTCCTTGATTTTTCTGCAATCGTAGGCCTGAATGTCATTTTCAAACTCGCAAAGTAGGACAATTCAAAGACCATAATGGGATGAAAACATTAGACATTTAAATACATTGCAAATCTTCAGCTTCAATAAATAAATAATATACTAACCGTACCCACTAAAATTAAATTTAAAACAACTAAAAATATACAATTTGTTGAACTATATATGTTAGTTTAATAGAAAAGAGCTTATTATAAAACAATATTTGCAATAAAAATTAAAATTCACAAGAAGAATATATTTTTAATCCAATATAGATATAGATTCCACTACTCACCGTCACGGCATTTTCTTACCACCCGTTGATGCACAGGATGACAGAGGTGTACTAGTTTTATGGTATGGACCATTAGAATAGGTGGTTCACCCATCAACTAGTGTTTTCAATAGCCAACTACTGTTTTTAAATAGTTATATACCAATCTTACCCTCATTCATTACCGTAAGATATATAATTAAATAACTGGATGGTTATTTAAATCGACCTCGTTAGATCAAAACACAGGTTATTTATCATGGTTCGTTCGCCATACACATATCCTCCAACAATCATGGATCAAAATGTTTCCCGTCACATATGCCAATTAATTGTGATTGGATTGCATTCAACTGTTTTGGGCCAAGGCCCATGTTGAGGTAGAGATCAGAATACGATTCAATCTCGAGGATACATTTATGAAAAGTAAAAACAATTTACTAAATAGTATTAAGGGAGATTAATCATTATTTCTTGGTCGAGAATATCAGATTAAAAAACAAAACATAATTTCTAATACAACTTCTATGTAATTTTGAACAGATTTTTTTTTATCTATCGATTGCTTTTAGGAGGTTTACGAGGATTATTTTTATTAAATAGTAAAATTTCTTATTAATAAAGTCAAGTATCCTTTGCTTATAATGAAAAGCCATGTCATGTGTGGGCAGTACCACACCGACCCACACCTAAGCTGATAATTACTTGCAAAATGGTTAATTCCGTAGAATCTCTTCCACCAAAAGGAAGAAATAGAATGAAGCCAATTTTACGAGCATCATCCTGGCCCCACCTCCACCGTCTGATCTCCGAATCCCAAACCACCAGAATCTAACGCCCCCAGCGGAGACCCCATTTTCACGTGCATCCAAGTCACCCTTTTCCACCTTCCCGCCACGAACCCAATCCCAAACCCAAATCGAACCGGTTTCCAGATTCGGGATCGGAAAGAACAAACGAAGAATTCACGCTTTCCAATAATCAAATTCTTCTATTTTCACGATTTTCAACAAAAAATAATCATGATTTTCAATATTAAATAGTCTTTATCAATATTATTATTATTATCAGAGAGAAAAAAAATTCCTTTCCCCCCGCAAACACTCCATCACTCCTTCCTTAATTGTTACCATCAATTATATTTAATTTAATTAAATGCCACCCTCTTTATTTTCATTTTCCCCGTTTTTTTTTTCCCTGCCCCCCCCCCCCCCCCCAAACACGCAGACACACTTTTCTTTCTCGATCCCAACCTAACAAAACAACCTCCAGAGTTGAGTTTCCGCTCCGTCGTTTTCAAATTTCCAGTGCCATCTTCAGTTTGTTTGCGACTGCGATCAACATTTCTATTTCTAACTTCACGGATTCGAGTTTCCTCGTTAATTTCACCCTCACGGGTTGCCGCATCTTCCTCACCGTCCAATCGCGGAGGGTTGTTGGGTTGAGGGTTTTTCTCTGGTTGTTACGCAGCTGTTGGACCAATCTATGTGTGGTGGCGATAGTAGAAGCTTAGGGCGTGTGGCTGGCGCTGGATGTGTGTCGGGCGCAGGATAAATGCGTGTCACCGGGGATCTAGGGTTTTCGAGCCTGGTCCTTGTGGTGGTTTGTGTTGTGGTGCCGGTGATCGGGTTCGTTATTCGGCATAAATGGCAGGTTTCGGAGGCCAGGAAGGAGGAGATCAAGAGGCTTTTGATTTTGGCCGCGGAGGAAACTGCCAGGGCCGAGAAAGAGGCGTCCTATGAGTACGGCACGGTGCTTTCTGCCGCTCCGACCAATCTATGCGCTGTGTGCTATTTTCCCGCCACCGCGCGCTGTGCTCAGTGCAAATCCGTTCGCTACTGGTGCGTTTTCAATTTGTGCTTTAAAAATTCGAGTTTTTTTTTTCTATCTTTCTTTTTATTTTGGCATGGGTTGTGGTTGTTTGTGGGGGTCGTTTTTTCAGACTCTTATGATTACAATTTGCTGTCCAGAACTTTTAGTAATTTTTGCTTAGGGTTGAAAATGGGAATATTGATTTTTGATTTCCTTTTCTGGAGTGTATCTCTTCTGGTTTCTTAAAACTCCACACTAGTATGTTAGTTTTTGTATTTACTTATTAATTATTAATATAATATGCCACAAAGATAAACATGCGAAAATTTAGGATCGTTTTAGTTTAAGTGTACAAGAGGATCTCTTCGACAAGTGCCTGTTCCTCTCCACAAATTGGTGGTTATTGTTAATGGAAATAAAAATCATGCATCAACTTTTGTTAGGTGCTTTAGATTGTGGTTTATTTAATAGATAATAATTTATCTTCTGTGGTTTGGAGAATAAAACAATAAGTTTCATTTTTGCTTTCGTGACCCCCATTTACATTCTATGTTTAATAATTTAGCTGACTGTGATATTCTGTATTAGTGGTTCCGATTCATTGCTTTTCGTCTGCATATTTCCATGTGTTCTTTTTTGTAAAGATAATGTCTATAGTATGCACGTTTGGTTGATGTGTTTCAGTTCTTTTGAGTGCCAAACTGTTCATTGGCGTCAAGGTCACAAGTTAGAATGCCGTCCTCCCAGCATAACTCACCAGAGTGACGGTGTAATGAATGATCTTGGCAGCAAGGTAGTAGAGCAAGGCTACTCTGGAATCCATGTTGGGAAGTCTGAAAGTGAAGGCAAAGAATGTAAAATAGCCTCTGCAAAGCCCCCAATTTCTGATATCTGCTTTTCTCCAAAAGTTTCATCCGGAGAGGATGGACATATTAGAGTCGAGTCTCTTGCAGAGGGAAATATAACAGATTCTAATTCTGAATTGTCCAGTAACTCATTTTCTGGATTCTCAGCTTCCACGGGTTGTAGTGATTCATCTGATGATTCCTCTGTATGTGAGAGCATCATCTCAAATGAGCATGACAGATCAGAGGGACATACTTTTGTTGATCCCACCCTTGACATTCCTGATAACACTAGTGATGATAGCATGGGTGTAACCATGTCTTCCTCACCAAAGTTTGCTACTTTGGTTGATTCAGTAGATGATTTTTCTACAATGCATAAATTAAATCATACTGGACCTGGTTTTAGTAAAGAAGAGAGTAAGCTTGCATCAAATGGTAATTCAGGTTCAAGTATGTGGAAGGGGAAAACAATTGAGCCTTCTACAGTGTTTTTGGGATTCTGGGATAAAGCTCTTGATTCAAGAGGGATTAAAGATGATACTAAGAATGACACTTACCCATCCTGTTCTGATGAATCCACAGGCAAAAAGACTGTTTCTGAATCTTCATTTCACTTTCCATTCAGTACCATGCCTCCTTTGCATGTACAAGATACCAAGACAAATGATTCTGTATCTGATGATGCTTTTGGGAACAATATGGCAAGTTCAGGATCAGCATCGTCTGAGAATGACAACATTAATTCTTCGAAGGGGAGGAATTTCTCATTCATCAACAGCAAAGTTTCCAATGTTAGGAGTTATGTTACTCCAAGTGGTTCTGAATCTGATCAATTGGAATCTAAAGACAGCTCTGGGCTACCTTTATCATCTTTCTCCCCTCAACCCTCCAGTGTTGGCAAAAATTCAGTTTGTGTGGATGCTTTGAGCTTCCATAACTCTCAATCAACTTGCTCTAAGGTATCCAATCATGTTGTGGCCAACGGTAGCAGCACCTTGAAGTCCACTGAAATTGGATGCCTGACGCGTGAACTTGCTGATTCTAATTTAGCTTCTGGAACTGAAGAACATCATTCCAGTACAAAACAAGGGAATAATGGCATTGAATCTGGCACTCGAGCTGTCACTTCCTCTCAGGTTGCTAGCTGTTCTGCAAATTCTAAGAGTGGCTTGAAAACATCTGTTTTGAAAGTTGTTGATCAGTTTAGAGGGTCAAATCTGTCAAAGCACTTTCCATTAGCTGTTGGGAGTGATATTGCTGGAAGACATAATGACAAGGTTCTTCTGGAACAAATCTTTTTTGTGTTCTTTTGTGCTTTGAAAGACAAATACTGTTACCTTACATTAATATTTGTTGCAGAGTTTTTTCCCTTATGAATTGTTTGTCAAACTTTATAACTCGAACAAGGTGGAGTTATGCCCATTTGGTCTTGTAAATTGTGGAAACAGGTAATTTCAAATTATTTATGATAAACATGTTAGAAGATAACAGGTTCCTTCTTATATGTGGATTTATATATTTATAATATAATTTTGTGGTGTGTATTATTATCTTCTTTCCTTGCTGATAAGGATCATATATTTTTCCATATCAATGTGAATAGTTTGGTTGTTGAAAGTGTGTAAATCAATTGCTCCTCCACTGTGCTTTGGGTAAGATTCACTTTTTTTGGGTATTTTTTAACTTGTATTTTTAATTTTTTTTTTTTTTTTGCAGTTGTTATGCTAATGCTGTACTTCAGTGCTTAGCATTTACACCACCTCTGACTGCTTATTTGCTTCAAGGATTACATTTGAAATCATGTACGTTTGCAATCAGAGGTTCCATCATGGAATCGTCACCTATCATGTTTATTGAATACTGTTTTGTAAGTTGTAACTGTTTCCCTAGGTAAAATATCTCTCATGTAAATTTTAGGTGCAAATAAAAAATGGTGTTTCACCTGTGAATTTGAAAGATTGATATTGAAGTCAAAGGACACAAAATCTGCTGTGTCTCCTATGGGCATAATCTCCCATCTACAGAATATTGGGAGTCAGCTTGGTAATGGAAGAGAAGAAGACGCACATGAATTTCTTAGGTATTTTTTACTTCTTTTAATCCATGTAATATAGCATTATTGTTGTTTTGTAATTCATTTTAAGTTAATGAATCATATGACGTACTTGACAGGCATGTTATTGACACAATGCAATCTGTTTGCCTTATGGAAGCTGGAGTTAATGCATCGGGCTCATTAGAAGAGGACACTACTTTAATGGGTCAAACATTTGGAGGTTACCTTCGATCAAAGGTAATTTTATATTTCTATTTGGTAAAGTAATACACAACAATGTTTATGTTTCTTCTTCATCTACCATAGGTGCAATGCAGTGCTGGCATGGTTTTGAAATAGATAATTCTGTTATTGTCATTATAAGTTTATAACATCTACTGATTTGAAGTAACAAGGACAATGAACATTCACCTCATTTGGCAGATAAAATGCATGAGATGTGGAGGGAAGTCTGAGCATCAGGAAAGGATGATGGATCTGACTGTTGAGATAGAAGGCGAGATAACAACCCTGGTGGAGGCTCTTCGACGATTTACAAGCACTGAGACTTTGGATGGGGAAAACAAGTACCACTGTGTTAGGTTGGTTGATTTTTTGGATGCCTCTAGTCTTGATCGTTATCTTTGTAGAAAGAGTTGAGGGACTAGAGTTTTAGCATAGATTAAGTTAAAGGGAATAAGAGTTTTCAATATACGAACTTTTAAATGCTAGTAACAGCTTAACAGGTCTAGCTGTTTGATTGCATTAAACTATTGGCATAATAGGATAATGTAGATTTGTTGCAACCTCAAGAATGGCTTGTAGAGTGGGGAAATGCTTTTGGTGATCTTCAGTTAAAATTAGAATTTGAAAAATTAATGTTTATGATTTTGGTTTAAGTCTTTTCTCTAACTGATTCGTCGTTTGATGCATTATTTTCTCTGATTTAATCTTGTCTTGGCTGTACATGATAGAAGCATTGCATGATGTTAGTGTCACAAGTTTACAGCCTGTCATTGATGATTGATATGCAAGATAATCTGTCAAATCAACCTTATACAGTTGTGTTTTACTGTGATCACCAAGTTGACACTAGCTTTTTACAAAATTTGGGTTCTAAGCCAAAAAAATGTTATTGTTTCTCCTCTCATTTTTTTGGTCTTTCAGTGTGCAAGTGTTTTGTTATTTGGTTTTTAGATGTTGGAATTTTATTTGGAGTACTTGTACTTAAATGTTTTTCCTTATTGTTAATAAACTATTTCATTTTTAAGATGCAAATCATATGAGAAGGCCAAGAAGAAGCTGACAGTTTCAGAGGCACCGAATGTTCTTACAGTTGCATTAAAGAGATTTCAGGTATTTCATGTATTAAATTAAAACAAAATATGTTATTTTACATGCATTCTATGCAGCCTTTATGCAGAGTTTTCCTTATTTGTTACATCTGTATTGCAGTCTGGGAAATTTGGGAAGCTCAACAAGCCTATTCAATTTCCTGAAATACTTAACTTGGCACCTTTCATGAGTGGGACTAGTGATAAATCACCCATATACAGATTGTATGGGGTAGTTGTTCACTTAGATGTCATGAATGCTGCCTTTTCAGGTCACTATGTGTGCTATGTGAAGAATATCCAAAACAAGTGGTCCAAGGTTGATGACAGTGTGGTAAGTCCCTCAGTTTAACCTTTGTTCCCAATTCTTACGAGCAATTCACTTTTGGCTGCTAATTGTACATTTCTAGGTTTATGTTTATCTTAATTAGTAGTCCATGGTCCTTCCAGTTTCATCAACTGAATTCACATAACCAATACTGTTCTTTGTATTGCTAACACTGAGGTAGTGAACATTGTAAAAACTAAATTAATCATGAATGCTTTAAAAATATGAATTAAAAAAGCAGGCATTTAGCACCGCTATAGTGGCAGAGCTTCCACTGGCCACTGTAGTGGAGAGGTTAGGTGTAGTGGCTGTTGCAGATGCAATAGTGGTACTATGGGACTATTCCAAAGAAGTCTTCTGAACAGAGACATTAGGGCCTGTTTTAGGGATTTCATTTACCAAAAAGATATCTGGCTTATAATATGTCAACCCAGTCCTTGTTTCTCTTGTGTCTGGTCAAACCTTGCTCAGCCTCTTCTATGTTGACATCGCTGCTGCCTCTGCTTCTCTGGTGACTGCATCTGGTGTCTCTGGCAAGTGCCTCTCTTCTCTCTGGCTAGTACTGCTCTTCTGTTCTGTCTTCTCTCTTCTCTCTGGCGAGCTGATGCTGTTTTCTCTTCTCTCCTACATAATAAATATTGGTATAATGACTTTTCCACCTCATGCAACTATCCAGGATTTAAAACACTGTTAAGAACATGTAATTTGTGGATTTGAATACTTGAGAGCAACCTAGTGCATGAGGGTCTCATCATCTCATGTTTATAGAATGAGATTTGCAGGTCACAAGGCAGCATTGTTACCTTCTTGTCCAAAAGAAAATTTAAGAACACTAAATTAGTATTCATTTTACTATGCACAAGAGGTCCAGGATTGAAAGCCTGCTAGCCAATTTCCTCCCAAAATCATCTTGTTCTGGGATGAAAGTAATGTTGAGTTCAGTGGGTGAATGTGTCCCCAAATATTGATGTATTACTAAACAGGAAGAAATGTACAGAACATTTGCTGTGGTTATTACTTGTATTATACTGGTTAAACCCATCTGTATGTCTTGCAGGTGACAGCTGTTGAATTGGATAGAGTCTTGACTAAAGGAGCATATCTGCTTTTCTATGCAAGGTAATCCAGTTTTTTTTTCCTAGTCTTGACTGGGGAAGGGGGTTAATTGAATTGGCAAGAGATGTAAGTTATGGTTCAATGGGTTCAACCTGCTAATTTAATGGACCAAATGGTTGAATTTGACATGTTCAATCAAGGTTGACTTGGACCACATAATAAGAAATAATTGGAACAGAAACAGAGTGGGTTCACAGATTGACTGGTTGAACCAGTCGGTTTCCATTGATGGATGGTTTCAATGATCCTTTTATTTACATTTTCTTTTTACCTTCTCTGATTAGCTTAATCACCTTGTAGGTGCTCGCCAAGGGCCCCAAGATTAATTAGGAACAGAATATTGTCCCAAGATTCAAAAAGTAAAATCAGTGGAAAGACTCTTACAGCAAAAGCAAGATATATATCTACAAATTCTGGTGTTACTGAACATGTCAATAGTTCCATTTCTCCAGATGACTCACCTGCCTTAGACTTTTTCTATTCAAAGTTTCACCACCTGAAAAGGATTTTGGAAGAAGACTCGTCAAGTGATAATTCATCCTTTATCAGCAGCAACTCTGATGAAGGTTCTTGTAGTACAGATAGCACCCGTGATTCAACCAGCACAGATGACTTCTCCGAATATCTTTTTGGTGATTCAGGGAATGGTTGGAGTAGTGTGTGGAGGAATTCTGATTCTGACACATCCTCCTCCTCCTCATCTTCTCCCTTGAATTCGGGACATTCACGCCTATCTGATATGGACCGGTATGATTCAGTTTCTCATGATGCAGCAGGCTTGCGAGGGATAGATGTTTCTCTTTTGTCTTCTAACACAACTTTACAGCACAGAAAGTTAGATAGTAGTAGGATTAGTAGCAAAAGTAGTAGTAGGGAGACTGACTCTTTTATGAAACTAGGATCTAACCATTTTAATGATATAGACTCTGGTGTATTGTGTAGAAAGCCAAGGAAAAGAACGGATTAAAATTTTTATTAACAGGGAGTTCCGTAGCAGTAAATAATGAGGGGTGCTCTACTAATATACTCTTTGGAGGCGGCGTTCTTCTTAGAAAAATTGGCCACATCAGTTTGCCAATAACTTAACTAGATGCAGATAACATATATTGCTGTTACTTATATAAAAGTTCAGTGGAATTTATTCTATTATTTTAGATACGAATACTTGAAATAAAGGAAAATAATATATTATTTTTCTTATTCTTGCATTTATTTATAATTGTGTTTTGGTCTGACGAAGCTACTATGCCAAGACTAAGGGTCCGTTTGGTTGGTTTAAATGATTGAAAGAGATATGAAAGTAAATTGAGATAAAAAAGATGAAATGTTTGAATTAAAGTGTAGAGAAGTGAGACTCGTCAGTTTTAAAACTTTCATCTCAAATTTATCAAAGGGCATTTAAGCAAAACACTACCTAAGAAATATTCAATTCTCTAATTATATTTTGCATCCGTTATCATTAAATGTGACATTAGCTTAATTATTTTTATTTAAATCTAACCTTTTAATTTTTAAATTGTGATAATCAAGATCTTTTGTGATTATCTTTTTATGTAAAAAAATTATTTTTCTATCAAAAAATTTAAGTGAGATTTGAGATATAAAATAATTTAAAATGCTCAAAAGTAAAAAAAATAGTTAAATGACATTATAGAGATTAAATTACAATAATTAAATAAATTAAAGAGCTAAATTTAAATGACTGAAGAATTAAAATAACTCATTAATTATAATAATGAAACTACAAGTCTATTTAAACTTATTTAGTTTTATGTTTTTAAAATTGAAATGTGTATTTCAAAAGAAAAAAATTGAAATCTGTCACCTTTTAGAGAAATATTAGCTGGTTCATTAAATTTATCTGAAAAATAGTAATATATTATTATAGTATGATAAAAATAAAAATTTTAATAATCAAGTTATCATCTAATCACAAATGATAAGAAAAAAAATATGAATTCTAAATATAAACATTCTTGAATAATTGTTGTTGTTGGCTTAATATTCTTCCTGAACCAAAACTATTCAAATGAGGAGAAAAAAAAATTGTGGGACAACTTAACAACATATTAATCTAATAGGTTCACATTATTTTCCAAATAAATCAATATAATTATTTATTCAATTTAAGTTAATATCACCTTATTTAGTAAATAAATAATTAATATAATTATTTTATAATATTAATTATTAAATCACAAAATTCCAACTCTCTTTCCCTTAATTTTGTTCCTAGAGACTGTAATTGGGCTTCTCATGTTAGCTTCTTTAGTTAGATCCCACGACAATTTTAGGCTTGCAGAACTCAGCCCATCGGCTGTTACGGAATTCTGATCTCTGTTTTCTTAGTTGATTTTTGCAGTTTAATGATATTAATTACATTTTTCTTAAATAAAAAAATAAATCTGTTAGACTAGACGTGGTCTATCATATCAAGTGGATAGGCTTTTAATTTCTTACCGGTGTGATATCTTAACAAATTATTGAATCCATCAATC
Source organism: Glycine latifolia (assembly GCA_013407115.1). Classification (NCBI taxonomy): domain Eukaryota; kingdom Viridiplantae; phylum Streptophyta; class Magnoliopsida; order Fabales; family Fabaceae; genus Glycine; species Glycine latifolia. The sequence goes on along the minus strand of CM023946.1, from coordinate 8,182,656 downwards.
CGCGTCTGTTTGATATATATATATATATATATATATCTGCTGACAAGATATATATTTGTTTAACATACTAATTAGTACGAATAAAATTTGGTCAAAAGCATACAATTGTGATTTCCAGCAAAGCACTTCTTATATACTTTCCATATTTTTAATATTTGTTTTTTAAAAAATGTCATTATTGAAATTGATTTTTTAATTTTTATAGAATAACCCTTTATTTTTGTAAAGAAATCAGCTAAAATTTGAAACTAATTAAATGAATTTTTCAAAGTTACGGATTAAATTATATGAAGAACAATGCTTCTTGGGGTGGATTTATTTTTATTAGTTGCATGAACCATGCAGCTAGCTAGACGCAATCTTGGTCTGGGTCAACTCTAGGATTCACTCAGTTGAAGAAATGAGCTCAAGATGTTAGTCTTTCCTCCCCAATCAATCTGGAATGTTTTGGCAATTCAAAATGCATATTAAAGCCTTCCTTGATCGCTTTCATCTCTTTAAGTTTTTTTTACTAGTTCAATTAGAATTTGTACTGTGTAGGTACATGGCCCACAAGTGATGGGTTAACCGACCACTGTCTCTAACACATGTTCATAGTAGACATGATGTAACGGTTCCCAGATCAATTCTCTCATCACTTAACTTTACCATCAGAGTTCCTTAAGATAAAAGTAATTTTAGCAATAAGTTGTGTGCTTTTCTTCATAAAATGATGTAGGAAGGAAAAGTAAAAAAAAATAAAAAATAAAAAAACAAATGAATGGAGTTGTTAGTTGATACCATTAGTGTCAAATTCTTTTGGTTCGAGAGTAACAAGCAAATTGTCGAGTGTGGGTTTTGTCATTGTCCACGGATAATAAATGATGTATAATGATAGTTCATGATAAAATAGAGGGAGAGAATCAAGCCGAATTTAAGGGTGTGACATTTTTTTTCTAGACAATACCTTACAGCTTACACTATATATACCGTTGCACGCCAACTTGCCATTTCATTGTCATGCAATAAATCGAACGTGGGCTCCTCCAATTAATTGTTAACACAAATCAGAGTGAAGGGAGAAGCAGTAACCATGGTCTACGCCTGTACTTTACTGATCTTGCCATTGACAAACTTGACCTGTTCATGCATTATCCGTTACTGACAACCAATGCACATATCATATTCTCAGCCCCACCCACATGAACGTCATTTTGGACTTTGCTCGCGGAAAATTCAATTCGTTGATTTGAATCTAGATCATTATTATCTCACACATCAGATCATTAATAATTAATCAATCAATCAAACCATTTAGGGCCATACATGCTATCGCTGTTTAAGCATCAAAATTCGAAAAGAAAGGTCTATTTAGTCTAATTTTTTTCACAAATAATTACAAAAACATCACTCTTTATTTTATATAATAAGAACTAATCCTGATTTTGTGACATGTGTAAATCCTTGATAACAAGATTAAAGTAAAAAAATGATATTTTATAATTGTGTATGACAGTAAGTATGGAATGAAAACAAAGTGCTTTCTAAACCCACATATATAGATCCTTCTGTTGCTGCTATATGCCTATATACATTTTTTTTATAAAAAAAAAACTGATGTACAAGATGTGCAAGAAGTACAAACAATAAATGCAGCATAACCGGTTGGTGGGACGTGTTTTATGTAACATGCTTAAACAATTGTGTTTGGGTACATCCAGTACCAATTTTAATATATTTTCATTATTTATCGAGAAAAAAAACTTGTTCATCAATGATATGCATTTCAAATGGATGTTAAATTTGTTTTCTTAGATAATGATGTTCAAGAAGTTTACATGCTGCCTCTACCAAGTGTTTCTCAAAATCATGATGAAGTTTATAAGTTAATGAAAGCCTTCAATGACCTCAAATAAAGTCCTCGATCTGAGTTTGATTTGAAAAGTTCTTATTTGTGCTTATATATTTTTGTTTTGCTGATATGACCATATATTTTTTGGTCTAATTCCTATGGACTCTGATGGCATGAGTGTTATACAAATCACATGCAACTTAATTTTTCATAAACACACTAAACATATTGAAATTGATCGGGATTTAATTTACTCGAGATAACTTTCAGCATGAAACTATATATCAGCTTACCTTAATAGTATTTCTCCATGCAAATTGCTTTTGTTTTCTAAATTTACTAAATTGCATCCCATTCAATGTTTTTTATTCTTACTCGACATATATTTTTAATGTGGTATCAAAGTTTAAGCACTATGTTTCAGATTGAAATCGCGCAAATATTTACCAACTTCACTTTATGAAGTAGGAAAATTACTCTAACCCACCCCAATCCATCTGACACACGTGCCACTCGTCAAACTTGAAACCGACCAACCAGAAGACTCCACAATGAGGAATGAATAAAAAAAAAAAAACAATTGTTTGATTTTGGTCGGATTGGATTTGGATCATTTGGGCCTGAATATGACCAAATCCAACGAATAATTAGTCCTAAAATTGTATTACTGTTTGTTAAAATTCTATATTTATGTCGATTATTAGATAGATGATAATGTAAAAACTGTTATATGAATCATACATGAAAATTAAACTAGAAAATAATGTTTTTGCATATCACAGCTTTCACGAGAAACTAAAGAGATTCGTCTTTGTCAAACATTTTTTTAAAAATTGTGCATTATTTGTTTTGGTGACAAATTTGTGCATTATTTATGTTTTAAGACAAAAAAAAATTAATTGAGGTGTATTGTTAGTTACATTATAAAATTATCTAGGATCCCTTGTAAAAAAAAAGATAAAATTATCTAGGAGCTTTCATTGGACGAGTTAATGTGTGTTTGAATTTTTATTTTACTATAAATATATCTTATCATTAATATTTTACTAAATAAAAAAAGTTTACTTTATTCAATTTAAGCGTTACCAAAACTCGGTCTTCTTTTTCTTTTTTCCCCCACCTAATTTGGCAATAACGAAACAAGCTGGGAAACTTCAATCCCAAGTCTATTGAAAGGGCACTAAGCGGAGACAGAAATTGAAGCGTGTCCCTCTTTATTTCCTTTTCCTGTTTTGGGTTGCAGAATCCCATCGATTCACATTATTGCATGTTCATTTGTTTGGGACAAAGAGAACTGAATGATTCTTGCTGAGATAAAGGGAAATGAATGTCTGAGTAATTTGATGGCTGGCTGTAGTTGTATTGTATTGTGTTCTCTTTTCTTAGGCGTGCATTGCTTTTGTTATCCAACTTGTTTTTCTTCTTGCCGGGAAACGAAAAAGACAAAATAAAAATAAAGAAGCCCTAGTCATTATAGTTAAGAAACAAATCAAATAACAACATAGCAGCAATGATATGCATGCGCTCACTATCTTGAACGCAAGCAGCGGAAAGAGAAAGATGGAAACAAAAATTTAAGGATATATAAATAACCACTTTCCTTATTAAATTTATAGGACGCTGACATTTGGATTATGGAAAAATAAAATTCTCCCTAAATTTGCATGTACAACAATTTTGTTCCACCATTTTTTTAATCAACAAGGGTTAATTGTTAACTTTTTTTTAGTTAGAGAATCAAACTTACTATTTTTCTTTTACCATTAAATCAATTTTATAACTTTTTTTTCTACTATTAACTCATACATTAATCCAAATGGATTTACCTACATGTCTTGAGACTTAATTACGTATCACGCCATATATACAAACAAATTATCAAGTCGGTAATGAATGGGATAGACTGATTTGTGTATATGTATTTAGTATTTATATGAGTATTTTACTTCCACAACTTAATTTTCTTTATTTTACATGTGTTAGATAAAAATTGTTACGATTATAAAAAGTCAATGTAATTGATACGAGTAAAATTAAACTTATCCTCTTAAAGTAAAATTTTAGATTATGTCTTATATATGAAAAATAATATAATTAAAAAATTCTATTAAAATAATCAATTATATCTTTTAACAAAAATTAATCATCTAAAAGTTCATAAATATTTAACATCAATAACATGCAATACCAGTGAGTGGCTACTTGCATCGCCAGTGAACATTGTGACTCTAAAAAGCTCTTTGGGTCGGGAGTTATGTCGAATAAAGCAGCAACAGAAGGACAAGTTGAAATAATAGAACCTTAAACTTGTATAACTCCTCTTAATTATGCTATAGCTGACAAATTACCTTTTCGGCTGAAAGATGTTTGTTTCTGTTGCGGCTAAACGGAGTTCACATTAGAAGTTCAGCTTGCATCGGATAATTTTTAATGTCCATCCATAGTATAATTATAAATATTTAAAAACACTTTTTATTTATAAAATTCATTTTGATTAAAAAACAAGTAAAGATGGTTTTTGTTGTTGGCATCACACCCCAAATTTTATAAATCGTGTTTTTAAAGGATAGACAAAGTCTACATAATTTTAGGTTCAAGTAGAGCTCTCTACTTTATTTTTGTTTGGGTTTGATTTTTATGTCTAACATGCTTCTTGTTGTCCTCATGTTATTGTTTTTAATGACTTATTGAGCTAATAATGTTGTGTTTGATGTTTATTGGAGTGTCAACCTAGTTGATATCACTTGAACCATTATAAATTTATAACTTTGCTAGCTCGTATTTTTTTGGATTAAAAAAAAGTAAAGAGGATTATTTTTATGTTTCAACTAATTTATAAAATTATTTAATATCGATTAAAAAAACTTGAGATAAAGAGGATTATCTATATATATTTTGACTTAATTGTATGTTTAGTTTCTGTTTTCTAATATATATTTTTTATGTCTAATTTTAATTATTTACATTTAGTCTTTCTAGATTTTAATTTATCAAATTAATTATTTTTTTCTCAAAATTTTATCTAATTAATAACTAATGGAAATGTAATATAAGTATTATAATATTATCATTGAATTGTATAAATTTGCTAAGAAAAGTATATGAAACATTTAAATAAAAATAATAAACAAAATTTTATAATTTTTTTTGTTAATTTATAAAATATAATAATACATTACACTTTTGTTATACTTATATTAAGATTAGATGGACTTTTAAAGTAAACGATAATTTGGTATTTGAATGTGTAAATAATGGATATGTTAGGTCTTGAAAGAAAAAAAAATTGTTGAATATTATAATTTAATGATAAAATGATCTCATAAATTTAATTACATGATACAATTGTTGTATTTTTTTTACCTTTTTAGGGATTAAATTAAAAAATAATTTTTTCGATAATTAAATTGTCATCAATTTACAAATTCAAAAATCAAAATGATTATTTATATTTTTTAAATAACTCAGTCAAACTTTTTTTAATTAATTAATAGCTTTTAAAAAATCTTAACTCGATTTATTTGACAAATAAATTTGGTCTAATTTGAACTTAACCGAACTAGTATGTTGCAAGGTCCTCCTCACAAATATCCTAACATGTAAACATTCTTAGAGATTGTTTAAAGATTACATGACAATAATTTATTTATTTTATTTAGATCACAAATATTGTTTGTTGGGTTAACTCTTAACTGAGAATATATATTTTGATTAGAATTATTATTGAAGTTAATAATTTATCCTTGTGTATGTGCAACCCTGTGTGAGTTCTATATATCCTTGACTTGACTAAGTGGTCTATTTTCGCCAAATATGCTTCTTTATTTAGGAAAAAGAAACTGCGGGCACGATTGTCTAGTCGTGGAAAGATAAGGTCTGCCAGTGCCTCACCGCGGTCAGTGTCCCCATAATATTTATGCCACAGCTCAATGAATTCGATTCGATGAACTTGAATTGTCCTCAATATTCCAGAGAAATATTTAAAAAATAAATTAGCTTAAGTTTAGTATATTTTTGGGAAAACTATTTTTTTAAAATAAAAAAATATTTTATAAGAGTAACTTTTGAAAATTATTTTGTTAAACGGCATCTCTACAAAATAATTTTAAAAAACTAATAAACAATAATACGTTGAAACACACCCTTAAATAATTCATAAGAGTCCACAGTATCAGACTCTCAAGTGACATTATATGTTTTTCCATTTATTTATAGTATTTTAGTAATATATGTAGAGATTCAGTGTGTGTGAGATTTTTCATAAACATGAAAAATAATTTTACTTTATTAAAATAAAATTGTATTATTTGATTTAAATGAAAATTTTAATTATTTCATTAAAACTATATTACCATCTTATTTCATTTAAATTAATGGTTGTGTTAATTTGTTCAATTTGAAGAGTTATTCTGTTTTATTTAAATTAAAGAGTTGTCTTAATTTAATCTAACTGATATAATTCTCGATACAAGTTTTTTTTGACTGAGTTCTAGATACAATTAGTTATAAACATGTTATAAATAGAAATTAATTAAAGTTATGTGATTAATTAATAGTACATGAATATATATATATATATATATATATATATATATAATTTAAAATTGTATGTTTGTTCATGGGAGGCACACGTTAGAATAAAGCGCCCAAGACATTAAATGAAATGGTGTACAGTAACAAACTATGCGTTGAATAAACAATATAATTATTCAGAAATGCATCAATAAATTGATGTATTTTTCATAAATAGACAGGAGAATACTTTCTAAGCACAAAAATCACTCATATAATATTCAACTCTACGAATTACTATTATATTCTCTCTTAATTAATACACTCGTAAATCCATTTTTTATTATCTAATATGTACAATAGACAAAAGTAAAAATCACCATCATTCTTAAGGAAAGTGTAAAGCATACTTACCAAAAGAAGATTTTAATGCTACCGATCATCCCATCAACCCAAAATGTATTTAAGTTGTGTTATAGGTGGAGATGAATTTAACCTTTTTCTATAAAAACAAAACAAAACTTATCCATACCTTGAAAAATTGTTCTCTTTCCTTCTTATTTATGTAATTTTTTTTCCTTTCAAAGATATTGCCACTGTCGGTGTGTATCTTATGAAGCCTTTCGAACCCCCTATTTGCTCCCCGAACATGAGGTAAGTTAGTTGAAATATGCATGCATTGTTTAGTTTTTCTATATGCAGCATGGAGGATTACATGCATGCATGGGCCACAAAAAGACTAGGCATTATTAGAAGGCAAGAAAACGCACACACAAATAAATAAGGTCGGCCAAGGCCAAATTAAGCCAAAGATGGAGGCGATAAATCGATCGATAAGATGTATGCATGTGCAAAAATTATGGGAGAAATGAGTGCGAAAATCAATTGGATTTTTGCTGCTGGCTGGCGACACCTATATATATATATATATATATCGTCTTGCACAATATTGGATAATGTTCATATCACTATCACCCACAGGGCCACAATAAAAAAAGAAGCTTCCTTTTCTTCTTTCAATTCCTTTCTTGTCCCTTTTCTATTCTTTGTCTAGTTGAAAGTATATAAATGCCGCTGCCAGTATAAGACCCATGACCTTACTAGGTAAAGAAACCAACACATCATGTCTGCTTCACGATTTGATACATGCAATAAATTCCACCACTATTATCTAAAAAAAAATAAAAATTCAACTACTCAAATTTGAAAATGGACCATAAGGTCTATTTAATTTCTTTACAAGCTAGGTAGTGGTTAAAATAATAATCTAAACATTTTTTAAATCTTCAAAATTATAAATCATTTACTATTTAAAAGTCTTAAACTTTATTTTAAATAACCTAAGATTGTTTTTCTTGCTTTCTTTCTAAAATAATAATAGCTCAAACAAACATGATTGAACTTGTTTTTATTGATCTCAACTGAAACTAATTTTTTTTATCATCAATCGATAATATTTTTTTATCGACATCAGATAAATATATTTTTTGACTGATATGATAACAAATAAAGTTTCAAAAGATCACTTTATAAGTTCTTTGGAATTAGTAGACTAAGTTTTTGTTGTTACACAAACAGGCTGACTCTTCTCCTGGTGAACCACATTACGGAACGAGCTAAATGAAACTAAAGTGGGTTGGTAAATGCGAAAATCATTTTATATATATCTACGTGTGGACACATAAATGGAAATGCAAAACAGCAAAAGATGTAGAAAACTAACCAAATGGACCAATCTTGTGTAACAAATTATTCGTCGTGAACATCATTAGCCGACATAGAAGCAGCATAGTCAACACAAAATATAAACATGAATCGTTTAGTTTAGTGGTATTATTCCCCCAAAAAAGGGTTGAAAATATTTGATTTGGTACCGTGGTGGCGACGATTTGGGAGGATCCGACACTTCTTAAGATGATTATTAGAGATTGGAGTTATGATTTGAACGAGAATCCCTTGTATGATTCGCCATCTACAATTGATATAACTAATATTAATATATTATTTAAACATTATTATCAGGTAAATGTAAGGGTGGGTATTGATTTGATTTTACTAGATTAATCTGATGAGAAATTGAATTATTGGTTGGATTTTTTTTCATGTTAAGATTCAATCTAAACAAAATTAGTGAACCTCAATCTCAATTGATTTGGGTATAGAACTACCACTTTATGAACCCGATCACTTGAGATGATAATATATTACAATCATATTCTATAGGTGGACAGATGTGGAAGCAAAACAACATCATTTATCTTTTGTAGTCGAGTTTCTTATTATTGGATTACGACATATGTTACGGACGCGGAGGGCGAAGTCAGCCTCCCGCAGTACTGTTCAGTAGTAATATTGTAAATTTGTATAGTAAGTTTAATTCTATACAAATTGATGTAATGTTATTTCTATAATAAATAATAAAAATAATTGTTATATTCTTCAAAATATAGATATATTTGTCCAACCTCATTAAATCTTATGTCTGGATGTGTGTGATTGTATTTGTTTTAGAATCCAGTTGCTTTTGCTAATATATATATATATATATATATATATATATATATATATATATATATATATAATTTTTTTTTTTTTTTATATATATTTTCTTTTTTTTTTAATATATATTCTAAAAAAACAAAAAAAAAACTCTTTATTTATTTGATGAAGACTTTGTATATATATAGTTTTTTTTTTTTTTTATGTATGGTAAGTGTATATATATATATATATATATATATATATATATATATATATATACATATTATTTATATGTTTGGAAAAACCTATATAAAATTTTGTAAACTTAAATCAAATTAAATCAATAAGCTTTGATTGATTTGGAGTTTATTTTCCTCCAAAGCCCAATCACCCCTGGCTGAAAGTATTTGACTGAATAACGCTTGCCATAAAATCAAAGAAAAGTTTAGAGAAAGGTTGCTGGAGTTGAAAATTCATGCGTAAAATGGTCAAGAAAAGAAGCGCAAATCGCTAGGAAGGTAAGTGCGTGAATTTTGTATTTAGTTTATACTTGTCGAATTGAATATTTCAACTTGGAATATTTGTCTTTGGGCCATACATTTGGAACATGCTTTGTGTGTCTCTTGTCAATTGGTCTTGTTTAGGTAGCTATATAGAAAGCGATAATATGTTTTATCTTATCCTTTTACTGTTTTACATACTCTTTATTTTCCTTTATTTTCCTTTCTAAATGCCGACATTTATTCATTAATTATTCTGACATTTGTACAGATATTAAAGGACATATAACAATTTTCAATAGTTCCTTCTTAAATTAAAATATTCTTAAACCAGAGCAGCATTAATATGTTAATTCTTCTATTATATTATTGGCGTGGATGGTGAAATATTCACTATATTTATCGATAACTATTAATATGTTAATTTGGTACATACTTCTTTTTTCATGCACCATTTTTAACCTAAGAATTTTAGAAGGATCTGTCATCATGAATTGATGAAGCGACATTTTTTTATTTATAAAATTACAATAATAAGAGTTTTTGGCTCTTTAATGGGACGGTGAGTATCTCTAGGAGCTTCCATGCTTTAGTTACATTTCAATTTATTGAATTAATTATCGTTGAACTAATAATAATTAATAACATTTTAATATAATATATTAAAAAAATATTTATTGGGTTGAATATTTAGGAATGTCAATTCATAAATAAATTGAGAGCAATAGCAATGGTCTCAAATGTCTACACAAACATAAACAGTTGGATTATGAAAAGTGGTGGTTACTTACAAATATTTTGACACACAAGAAAATAATTGTTACCTATAAATAACAATCTGGAAGTTACTAGTAGTTAATTAAGAATTACTATCTATAAATATTAATCTGTAAATGTATGAGTGTTGAAACTTTTTCCCTACAAACTTGTGCAAATTCCTACACATTTGTTATTCATCAAAGGATTAAACGAGTCTCATTCAAGTATGCAACCATCACTTAAATTTCAGTTTAGTTTTCCAACAATTTATATTTATTTTTTAATCTATTTTCTCTTTACGGATCATGCTTTAGCACTATTATTTTAAGTTATTTATTTTTAATTGTGTCTTTTCTTCTTTCCCAATTCCCATTTCTTCTTTAAATAATTACCACCGACATTGATGTATTAATTTAAAGTTTTTAAAATTTTAATATCCACTCATATTGCTTATTCGTATATTTAATAATAAGTTTGGCATTTCGAAAACGGCAAAAATATCGAATCTGTGTTTTGTCAAAGTAGCATAAATAAATTATAATTTTCCTTACTCTGATTTAATTCCACCCCCATCCCCCCCACTCCAGATAACAAGTGACTATTAGTAAAAATAAATAAATGAAAAACAAAGACACTCGTAAATGACTCGCCTCAGAATTGTTTAAAATTTATTTAAAACTATACGTAAGAAATGTGTTTTAAACTTTTAATTCATCTCCGTTCTCTTTCTTTTTATGATTATTTTTTCCTCAAATTGTTGTTACACAAAGTCTATAATATAAGTGATAAAATTTTAAAATGAAAAGTGTTTTTTGGATATAATATATCATTCGTTTCCGTCATAATCACATAAGTTATATGTAAATTATAAAAAATACTTAATTACTTTTTTTTACCGTTAATACCAAATTACGAAAAGTTTAGTCATCATGCATGCTCAAATTCATATAGTTAGAAAGAAAGTGAAGGGGATAGCAAAATATTTTTTATTTTTGTAGAATAGCAGAAGATTTAATTATTAGGAATAGATAACAATTTTAAGAATGTACACTTATGTATTGTATACAGTTACACGGAACTCATCAACCACGAAATCGATAAATCGTTTTTATTTCGTGTAGAATACTTAGCTGAATTGATCATCTAGGATTGGGTATTGGAATTTAAACTTGTGAGTGTGAAACCTTTTGACTTGGTGAAATGTGTGTGCATGATCAGTTGTCGACTAATTTCCCTTTCTTCCTAAGAACCTTCGTTTAAAAGAGAATAATGTATTTTATAATAAAAATGAAGAAAGAAATAAGTGTGTGTAACTGTGTATGCTTTCGTTATATTGCAAAAAGATTAATAAAAAGCCAATGGTGATACTCTCACGTCAAATCTAAACCATATCATATATATGGAAAAAAATGAAATAATCTTTATGCGGATAGTTTATTCTAATCCATTAAAAAGGTGTGTGCTTACATTACAGAATGTACATAACTGTTTCCGAAGAAACTGATCTTCTAATGCATTGCAGCATTAATAAGTACTGACAAGAAATTCAATTTTATTTAAGTAGAGACTTATTATTTAAATTTTGGTATAAAAAAAACACAGAAAGGGTTTAATTTATTCCTCTCCTGAGCCTCAATAAGCTCAGCCTTAAAATATGACGAACATAAAATCAAGAGTTTTATTAAAATGAAAAGTCCCATGATTTGTATATTTATTTATTGTCAACCGACTAAAATCATATTTAAACACAACTCATCCATATTTTATTAGACATAAACTTTATAAATGAAACTCAATTTACATTTACAGTATACTGCAACCATTGAGAAGTGTTGAAAAAAGAGTGACTAAAAGAGTACTTCTCAAATTTGTTTTGATTAGCGATAGTAATAGTATCATCTTTGGTGGCAAAAACCAGCGTGATAGATCCCTGGGTGATGCAATAAAGTTGAAGGCACAGTAGACAGTTGTGGCAATTGGGGGGTCTTTTATTACTTTTATTCAAGTTTTCTCTTTCTCTTTAATTGCAAATCAGAGGGGCCGATGACAAAGAGACAAAACAAAGTACAGGTAGATCAGATATAAAGTAATAAGATGGAGAGATAAAGTTGGGGAAGAGGGGTGTGGGAAGTTGTTCTGAAGTGATATCAAGAACTTATTCCATAAAGCAAAGCAAACAAAGCAAAGCCAAGAAACTGGTGCAGATGACCGCTGGTGCTGAAAAGAAACTGCCAGACACAACCCTAGCCACGTTCTCCACTCACTTTTTCATCCACACCAAGACCCAAGACAATAAAAGAAAGAAAGAAAGAAAAGTGCCACTATCCTGATCCATCATTCATTCACAGGCCAGCGTTATCGTCATCCAATAACTTACATTCATTCACAGCAGGTCAGGTCACAGTACAGTACACAGCATCAGCGTCAGTCCACAGATATTCTCAGACTCCCAAACCTCAAAGCAACACCCCAACCCCACACCACTGCCAACCAAACCAAACCAAACCAAAACCAAAAACCCCACTTTCAAAAATTTACTCTAACTAACCAATCCCCACATTGTGACCCAATGTGAACAGGATTCCCCATCATAATGGTCTATTCCCGTCGTTGATAGAGAAAGGCTAACCAGCATACCACCCCCCATTTCTCAGTTTCCTTTTCTTACAAGCATAACCCATGCAGCACCACCAGCTTTTTACTTTCTCACAGAAAACACTCATTATAATAATCCATCACAAAAATTTAAAATAATAAACAACCAACAAGCTCACTAATATTATATAATGATCGATAAACACAAACTCTTGAAGAAGGTAGAGAGCCATTGATATTACTAGTAGTATATAGTTAGCGCCGCAAATAAACCACCCTAGCTACATAACATAACTTCAAATTTAATAATGTTTCCATCCATAAACTTAACCTAATTATAATAATAAATAATAATAATTAAACTAATACTACCAAAGATTTCAACTACACCAGCTAAATCAAATTAAACAGACCAACATATAATAGATTTGATTATAATAACCACAAAGTTAACCTCAGAAAGATAGAAAGAAAGGAGAAAAAAAACTCAACGTATGTTTGATCAGTAAGGTGGTGGCGGTGGTTGGGGTCTAGCCGTTGGAGCCCAAATCACATCAGAGGGCAAGTGACAGCTGTACATGGACATTCCGCACGAATCCGCCTGTCCATGGCCGCTATCTCCACCGCCGGAGACCTGCGGCGAATGTCCATCTCCGGCTGAGGCTCCCTCTTCTTCCGGCGGCAACCTGTGGTATGCAGGGTTGTTGAACGAGGCGGCGATCACAAACACCGTGCCGGCGGCCATCAGCCCACCGGCAACAAGTCCTCCGACGATCTGCCCCTGTGGTCCGGCGAGCGAGATGGCGAAGCCGTTGGGAACCGCTGGCGAAGCGCCCGACTGCTGCGGAAGGAAGGTGGCGGAAACAGAAAGGATATCGAAACGGCCGTGAAAAGTAACGGTTGTGCCGGGAGTAGTAGAAGGTTGACGGAGCGTAACGTTGGCGACGGTTCCGGAACCGGTGAGGACGCAGATTCCCATGTTCTTGCGGCGACTGAACTGCGCGATGGCCTCCACGACGTCGTTTCCACCAGACACTTCTAAAATGTAGGGACTCATAGCGGGTTCCGGGTCTCGGGTTATGATAACGGGTGGCTTGGGTTTGTTTTTGGATCCGGGAGGACGCCCCCTCGGACGCCGAACAACCTCGATGGTAGCGCCGTCGCCGCCGGAGGAGTTTGCTTTCTGAACGGTGCTTGGGGTGGTGGCGGCGCCACCACGGTTTTCTTCCTCCGCGGAGAGTTGGAAAGGGTGGTGTGGGAAAGGATGGTGTTGGGGTTGAAGCTTTGAGAACATACTAGGTGGTGTTGTTTCACTCTTAGGATGTGGTTGTTGTTGCTCTACGTATTCTCCTTTCATTGTTATTTTATTTTTTGGATTTGGATTATCTCTTAGAATAAGAATAACCAATCCCGAGTGAGAGTATGATTGGGTTTTGGGTGGTTATTGTAAAAAAATAAGAAGAGAAGGAGGGAATGGAGAAAGGGAGGCGTTGGGAATTGTTTATTATGGTATATATGGAGAGGGAGAGAGAGAGAGGTGGGTGAGCTTTGAAACTAAGTAAGGAAGACTAATGGCGCCGCTGGTTGGAACAAAGGTGGGGTCCACGTCACACATGAGACAGATAGAGATAGATATATGTCGAATGCAAATTGAGCATTCGGTGCCTCCATCTACCACCGCCTTTCCTTTTCTTCCCTTCTTCACAAGAGGGCCAAAGTAACACATGGGGTAACTTTTTTTTTAATTTATCATTTAGCGTAAATTTTAAATTAAAATTATAATAAATATTACTAATTTTAAATTGATAATCGTAAAATATTATATATATATATATATATATATATATATATATATTTTTTTTTTTTTTTATTTTTTTTTAAATTACGACTTAAACATTATAAAAGTTTTTACTTATCACTTTAAAATAGTAAAGTATAATTTATTTTAAAAATATTTTATTGAAATGGTAAATAAATTTATGATTTCAAATATATTTTTTGGGTATATATTTTTAAATTATAAATAATTTTTTAGTTTAATTATTTAATAAATAAATATATTTTTATTTAATATTTTATATATTTTCAAATTTTTGGTATATTATTTTTATATAAAAATATTAAATGATATTTTTACTATTTAAAGTCATAAAAAAAATAAAGTCATAATTTATAAAAATTAAAGTTATAAATAAAAAAATTCTTACTACTTTAAAATCATAATTTAAAAATTTTGAAATCGTAAATATTTTATAATTTTAATTAAAAAAAAGTCGTAACCATAACGATTAAATATTAATTTAAAATTTATCCTAAACAGTAAATTTTAAAAAAATTGCCCCTAGTGTAGTTTTGCCTCAGAAGTCAGAAGAGAGCTAGTTAGTTTCGTTCCTCTTGCCTCAGTGAGTGCACTTGACATTGATACGGACACATTGTGATTTGTGATGGGTTTGGTTTTGGGCTATGGGGGATGGCTTTGTTATTAATTAATTCAAATACTTTGTTTTGACATCCCCATCTTCCCAATTGCTTCCTGCGGATGACTATCTTTACGTTACTTTGGAAATTCAAACCACGCTATCATTTCAATTAGGTCAAATAGTCCTCACTTCTATCATTGTCCTTAACGGTGCTTGCTTATCAGCTTTATTATTTCTAAACAAACGTGATCAATTCTGTCACACTAAATCACTCATTATGCTACCCAATTACCACTTAGCTTAGTTTTAATCCAAATCCTACCAATCTTATAACTTTGTCTGTCCTGAATAAAGCTTGGTCCTATCATTTTCACTTAGACCTACTCAATCTCCTCATTAATTATAATCCTTTTATAATTAAAAAGAATAGTAGTACTACAAGTTGTTCAAGTGCTGCCAAGTAAATTGATAGCAGAAACTAAAATCTCTCTAGTAGATTAGGAATGCTCTTTAAACTTCATTAGTTAAACTCACTTTCTTTAGCTATAATATATTTCTAATATAGAACAATGTAATTTGAATTTATTGTTTACATAAATAGTTGCTTTTATTGTGTAAAGATAATATTAACTCATTCCTTGGAGACTATTTTTGACTAATTCAATTACGTTTTTCATTTTCCCAATTGAATGCTTTCTCTATAATTATTATTCTTCTCATGAAAATGAAAAATACTATTCTTTTTATCAAATTCACGTATATCAATCCATTCAGTAAACTAATGTAACTATTTATTGTTATTCATAAATTTAATAATTTTTATGAATGACCTATGTTAAAAAGTCGACCTAATTGATCTGAGTTGAATGACCTATGTTAAAAAATCGACCTAATTGATCTGAGTTGAATGATCTATGTCGAGTAAACAAATTTGTTGAATATTTTTCATATTAAATTCTCATGACCTATTGTTCACTTATTAAATCGACTGCGCATACAATTTGATATGAATCGATATTAAATTGGTGATTCGACAATCTCCAATTAACTTAATAGGTCATGCATTTGTTTTACAAGTAAACATCACTCATATTTGAAAAATCAATTTATATCTTAAATTTGTGTTATTTATAGATTTGTTGATAATACATAACTATATCTTGAAATTTGAAATGATAAAATTGTTATTATTTTTAATTTTTCCTTCATTAATTTGTAAGTGTATTATATTATGTTTTTTTTTATTATATAACAATGTTATAATTTTAAATTTTAATTTAAGGTTAAGGTTGTTAATATATATATATATAATTCTGAAAAATATGTTGTGTGTTTAAAATTTTAAATAATTTCATAATTATACTTTTAAATATATTAAAATTTATTATACTTTTAAATTAGTGTATAAATTTACATATTATGTAATTATTTAAAATTTTTAATATAAATCAAATGTGAACTAATAATTGACTAAATCTATTTTTTACCTCAAACTCCTGATCGAGTTTATAATAACGTATCCGAGTCCGGTAACATTAATATTTTCGTAGACCAATCTCCCTGTTTACGCTTCTTTTTCTTCTTTTGAATTGTATGTTATGGTGTACAAGCTAACGAGGATGAAGGACTCTTCCTTCAAGATGCAAGTGTCGACTTTATAACCCAGCCTATGAAGCTATGACCAAGGAGGTGTAAAGTCTATCAACAATGGTATGGACTGGTCAAGGCTTTCAAATCCAGCGGCTCACGTGATTTCAAATGCACAACTTCGACTTTGTAGTTGCTTTGACTTCTAATCTTACCAAAGAGTAAAAATCATGTTTGTTGAGTTAATTATTCAGACTCTTATTCATATCCTCTTCTATTTGAATATAAAAAATTATAGTACTAAGTAACAAAAATAATTAGTTAATATTTTTTCTTTAAATTGGTATTCATTAAAATTTGATATTAAAAATAAAAAAGCCATTGCCTTATTTAATATATAATTACAACCTTGAGAATCATTTTATTGAACAGGATGTAGTTAATTACAATTTACTTATATTTTGTATTTTTTCTCATTGTAACTTAATTTTTTTTTATCTTTGAAGTATTTTTTATTTTGAACAGTTTAAAAAATATTTTAAATCGTGAAAAAAAATGCTATCTAAAATATTTTAAAAACAAATAAAAAAAACACATTTTACAAGAAAAATGTTACATGGCAGGAAAAAAAATATTTAAACCTTTATTTTTACTTGTATTGGATAAATGAGAGAATAGGTGCTATCATAAGCCCCTAAAAAAACAAAGGTGCTAAAATACGGACTTTGATTAAGGATAATAATAAATGAATTCGAGTTATCTCTCTATTCGCGAGTATATTTGCCTGTCCTACAAATCTTGATGCTTCATGAAATTTGCTCTCCTCTACTCTACTATGTGTTTTTTTTTATCAATTATTTAATTAAAATATACTAGTAAATATCATTATTTTAATTTTAATTTTTTATTTCTTTTCACAGTTTTCCAACTTTTTGAAAATTATTTATATATGTATATATGTATAACTGTTTTTTTTTATTTTTAATTTTTAATATTTTTGAAAATTATGTCATCATATAACAATTTTTGGTTAAATATTTTTTTATTCTCTCCAAATAATAAATTATCTATTTTAGTCTCATTTGTAGAAATTGCTTCAACCTTATTAGGAGCAAAACTAGTCTGCAAAAGGTGTATAACCAGTCCTAGGCCCATGCCTGTTTCTCTTTACTGATGCATCAAAATTCAATTTAACGGCACCAGCAACAGGAGGCTTCTTCCATTTTGTCATGTGAGAATACATTAGCAGCTTATCAGAAAACAGAAAAGGAGTGTTTCGAGTTTAGATGATAACATGCATTTGCAACAAGGGCTGAGAAAGCACAAATATTTTTTCCTGTTCATGACACTTCTAATCTCACTACATTTATTTCTTTTTCATTTTCAAGTGTAAATAACTCACTCATTTTCCTTTTGCCCTTCTAAGTTCTTTCTAAGTAATAAACCGGTGTGTTATTCCTATGTCATTGTATCTTACAATCTGTCTTACAAGACATAAAGAGAAGAGAGAAAGATGAAAAGAAATAACATTATAAAAAAGTTACAAAAAAGTTAAGAATAACATTATCTTTTCTTTAGGAAAACTCTTGAGAAAAAAACAGTCTCCAATTTATTTAATAATTGACGGTAGTCAGCATAGACACTATTTACAAGAATCTTGTGTATACCTAAATTTATACACCTACGATTTATCAAAATTTGAACACAATCAAACCAACATCACTTCTCCATCTTTTTCTATTTTTTTTCTTTCAAAATAAAAACTGAGAAGGTATAATTCTATGTAGACTATACATCTTCCTTTTGTTGAGTACAAATGCGAGATAAAATTTTACATCGAATAGAAATGAAAAAATTGAGCATCATATAAGTAGTGAAAAGTTCCATAAACCTGAGCCTTAAGATTTTAGGTTAAAATGTAATGTCTAATTCACTTATATGATTACTCAGATATAAATCTCATCAATATTTACCCGCTCGACTTCCCCCCACCTTTCAAGTAGGAAAAAATAATAGAGACCACCGTTTATACATGTATCTAAGAGTCTTTGTTATCTATTTTTGAAAACTAATTTTGTTTTTTAAAAGAGAGAAATAGCAAAACACACTTCATATTTTAGGGCCCGTTGTTTCAATTTTTTCTTAAAAAATATTCACCTTGAAACAAATTATATTTATATATTTTTAAAATTAATATTTTAATTTTTAAATAGCTTCTAAAATAAACTATAGTTATAACTATCTTTCAAACTAAACATACTATTTTGTATAGCTCAGATAAGCATACATGAAAAAAAATTCTTACTTCACATGAAATTTCTTAAAAGTACTTTTTATACATTTTTAAAATAACATTTTTCCCAAATATAAAAAGTAAAACATACATAATTTTGTTTTCAAAACAGGATTGTAAAAGAGCAGTAAAAAGCGGTCCCACAATATTCTTTCACCCCAAAAAAAATCAGACCAACTCACCGAACACAATTTTTGCCCAACGTTTGCATG
This sequence comes from Glycine latifolia, assembly GCA_013407115.1. NCBI lineage: Eukaryota > Viridiplantae > Streptophyta > Magnoliopsida > Fabales > Fabaceae > Glycine > Glycine latifolia. The sequence goes on along the minus strand of CM023946.1, from coordinate 8,163,466 downwards.
CATGATCACGGGGTATTTGACCAAATAAGATGATCATAAACTACAACTACATATTAAACATTTCTCAGTAATGACTAAACGAACATATGGTGTTAAAAGAGAATGTATTTACACATGCTCTTCTCCTCTACACCAATTCCTTCATCCCCATAATCACGAGGCTTTGTTATACTTATGTGCATCTTCTTTTTGGAATGGTGACCCAGCTGGAGCAATGAGGCCAAGATTTTCCATCACTCTTACCCTCCTGGAACTCAACTCTGGGGACTTTCCTAACGAGCTTGTTTCCTGAGTATAAATACCAAGTGAATACACCAGGCAAAAATGGAATAAAAAACATATGAAATAACAAGGTCTCAATTCCATATAAGTACTTACACGACTTTGGCTAGTCGGATCATCGTCATTTGATGTCTCTTTATGCTTTTTGCGCTTGTTTTTATTCTGCTCCTTATCTTCCCCATTGAATTTTCTCTTGCCTGCAGCATTTTTCCTTGATGTTCCTGTTGAAAGAGATTGAAGAGAGAAATTGTGTTAGGCTACTTATATGTTGTGGAATTTATGCATTGATTTAATCAACGATAGTGGTCTAATCTAGCTGACTAATCAGTAAATGAATATATACTCTATTCAATATAAATAAAGATTGCTATGTGTAACATAAATGGTAATATTTTAACAACCCCGGCCCCTCTGAAGCTGAAGCTGAATCTACTAAGTACTTCTCCCCTTTGATACAAATACACCCAACCAAACTGTGGTAGACATGACCAAACTAATGAAACAGATCCAAAACTTAGCAACCATGCATGAATAAGACCAAATAGACATAATACAAACAGCAACAGAACATAATACATACAAGTCCAAACAGCAGCAAATCCACAGAGAGGATAAGCCACCATGGATAGACCATCAAAACAGCTGCTTGGAGTTGTACAACTACTGGAAAAAGGGCGGGTATCCATCTCTGTCGAAGGTGGTGAAAAGTTGGAATAAATGCCATCGGATGGTGTGCACATGGATGCTCAGAACAAAGGGGGCATCCGGTGTACCGAAAAGAGTGTGACAAACTGTTGTGGAATGGCATCAATAATAGCTAGGAAGCTATAGATGTAGCCGAGAGGCCAAGGGTCTGAAGGGAAAATTTGCAATCACAGGGGACCAAGCACCGCAGCAAAGGATTATATGGGGGAAACTACAAAGCAGAGAAAGCACCCCTGGAGAAGGAACTGTGAAAAACACCTTCAAGGCTTCAACATCTTGGATAGAAGAAAGAGATAAAAGAACAGCAACAGAAGATGCAAGAGTAAAGTGCAGCAGGAACAAGCACACAACAGATGAAGTAAAAACAAGAGCAAATTGTGAAAAATATGATCATAACTAATGGATGATAAAATGAACACAGCCAAAGGAAACTAATACAGGTAAGATATCAAACAAAGGAGTTTCAGGAACTCCTTTTGCCTCCAGCTACTAGATTACCTTCCATATTATTTGCTCTCTTTACTTACTGGAGCTTCTGTTGGTCTTCTTCGATAATGCCCACCTAAGGCAAGACTCTACCATCTTTTCTATAACAGATGTTACCCCATTTTTTTCTTTAATGTATTCATTCTTAATCAATATCATGTCTAAAATGTCCGCTCATCTCCGCTACAATGAATTTATTCTCTTATTGCCTTTTTATTACCCAACATTATACAGCATTGCAAGTCTTATAACTGTTGTAAAAGATTATAAGCAGACATAAGAAAAAAGGTACAAATGCTTATGTAAATTCATTTCCATTGAGTCTCAACTAAAGTTGAGGGTTTGCTTAACGCCTTACCATGTGTTGGGGTTCTAAGACCTGGCATGTTGCCCAATATGGAGAAGAACAACACATTCTCAAATGGATTTACTAAATATTTACTCGTGTTTTTTCCTTTCCTTAATATGTACTCTACAATTGGCAATAACATTCTGTTTCCTGCTTTTCCAAGAGATGAGGTTACCTCCCTTAAGAACACAATAGCCAGAAGTGGACCGTTTGTCACTGTCATATCCTGCCCAATCTACATTTTGAATATCCAATAATATCAATGTGACTCCTGTCATGTAAACTAGTCCTTTTTGTCGGTGACCCCTTACTGTAATAAAATATCCAAAAAATTGTATTCCGATGAGACTCACAAGTCACAACACTTGCAAGAAAGGATATATTTGGTTTGGTCATGGTGAGATAATTTAACCCGCCTCACTAATCTCCAATATCCGTTTGGGTTTGAATATGACTCCTTTGATTTCACATTCAAGTCCACAGGGTTATCAATTGGTTTATTACAGTCTAACAATCTTTATTCCTCCAAAATACTGAGAGCATACTTTGTGAGATAGCAATACATGCCTAGGATTGAGTCAATTCAATCCCATGGAAAGATCGCAACTTACCTAAATCCTTGGTATAAGATGATGAAATGAGTGTTGTTTTAAGTGCCTCAATACCTACATAATCATCTCCTGTAATAACAATATCGTTGACATACACCACAAAATAAATATGTTTATTGGAGTGAGTGTGAGAGCACTTAATGAAAATAGAGTGATCTACCTCACAATGAGTCAATCGCAAATTGCTAGGTGGCCTTGCTAAATCTTCCAAACCAAGCTCAAGGAGACTATTTTAACCCATATAAAGACTTAGCAACTTATAAACCAGACCTGACTCTCCCTGAGCAACAAAATTATAGGTGGTTGCTTCATATAAATCTCTTCCTCCAAGTGATACAATGGCCAATGTTTCATGGCAGCCATGGATAAGAAGAGATGAATTGATGCCATTTTGGCAACAAAAAGAGTGTCAATGTAATCCAAATCATAAAATTGACTGTACCCCTTTGTCACAAGACAAACATTTAAATGATTCATCAGTCCACCAAGGCCAAAGTTAACAATAAAGATCCACCTACGACCAACAGTAGACTTTCCAGGGGGAGCTAGAACAGAAGTCCAAGTATGATTGGATTCTAATGTTGTCATCTCATCAACCATCCAAGGCAGTTGAGTGCTTGCTTAACTGTATTAATAATGGTAACAAATGACAGAAACTCAATGATTGCACAAACTGTAGGAGAAGACTAGAGGTGGTAGAGATCATGTGATTCAGATTCTTCTCCAATCATCTACCCCATACTCCGGTACTATGTAAGAATCAAAAGTAAATGTTACAGTGAAGTTTGGTGAACATGTAAGTTGACAAATAGGGATTAAGTTTATGGATAATGATGGAAGAGGTGAGGATTGGCAAAAGCTATAGCCCATGTGATCAAAAGCACCAAACCCAAGATACAACAGGTGTAGATTGAGAGAGACAAACTATGAAGTTTCCCGTATAGGCTATAGTGGCTGAAGAAAAGGCTTATTGGGCTTCCTAAGCTGAAGGTACCCCTTGTATTCATTGGCTGAGAACAAACTAAGGTGATTTCCCTCAGACTTAATCTTCTGCTCAATAGCCAGATTTAGAGATTGAGAAACCTTAGCAATTTTATATGGAAACCCATGCAAAGAGTAGCAGTTGTCTTGAGCATGCCCATCTTGCTTACAAGTGTATGCCCATCTTGCTTACAAGTGTAATAAAGGTTACCTCTATCACCTCTTCCACAGTCACACATCTCCTCCATGATTACTTGAGTAGGAGACAAAAGCTAAGGACACAACTACAATCAGAGAATCGATACAAGTCTAGGTGAAGGGATTCAAATTTCGAATAAGATGATCAATTAACCCCTTTACAACTGGGGATATTAGGACTTGTCAAGGTTTGAATTCTAAAGATTCCAAGTCCTCACAGAGAGCATGGAGAATAAAAACCATAAACATATTATTTAGCCTCAGCAATTTCACAATCATCGTAGATTAATATTAACTTGATCTCGTCAATTGTTGATTGTGCCTTGTTCTTTAAGGACATATCATGGTTTGTCATCTAGAGTGTAGCTAATCTATGAACAAACTATGCAACCCCTGTATATCATTGGCATAAATATATTGAGATTTCTTCCAAACATCATAACAAGTTGATAATCCATCCGTTTCCATTCATCTCTCTCAATAACATTAATTCCTCTACCTTCTTACTGAGATGCTCAGAAAGACCCTGACTGAGAAACCAGACATCAATAGTAGTATATCAATCCAAGTAATTTTTGTCATTCACCATAGGGGAATCAACCAATTTTTTAGCCATTGAAACAAGTCACTCAAAAAACAGAACCAAACTGCAATAGTAGGCTCTAACAGAGATAAGGTAGGAACAACCAAAACACAGCACCCAAACAAGCAAAGCAGAAGAAACAATTAGGCCAGCAATCAAACAGGAAGAGGTCCTACACAGAAAGGGAGACCCACTGAACAGATTTGGCCAGAAAACGAACAGGGATGGGTCAGCCTGGATAATGGCTAACAAAGACCAAAAACGAATCAGAGGAGCTCTAATACCAACTTGAATTCAAAACTGAATGTTTCATTGATTTCCTGAAGAAGAGAACCCTCAGCTAGGGCTGAATATATACACACATGATACAAGAGATAAAGCAAGAAATAATTCTCTTAATCTTAGGGATTAATCTAAAAACAGTCAGAGATATCTACCTTATCTAAAATAATAGAAAAAATTAAAAGAATATTTGATTTGATAATTATACAAAATCAACTATAACCAACAACAACAAATGGAAAAGGGATACCATCAAACGGTCCAAACCCTTGGTGTGTTTATACTCTTCTCTTTGTCTCCTTTTTTTTTTTTTTTTAATTCTCTGGAAAGAGAAAATTCAAAATAGCTATGCTATTTGTATTGTGGTAGAACAAAATCATTAGAGTCATAAGAAAATGGGCTAACCTTTAAGCTTTGATGATGATCCCTTTGATCTACGGGATTTTGTGCTAGGAAGATCCTTTCACCCATAAAGAAAATGACAATTCAAAGTGTTTAAGACAACTTGCTGCCTAAGTAAAAAAATCTGAAGATCATGCTCATAACTTCATCATTAGCAATCCAAATGAAGAAGGTATGGGTACCTGTTCAAGAGTTTGCAGAAGTACCTTCCTGAGAGAACCATCATTACGCTCGAGTATCTGAAAGTTTAGACATATAAGCACAGAGAAAATCATGCAAAAGCAATGATATTTACAAAAAAGTTAGTACATATACCAAATATCAACTTACTGTCTTAAACTCATCGCGACATTTAATAGGATCTTCATATGAGCTGCAGAAGGAAAAAAGGCCCATTACAAGGAATTAAATGTGCAAGTGCACGCATATGGATAACCATTGCACCCCTTTCAAAAGTATGTTCCAGATACAAAAAGAATATTCTTCACCAAAAGTACGTGCAAAACGGTTATACAAACATGCACTAAATTATATAGAACAGAAATATGAAAAAGTACTACTTACTATGTATAGCTTCCATAATGCCTAACAAGGATGTCTCCTGGCAATCGTTTGGTCCGTTTGCTCGGTTTAACGTTCTTATTAACACTATTTTCATCAACAACCTACAACAAAGTCAATCATTTATTTTTTTTTTTTAAAAAGAAGATAATTTAAACATCAATTAGTTAACATTAAACAAGGTATTTTGCCTTTCATGAGGTCATAGAAACCAGCAAGCATGAAAATTGACTTACCTGTGCAGGCCACCATGAGCTACCGCGAAGCTTGACAAATATCACATCTCCCACACTAGCCACTGAATCATTTGCACCTCCTTCACTGATCTCACTTTTCCCGCTCTTACTCCCACAAGCCATTATAGTTTGAATCCGGGCTAAGAAAACCCAAAGGTTCCAACCTGTTAGTTTCACCGCTAAATAATGCACTAAGCACACAAGAAAACAGAATCAATTGCCTAGACTAACACAAACAAACACGCCGTAGCATGGACCATACTAATCAAGACCGTTCTTCTTTACCCTTAATTCAATTGTCATAAAGACGAGGAGCAAGAACTAAAAATTGTTGAAAATGTTTGACCTAAACCAAATCTTGAAAGCAAATGGAAGCGTTTCGCGTTTCTTCTTTCACCAGTGACATGCAATTATAAATAATAATAAAGCAATAAAAAAACAGAAAACGAAGGCGTGTTTGGCAAAGACTTACAAAGGGAATGAGGAAGCAGTAGCGAAGAAGAAGTGAGTAGGAGGGAGAACAAAGGCAGGCTTGAGTTCAGGGTGTAGGAGATAACCCCAAACAGTGTTGATTCATAGAAACGTTGATTTCCCAGGCAGGAAGAAGATTCAGATTTTCACGCCGAATTAAAGAATCGTTTATCACGCCGAATTAAAGAATCGTTTATTACATGTTTATAAATATGCAGGATACATTATCCTTTTTTTTTTTTTAATGTCAAGCTACGTCACATGAGTTTCTGAATTTAAAAAAAAAACATATATATATATATATATATGTATGTATGTATATGTTTAAAAAATACCTAGAACTCTCGTCAAAAAAGAAAAAAAAAAATACCTTGAACGTTCTGCTATTTTATCTAAGTCCCCAACTTAATAACTTGATATCGTTTTTATTATTAAATATACGTTCATATTATCACTTAAATGGTATGTAATGGTTGGATTAATGTGATTGACACTTTCGGAATTTTTCTTTGATTTTTTTTTTTCATTTCAACGACTATTATGGTAATTTATTTAAAAAAACTATTATGGTAATACTGTATGTTTTCAAAAAACAAAATAACTTTTTACCGAATATATAATAAATAACATAAAATATTAATTATTTAAAATTGTCTAAAAATAAATATAAAAAATTATATTTTAGATATGATAAATAATTTTTAATAGTTTGTAAACACGTAATAATAAAAAATTTAAAAATGATTAATAATAGATGATGATGAAAGGTATAATTTTTCTTGTAGCTCTGTCAAACAATTTCAATTACGAAATAATTATTACTAGTATTTTAGTTTGAACAATATACAAGATAAATATTTATATTTATATTTATATAAATAAATCTATCATAAATAAATACTTTAAATATATAAATTGTTATAAATAAATATTTTTGAACAAATAAATTATATTTTAAGTTTATTATAAATTAAATTATATAATCATACAAGGTTATTTTAAACTATTGATAATTTTTTTAAAGAATATTGAAGTTCATTTAAAAACAAAAATGAAAGTTTTAAAATGACTGATTGAAAGAGCAAGCAGTTAAGAAAAACAGATATACAAATAAAGATAAAAATAGAGTGATTTGAGATAGTAGAAATAAACTTTTGAATTAATTATTAAATTAAAATAAATTTGGAATTGAAATTGAGAAGTGTATTTCAAATGAAAAAAAAAATGGTCAATATGATATTAGGATAAGACATGTATTCTGTAAAAAAAAAAATACGTGTCTCAATGGAACATGGCAAAGGAGAACTTAATCTTTCTTGCTTAACAAATTATGCAGACTAGATATGAAGGAAAAAAAAATCATTTGTTTGTCAAAGATCTAGCCAGATGATCAAATATTCATTTAACTGTGTAGCTCGTGGCATTATCAAGTTATCATCAGAATGTTAATTGTAGTCTTATGAAGGAAAAGTTGAAGAAAACATGTTTGAATGGAGGCTTTAGTATCATGGATATTAATAAAAATTTATTTATGCATGGTTAAAATGGATTTGCTTAAGGATAAAGAAAAGTTGTTATTATGAGACATTGGATGATATTTGAATATTATATAGTAGTAACCGATTGGAGTGTGCATTTTGCCTCCCCACAGCAATGGATTGTACTTTTTGTCTATGTATGGTTCCTTGAACTATATCTAGTATATTAGGAGTATTGGCAAATGGTCTTCAAAGTGGGAAGACCAATGAGGTGAATAATAATATGTTAAAAGGTTGGAATAGATCTTAGTAACCCTATTATTGGGACAATTTGACTAAATGACTATTGGTATAAGGTTGCTTATAAAGGATTACACATTCTTCGTGTTGAATGTGATTGTTATGATCGTGTTGTTATAGATTGTATTTCTGCAAAAGTACTGAAAAACTCGACCATTGCCCAGAGACGAATCTAATGGGGCAGACAAGGACCTTGAGTCCCCTCCTTCAATATCCTTTCCACACATGAGGAAAAAAAATAAAAAATAAAAAATAATATTTATAGAGAAAAATGAATAGAAAATATAATGTTGAGTTGATGTTTGTTTAATTTTCTTTTAATAGTGTATGTAGTTCTATTTTTACACATAAAATTAACAACAAATAATTTTTTTTCTACTTGTATTTCTCTTGATACAATATATGTAGTGCCAAAATAAATTAAATTTCCCAAAATCTAAACCCTATGAATATCTATATATAAATTATTCACCATATGTTCAAAATATATTTTATCCTCTAAATTTATATTTTAGCTGGTTGTTAACCGTTTGGTACCTGCTTGTAAAAAAAACCGTTTAGAACCAAAATCTGGATCAATCCATTAATTTCAATGGATTTATTATTTTAGTTGGAAGTAATTATGGATGGATAATGAATTAGTTGATTGCATTTCCCCTCATATTTTTTAATAGTTAAAACGGCTTAATTAATGAAGATGAACATATCAAATCTAACAATTACAACTAAAATTCAACTAAAACTTAAGCTCGAATAGCAATTACTTGTACCTGTCCATTTTTACAAGAAAAATATATTTTGATTTTTGTTTACCCACTCATTAACAAAATAAAAGTAAGTATTAAATTACCTAAACTTTGTTTATATTAAATTATGTATAATATAATTGTCCCTACCTGTAAATAAACAAATTCGTCCTACCTGTTAGATCATCTCTATGTAAAAGTTACCCTATTGTTTATATTTTAGAAATTCTTTTTCTTTTTATTTTCAATTTATTTATGAATATTTTCATAAATAGCCAAATAGGACTTTTAGCAAAATGGGCCTGATTTATCAGGTCAGCGACCTATTTATTCAATTGAGAATTAACATTTTGCTTTTAACTCCTACCAAGAGCTGAAATCTCAATTTTGTCCCCTACTTAAAATTTTCCCACCCCTCTCTTTTTCCTCTTCCACCATCCCCCTTTTCATAGCACTCTCCCTCTTCCTCTTCTCCTTCCTCCACTAGCAGCAACCCTTCCCTTCCCCAACCTCCCTTTTTTCCTTCCTCTACCAGTTGTTTTTGTTTTGAAAAACAGGAGTAATGCAATGGTGATTTTGTTACTCTTTTTTTTTTTTTAACACCAAAGTGTGTTTGAACAAAGAACACAATGAAATCATCATTTTGTTGTATTTTTTATTACAACAAAATCAAGATTTATTTGTTTTACTTTTTTCTTATCACAAGGAAATCATAATTTCATTGTGATATGCAATGACAAATCTATTTGAGAGAGAGTGGGGCTGCCCCACTGGATTTTTTTTATTTCTTCTTTATGTATGTGTGTGTGGTTACAAATTATTTCTAAAATTTAAAATATATTTAAAAATTAAGTTATAATATTAGTTTTGGTGCTACTAATTTATATATTTTCATCGGCCTCATATATAAGAAAAAATACACATTTTTTTCTTAAATATAAACAAATTTTAACTAATTTTATCTTACTTAATGTCAAAAATATCCTTCATTTAATTAAGATTTGAGTTCCAATAACTCTTTCTTATTCATGATACTAAGTTTCAATAAAGGGTATATTGGAGAAAAAATGTTTTTAATTAGGATTAATGCAATTATATATGTGGTTAACTAACTTTCTTAATTAACATGAATAATTTATTTTCTTATATTTGAGACTTGGAAAAGTATGCACAGCTAAAAAGTTTTGTATTCGTTACCAGTGATGTGAAAAAGTTAAACAGCAGCATCTTAATTCCGTTATGTTAAAGGGATGCAAAAAAAAAAAAAATAGAGTTGTGATTTCATTGTTATGTCTAGAGTGAAAAAAATTATACCTGATTCCTTTGTACATGTAAGCAATAAAATCTCCATTCTATTGTGATAAGAGAGGTACAAAATTGGTTACTTAATAAAATCATGATTCTATCATACATTGCAGTTAATGGTAAAAAGAATAATTTTGTGATAAAAAAATATCAGTACCCTTGATAGGAGTCGAGAGCAATTCGAATGGGCCAATATCCAACTCCTTATTTTTGCATGCCTATTTTAAGTTGTCCAAAAAAAACTTTTAGCAGGGTGAGTTGAGCTTGCCCGTTGGGCTAATAATAATATTTTTCCCACTTAGGTAAAAAAAATAGTGCAAGGTTTCAAATTTGTGTTCATTTTAGAGCGTTTGTATCTGCCTTACTCTCCATTGAACGTGCGTCCATCTCGGTTAAAAGTGGGTTATGTTGTTGACCGGGATGTTTGGCTACTTCAGTAGCGATTTGATCAAAATAAGCGCATTCCCTTTGAAGCTTATGGATCCACACAAAATAGATTCTCTGTGAGTATTTTTCCGGTTTCCAAACATAATATTAAATGTGAAAATGATTTTTTTAAGATGTGCACCCAAACAAAAATTAAGTTACTTTAAAATTTCATTTACTAAAAATCAAATTTATAAAATCATTTTGATGTCGAATCAATTCTATAAACACACATGACATTATAAAAGAGGTGTTGCGTTTATAGCAGGAGGGGCCAAAGTAAGTTAGTCCACTTGGATCTATTTTTCGGTAAGTTAGTAGCGAGACGGGCCAAAACATGCCATGCTAGCCCGTTTTGTCTCTTTTGCTAATAAATCTAATGTTGAGAAAAAGAAATAGAAAGAAAAGAAATAAATAAGAACTAATATTTGTAATAATTAAATTTTAAGTTACATTTTTTAAAGCTAAATTTTGAGTTACATTAATATTTTTTTTTCCATGTAAGCAGAAGTATGTCTATATTTATTGGACTACCAAAACAATAATTGTCAAGCCAATGACTATGGCAGCATGAAGAAATTGAGAAATCATCATTTGAGTGAGTGACCATCATTAGCATGACTGATTCAGAACCTGTTTGAATTTCAAATCATTCAGTCAGTAGTCATCAACAAAGTCAGTGTTAAATCAACCAAAAGGTAAAGGATGCATTGATTATATCATCATCAGAAGAAAAAAATGCCACGGATATAATCAACAACATTTCCGTGTCCAGCTGAAGTCAGAGATACAAAAAACCTCAGAGATGCCTCCCGTCAACTAAGATGCTGATTCCTGGTGAGTGCAATTATTTGAAGTGGTACACCCTGATGGTGTCTCATGCATTATCTAAAAAAATATATCAATGAATACCCAAAGAGAGATAGAGGAGAAAAAAGTTTAAATATGATAGATATTATAATGAAGATTGTCTATATATCACTGCTTTTATCTAAATCCACCAATCACGCGAAATGCATCTTATTGAAAAATTATTATTCATGCTGGAAAATGCTTTGCAGGACAATCCTTCCAAATTGTCCTGATGCTGTTAGTTTGTCAGATACTCAGGGACATATGGCGAAACAAAGCTTTGTTTGGAGCATAATCACATGTAGAAAGAAGAGTTAGTATAAGGAAACGGTGGTCCACAGAGCAAATTTGAATTCAACTTTGTGTAAAACTAACAACAGAACGGGAAAAATAAAATTGAAGGTCAGAAAGGATTAGAAGAACCAGCTAGAAATGTCACACATTGTGTGGCACCATTTGTAATTGAGGTCAGTTAAAAAATGAAGCAATTTTTTTTGGGGAGTACAAGAAATAAATAGAAGTCACAATCTTGCACACGTTTTCTTCCAAGTGACAGTAGTCATTCATTTTTCATGGAGAACAAGAAATAAATAAATCAAAAACTACGTAGTATTCTAATCTCTGATGTATGTTTTCAGGTGCATAATCAATTTGACTTAGCCACACTAGTGTAGATTGTGGTCCAGATCCCCATTTTAACAAAAAAGTACATTATAACTACGTACGGAGTCATAGTTATCGTATATATTAATAGCCTGACAGATGACAACCAATCAAATTTTGTTTTTGTTCTACATATTAGGGAATATAGAAATGTTTGCTGGTTTTTCCAATTATATTAAACGAGTGAGTAAAAAACATAGCAATAATAACTCTAGATGATTAGCTGGTAAAAGGACAGTAATTCGCCTATAGAAAAAGAAGTAAGATGCATATAATTTATGTCACGACCATTAGAAATAAGATTAATTTATGTCACGACCATTAGAAAAAGAAGTAAGATGCATATAATTCGCCTATAGAAAAAGAAGTATGATGCAATTGTCAAAACAATTTATGCAGACATCAAATTTAATTGGCAACACAGAAGTGACAGAACGATTCTATAATTATCTAACCTTTTTGACTTAATTTATGTCACGACCATTAGAAATAAGATTAAGAAGGTTTAATGTAAGGAATAAATTACCCGAAGCACATGGTTGAGAGATAGCAAGCTTATATGATAAGAGGCAGTGGTCCCCATTACTGGTGTCTGCACTCTGCAATAAACTTTAGAGTAATCAGAAATGTTGTTAAAAAGATCAATATTCTTTGATGAGACTTCACATGTAAACAACACATGACTAATACAAGCAAAAACAAAACATGGAACCACTATGACAACGAAATGCATATTAGCATGCTACCACCTTACCTTGTGATCTCAGCAGAGAGGTAGAAATACAAAAAGACGATACATAGGCTCTTCAGATTCGGAGGGGAAGACCTATATGTTATGTTATACACTTAGCCATGTTTGTGGTCCTTCCCTTCCTATAATATAGGTTGTATAAAAATATGATAGGTTGCCTTCCCAATGCTGTTGTATGAGTAGAGGCCGTTAGATCCACATCCAACAGAAGAACCGCCACACTTTTTGCCAACCCTTTTATTTATGGTGACGTTGTTTGGTTATTGTCTTTCTGATCATGTGCATATTTATTATTCTCGTTGCAGATAAATATCTTTACTATGTACTGCTTGTTAGCATGGAAAAAGAATGGGGATTGCTAAGAGTAGAACTAGTAGAGTGCTATTGAAAATAAGGTTGGTTTTGGTTGAATGGAAATAGCTGGAATCCATTAATACTTTTATTTATTTTCATTTATCTCTCTATTCTTTTCTATTTATTTTCAACAAAAAATACTATTATTTTTTATTTTTATTTTTCATGTAACCTTTTGATTTTCATCTACTTTATTTCTTTTTTACCAAACAGATAAAATCAACTATTAATATATGTAATTAATTATGAAATTGTCATAATATTAACTACTATTTTTAATAAATTTTCAATGTAAAATATTTTATAATCTATCATGTTAATCAATTAAAAATCCCGATCCATATAATATCAAGGTTATTATTTAACACATTTACCATACACCACATTCTTTTTATACTATTAGTACATATATCAATTTTCTCATTATTAATTGTTTTTTTTTATCAATAACCCGTTACTTGGTTTATTTTATTTTTATCAAATTTTGTTAATAATGTCATTTGAATTATTAATTAATTAGTTCTGCATACTTTTTTTATTCTATTATTACATTAATTTTATCATTATTTTTTTTATCAATAATTCATTACTTAGTTTATTCTTTTTTTTAGGAATATTACTTAGATTATTATTATTTTCGTTAAATGAGTCAATTGTTTATATTAATTTTAATGTCATTTAATTTATTAATTCTTATTTACGTTAAACATATTCTTATTAATTCTCTATAAACACTTATAAAAAAACAAGAAAAAAACTTCTTCATAACTTAAAATTAGTTTATATATAAGTTAATTTTAATTTATACAAAAATTTATTTTCTTCTCAAATAAATATTTACGGAGAAATTTATATAAACATGTTATTATTTACTTTACACTCAGAATTTGGGCGAAACTCAATTGACACAGTATATATTTATTATTTATGGGAAAGGATTTCAACTAGATTATTGTAAAATACATTCTTAAAGGAGATAAATAATTTTAGGTATAATTAAATGTCAGACTAAAAATTAATTTTATAAGAATTCCTAAGATGTCAAAACTCGTAAAAATAGGCTAGAGTCTCTCGTTAAAGAGCTAGAGGTTTTGATTAGAATAGGACAAACATTAAACAGTGATATTAAAATAATAAAAAAGAAAATTAAAATAGAAGATTTTCATTAAATAATGTCATTAGTGTATTTTTATTGTAATTTTCAACCCATTAAATTTTAATAAAGAATTTTTATTTTAAATTTCTTAATAAACTTTTTCTATTTTGAATTTTTCAACCGTTCTAATCAGGTCACACATTATACTACTTCCTCCTATTATTTTTTATAAGAAATAAATTTTAGGATAAAATTATACTAAAATTTGTTTCTTATAAAAAGAACACTTGATAATATTAAAAGATAATTAAATACTTTTATGAAATTAATTATTTAAATATTATTTTAAAATCATACCACTAGTATTAACATTTTGGGATTTTTTTTCTTTTACGTCAATTGACACTTGAGAAAGAAAAAAATATAAAAAAATTAAAAGTATCAATTAGGTGTTTTATATTAGTGGATGTGAAAAAATAAAACTCACTTGGGGAACATCATTAAAATGGTATGGTAGGTGATGTATTAATTAATTAAATAATTAATTAATAAGGAGAAGAGAAGTTATACTAGGTATTTGTCTCTGTCTTTTTGTATGTTTTTCCCATGAATCCCTAGCATAGAATCTCTCCCAAAATGAAAATGGCTTCCCTTGTCCACTCCACATGATTAAAAATTAATACTCAGCTTCACCTTCACCCTCCTCAACTAACCACTCTCTGTCCCTCTTAATGCCACCACCGCGCACATGCTCATGCTCATGGATGCTTCTTCCTTCACCCTAACTTTCCTCCTCCTCACACTCATTCTATTATTCCTTACACATGAAGCAGAGACCAGAGAAACACCACCCCCAATTCCCAATGGCATTGCTCCACCGCAGCCTGACAGCAACAACAACTCCTCGCCGCCGTTTAGACCAGGCATCGCGGTGGTGGTGTGCGTTTTGACAACCATAATCTCCCTCACGTCCCTCCTCCTCCTCTACATCAAACACTGCAACGGCGGCATCACCGACGGCAGTGGGAACTCAGCCCCGTGGACGGTGGCGCCTTTCGCCGGAAGGAAAAACTCCGGCATTGACCGGTCTACAGTGGAATCGTTACCGGTGTTCAGATTCGGGGCGCTGCGGGGGCAGAAGGAAGGGCTGGATTGCGCGGTGTGCCTGAACAAGTTCGAGGCGGCGGAGGTCCTCCGGCTGCTGCCGAAATGCAAGCACGCTTTCCACGTGGAGTGTGTGGACACGTGGCTCGACGCGCACTCCACGTGTCCTCTCTGCCGCTACCGCGTGGATCCGGAGGACATTCTCCTGGTGGAGGACGCAAAGCCTTACCGCCAGACTCAACAAGAACAGCAACAGGAACGAGTGCGTTTGAATTTGGAGGCGGAGAAGCAGGGGGAGGTTGTGGAGGAGTCTCGACGGAGGCATTCGTCGGAGGGGGTTGGGGAAAGAGAATCAAGGGAGGAGGAGCAGCAGAGTCGGAGATGGAGGACGTCGTTTCGAAGGTCATTGGATAGCATTAGCGCCACATCGAGAAAGAAGAACGAGAGCGTTGCGGTTGGTAGTTTTGTGGGTCCCAGAAAAGACGGGATGTTGTTGACGCAAGAGACGGAGAGAGAGAATGTGGAAAGGAGGTTGGAACACCGGATAATTGTATCCCCGGGACCGTGTGGGCTCCAGCAGCGGTGGAGCGACGTGGAGGCTTCGGACCTGCTGTATCTGACGTCGGAGATGATAATGAGCAGGGGGATATTAAATTCCAGAAGTGTGTCTGAGATCACGGGATTGAGCAGGTTCGTCAGAGACTGGGAGCAAGAGCATCAAGGACTAGTGAAGAGGTGGTTGGGTTGGATTTCAAAGTCACGCACCCAACCACCTCTACGCTAGGGAGACTCTTCTTCTCATCGCACTCTCAAAACTACTTACTAGTCACTTTATTTGTATCTTAGCCTTGGATTTGTTACTACTCCCAACAGAACAGACTACATATATATAAAGTCACTTTATTTTTTAGCCCCATTTTGGTCTCGTTTTATTTCTCTTCAACTCGCTAGAATTAGAATATGAATTGCTACTTCTTCAACCAAGGAGAAGAATTGAACAACTATCTAACTGCGTGTAGATAGATACCCAAGTTGAGCTTATTAGAGTAGGGAGTGAAAGTCATAAAGATGACAAGCCACGTGGATGGGAGGGACATGATCCTGCACCAGTGTGCATGAATGGGGATACGAAGATCCCTTGTCTCGTGTCTTACGCACTTTATTTTTTCTCCCCTTCTACTTCTATGCACTCATCATCATCCACACATACAGACATACCCATCATTTTTTAACTCAACCTACTTTATTTCTTCAATCCTTTTGTTTCTTCATACTTCATACTATTACTCTATTCGATACAAATATTTTTATGACTCAACATGAAAAATGGTTAATATTGGATTATACTGTATACAATTCTCGCATCACTAACACTGTTTAACATCGTATTCTTTATTAAAAATAACGAGTTCAAGTTTCTTATATTAATTTTTCATTAGAAATAGTGTTTGGTTTAAAGGATGAAAGAGGGGTGAAAGTGGTTACAAGAAGGGATTAAAATGATAGGGTAAAAATATTTAATGTATTTATATTATCAATTTTTTTTACTGTAAATCAATTTACTTTATTGAAAACTATAATTATATAAAATTTATTTTAATGCAAATGAAACTTATTAATAATTTTATAAATTTTAAATTGGATATATTTAAAAATAATATTTAAGACTCCTAAAATTGCAATAGATAATAGGATGGATTATATTGAAACTCACTGAAATTAAAATTATTATTTTCTCTTTTTTACATGATTTGAACTTTTATGATTGTTATACCTGTATAGAAAATTAGGAGAAATCTTTGTTAATACAAAAAGTATATAACATTATGTTGCGACATATAAATTAAAAGAAATATCAGCCAAGACAAAGTCATTCTTATAATCTAATTACAACTCTCTTTCTCTCTCTCTTTTATTTCTCAAAATTGAATGTAAAGATATTATTACCTGTTGTTGATTCTGATCAGGTCAAGTCACTGAAAACTTCACTGCTAGTTGCCATTTGACTTAACGGTCATATTCATTCTAGATTTTTCTTGGAGAATATCCTTCTAACTAAATAATAAAAACAAATGTGCTTCTGCAGGGAGCCCACAGCCTGAATTGGAATAAGTAGAAAATTAATAATTATTCAAAAATAGGATTGTGACAAAAAAATTGAAAAAAGGAAAAGAAAATGTTACCGTAAACAAAATGTTTTTTTTTCATACAAAACTTTTTTGTTTAAATGGTTTATTCATATATTTTTTTTTGTTAAATTATAATTTTGATGCCTAACTTTTAATTATAACATTTAACCCCCTAATTTTATAAATTAGTAATTTTGATTTATTTATTAGATTATTAACTAATAAATTATCTATTAAAAAAATAATAAATTGTGATTAATAAAGTTAATAAGTTAATATAAAATGATTATTTTTATCAAATTTAATTATAAATTAATTAAAATCATTAATATTAAAATTTAATTTATAATCAATTTAATAATTCTATTATTTATAATTATTAGTTAATAATCTAATAAATCAACTGAAATAGTTAATTTATAAACTCAGAAGAACAAATATTATAATTAAAAACCAAAAAAAAATCCAAATTATAGATTTGAAAAACTAAGAGAGCACAAATTATAATTTACTATTTTTTGTCATTACTCATACAAAATGTTTATTACGAGTAAACCATTTACACAGACTATGCTCCATATTACTAAAAAAAAAGTTACCGAACACCATGACATTGTCGTAACAATGTTTTATATAGGCTAAAAATTAAAGTAATAAAAACTGTTTTGTCTGTGACTTAAAAAGGCTTAATTAAGTTTTTTATTCATGTAATGTAGTAATTTTTTATTTTTTTAAAATCACTTTTGTAGACTAAAAGAAAAATAAGTAACATATTCGTAGGCATGAAAAAAATTAAACCTTAATTATAATATCTAAGTTAAATAAAATATTAATAATCACACATTTTCTAAACGGTTCTTATAAGGTGACTTGTCATGAAGAGACTTGTCAAAACTCTTCATGACTTGTCAAAGCCAGTCCAACTCTGTGCACATTGTGTAAGAAGTTACTCCTCCCTAACCTGTCAAAGCCAGTCCAGACTCTCGTTTTGGCAAGATCTGCTGCTCAACCATACATTCTAGAATCACTGGATCCTTGCAGTCAAAACACCATCAAGTGCAAAAACCTCTCAAGCTATTTTTTCTTTTTTTTTTTTGTATCGTCAAAATGTTAGTTGTTATTTTTGTTAGAATGCTAATAGGAGAGATTCGAACTTGGGACTTCTCCCTCCCCCTTCTCCCTTCAACCTCCAAACCAACTTTATATTTCCTACCTCACAAGCTGTTTGGTATGCCTTGGATATTCTATGCCAACAAGTCACGATCTCGCATATCACCGCCATCAAAGAGTCAAAAGTACAAAGTCTTTTACTGAATGCACTTACATGGTATCAAGTTGATGAAAGCTGTTATCTTGGTCAGCCAATTCCTAATGAAGACCTAACTCTGTACCTTCTATGTTTTCCAAGAAACTTAGAAGCATAATGCTCATAGTTATATGATGCCTGTGCAAGTTTATGTGTTATCAATTATCATGTCAAGTGAAAACAAAGGCAAAATGAAGTGAACATCCGGCATCCATTTAGGAAATGCGGTATAATTACTTTTGAAATCAATCTGTTGATCAAATAATTAATGTTCCAATGAAGATTCTTCAGTATAATTATAATCGTTAATTTTAATCTTCACTGTTTGCATTCTAAACGAATATAATCATACATAATTCCTATTAAAGGACTAGTGTCTCTTGTTTGTGTTAGAAAGATGGTATTGTTCCCCTGCACAAGAAAAGTGCCTTGTAAGTCAATGCTGAATAGCCAGTAGAGACCGTGAATTCCATGTCTTGCTATAGTATTCTCCTTTCCAATCACTCCACTTGAAAATAAAGGTGGATTTGCTTCTAAATTGTTTATCCGAATCTACCCTCACATAATTTAAAGAAAGAAACGAAAAATTGTAGTTAGTAAGATAAATACTTTGTACATTGCACAGTTTTTTTTTTATATAATATAAAAACTATTGAACACAGAATTTTATACCTCTAATTCAGCAGAATGCACAGATGCCAGAGCCACTCGCAGTGTGTAGGCTCGGTTGGTATTCACACTATCAAGCTTGAAATTAATTTGCCATGTGGTTCCTATGTAAGTGCCATTGTGTTTCTTCCTTCAGAACAACAAAGGAAAGTCATTGAGACAATAATAAGAGAGGGATAAAGACAGGGATATAAGGAGACTATGTTTTGAGATACCTAGGCTATAAGCACAAGTCAGAAACCTAAAACTCTTTTAAAATAGCGCTTCCAATTAAGGCAATGGAAACGCATTTTCCAAATGATAAAATGTTTGCTTTCATGAGGTGGGGTTTTGGGTAGAGACTATAAGTTAAATTACCAATAATAAATATGAAAAGAAGACATATACTGGCATTGGCATTGGCAAAAGAAAAGCAAAAAAACACACCTGTTAACCTGTGCAAAGAACCAATCTTTTCTGTAGTCACTAATGCCAACAGTGTAAACTAGGTCTTCATTTGGATAAAATTCAGCATACCTCTCCCACAAGCCATATTGCCTAAACTTGCCAGTTATAGGGACATAAATTTTTCCTTTTCTCTAAAATGAAGGTTCAAGTGATAATATTGTATAACTTTACAGCATGAAGAAAGCAGTTATGACAAATTGTAGTCAAATTGGAAAAAAAAAGGGAAGCAAGTACCTGTCTGGATGGTTGACATAGAGTCTGTTAATGTACATGGGATTTGGATCAGGAACATAGAACTCGGCGGCTGAACGATCAGGGATGCCTATTTCCCACAACGTAGGGCCTTCTCTTGGTGCCTCGTAAATAATTAAGCTCACCCACGTTAATTTCGCAACCTATTTCAACATTTAGTGAGTTTTGAACAACAATGTTACAATACCATTATATAGTGACTTAGAACTTTAGAAAAGCTTCATAAATTGTCAAGACCTGCAGTAACGTTGATGACGCTGTCGAATTGATAATCACCAATGAATCCATTGACCCAGGAGTAGAGATTATAGTCTCCAGGGCGTATGTTAATAATTGAGAAATAACCTTTATTATCAGTAATGGTCCAAAATTGATAACCCTGTTGAATAATAATAAAACGTGTCAATTTTTTTCCCGTAGTGGCTCAATGTAGTTACTAGTATTCTTTATTTAAATGGTACAAGAAAGCACGTAGTTTAATTGTTACCTTACATTCTCTTTGCCAAGATCCAACCTCTCCAATGGCTGCTAGTCCTACATAAGCAACGCTAACAGGGACGAATACATCACTGATGTACCTATACAGATTTAGCTATTGAGATAAATACCATATCGTGGCATAACAAAATGAAGGAGATCGAAGAAGAAATCAATAGACCCAAATATCTAGAATATTTCTGCAAATGGTAGAAGACAAGAAGAATTTATGTGAATTATTTTTAATTTTTGTTTGTAAATTCAGCCGCTTTTAGAGTTTTCATTTGGTCATTCAATTCTTCCTAACAGAAATTCACAACCTTACACATATTTAGCATTGAATTATGTCTCTGTGATAAGTGGTGCCCACATAATATATAATTATATATTCTGCTGGAGTAACTCCTAGTTCTACCATAAGCTTTTAAATTATTCTTTTATATTGTGAATGATAAGATAAAAATATTCTCATCTTGAAAAATATTTCTCACATATTTTATTCATTTTGAGTACGTTAGAATCAATGTGATCGAACTGAACAACCGCTGTCTGATAATTTCTCAACATGAAAGTTAAGCAAGTGATACCTACCTGTCTCGGACAAGCAATCTACCTTCAACTTTACCTCGTTGGTCAGATAGGATAAAGTCCTCGGAAGCTGGAAATGTATAGGGCCAGCTTTCAACTTCATTGACCATCTGTAATTATTATTTATTATTTTTAAACTAAAGTCTAACGTGGATACACTTAATTGAAACACTCCTTAAGTGGAAATGGAATATATTTTGCAGGTAAGAATGTAACAACAATAATAATCTGAAAAATGAGTTCATATTTAATAGTAAAATTCATAAATAATCACGATTCTACCCTTAGTATTTAATCAGTTAAAGTTAAATTAAATTAAAGCATGTGTACTAAAGAGAAAATTACAATAGTGGAAGTGGCATACTTGTTGTTTGGCGTCCTTCCAGAGGTCGATTGGGCTAAACCCGTTAGATTGAGAATTAAGATATATAAATATGGGCCCGTAGACTTTCTTCCACGGCTCATGGGGACCAAATTTCATTATCAGATCCGCCCCTGAATAATGCGTGCTACGAAATACCTTAATAGCAATTTTTACACCATTAGCTATAATTGAATTTTCTTCTAATTGAACCAAAAACCAAGATGAGAAATAATATAGTAGTAATAGTAATTAAAGTAAACTAATACAAAATGTTAGTAAAACTTACAGAGAGTGTGGTGGGGCCAACGTGTGAAGTAAGATATTGCTTGAGGGGTCCAGCAGATCGAAACTCATAGCTTGGCGTAATTAGCTAGAATCCAGTGGATTTCAATGGATCAATGCATATCCAACCGTGAGCACGATTGTGTTGACTCTCGCACGCGTACTGGTATTTGTCATCTACCTAGTTTCAAATATTCAATTTTTAGTAACTAAAAAGGAAATTAGATAAATATTTTGTAAACAATTAATATTTTAATATTGACTTTCCTCTTGTAGAATTTTCTTGGGGGGGTTTTCTAAAGTTGTTAACGCTAAGTGACCTAGCCTTGACTATTTTGTATTTTTGGTTCATTTGCATAGAAAATCTAAAAGCATACCTCTCCTTTGAATTCAGGCTCGACGGGGTCAACAAGGCGCACAGCCTCAGGGTAGGCAAGAACTTGACCTCTTGAGGCTGACCGGTCATCAGGCAGAGGCATAAATCTTTGTTATCCGCTACAACCAAGTAATGGAACCTTGAAAATAAAAAATACTACTAATATCAGAAAAAACAAAACACGTGATTCTGTTTTTATTATTTTTCCAAAAAATAAAACAAAAAGTTACGTACTTGTCTTTCCTAGGCTTGAATGCTATCCTAGTATTGTCAAGATCGAAAGCTGGCCATTCTTTCAAATGCTCGTAAATGGCATAGGTGTAAAATCCAGATGAACCACTAAGCATTATAAATCTGCACAGAATTATCCTCCTCGTTATCATATTCATTTACTTAATTTAGTTCTGCTTCCCGAAACGGAACACCAAACCAATGGCAAAGAGGTAGGTTGAAAGTACAAGAAGAACCTTTTATCAATATTGAGTGGCGGAAGCTTCACCTCAAGAGAGGTATTCTATGTTCTGCTGAAAGATAGCTCTACTTGTTCCTTATTTTCCACTATCACTGTAAAATTCGTTGCTTCCATTCTGTACATCATTATCTATTTATTGAATTAAGACTTTTTATTTATTTATAAAATACATTTTACAATAATTTTTTTCTCTTCTACATTTCTCTCTCTCTCTCTCTCTCTCTCTCTCTTAATTATTAAAAATACGCAAAAAATTTAAACATTTATATAACAAGTCCCGAATCAAACCTGTCAAATCTACCCTTTCCCTTTGCTCCTTTTTTTGTTCTTTTTTTCCCGCCTTCATCCCATACAATATCCCAGTACCTACACGCATTGGTAATTGGTTACATCAAATGAATAAGATAAATAGTAAAAAGTAAATTAAGGGTTCAGATTGGGGATGCTGGTAAGCAACAAAGTAGATAGCTGAACCTCGCTGGACATTTTTCATTGCATGTTCATTGTTTGTGAATTGTACGTCCTAGAAGAGAGAGCTTTCTATTGTTATTAATTTATTATATTATACATTCTAAATAACATTTGAAATTAAATCGCTGTACCCTCTGTTAGATTCGTCGTTAAGAACTTCGAGCAAATTGTCGATGCCATTATATTGAATTCCCGTGACAATTCCTTCAGGATTTGATAAGTTAACTTGGACTATGCCATTATCCATTATCACCTGCGCAGAACAAATAAAAATACAGACAATAATGTAATTTTTTTTGTTTGTTGAGAAAAGCAAGGGCTTATGCCTCTGACATGCCATCCTAAAAGTCGAAGTTAAATAATAAATAAAATGTACATTGCTAGAGAAGAAGCCATTGCAGAAGTGAATTACATGTTTATCTTGAATATCCAATCGTACCCCTGGGGATGACATACTATAAATTAGTCCCTTGAAATGTTTCAAATATCTTATGTAATAGCTATTATTTTCATAATATAGATCCTGGTGCAGTTTTTCATTTCTTATGTTTTTAATTTGTTGGACAAGGTAAAAACATATTCAACTCAACTGCAGAGAAAACAAAGTTTGTTGCAGAGTGAAGTTGAGAAACCTGGTTTAGTTGCACAATCCAGAACGATGAGGAATTGCAGCATCAAGAACAGGAAGCGAATACTGAAGTCCATCGTGCTTAGACTTTGCGCTCTTTAACCTTTTCTTTTTCATTTTCGATGAATGAGATCTTCTGCATAATTCCCTTATATCTGTATAATCAGGCTTAACAGAAGAGTTATACAGAAAATCCTCCTTTAGGAATATGAACATTATTCATGCTTGGCAAAGGTCAAAGAAAATATTAATTAGGTAAATAATCATATGATCAGAGCATTTAAAAGAATATCACTTTTGTCAAACTTTTTAATTTTTTTTATACTATTAATTGGTTAAAAATTATCTCATGTATTATCATTTATTATAAAAGTCAACAGAGAAAATCTAACAATATACTGTATTATTTAACACATTTTCAACTAACTGAAAATTTGTTACTAGAAATTACAAAATTATACGACTCCCTCTTTATTTAATGACAATCGCATGTGATTCTGTAATTCAATTAATTTTAACCCTTAAAAAAATGTTACTGATATATATATATATATATATATATATATATATATATATATATATATATTTAAATTAACAAACTTATTATACATAATAAATTAGATAAGAATTTGTAAACAATACAATTTAGTAAAAATCTTTTATTATTGCTCAGATTTATAGAAACAACAAATGAAACATGTTATTATTTAATGCATTTTAATTTATAATTAAAGTGATTTTTTTACAGAAAGTATAACATGAATAAATGTTAGTGAGAAAAAATAATGGTTTAGATTTTTTAACATATAAATATTTAGAAAATAAGTTATTTTGATATCTTAATTTATAAAAATCATCTTGACCTTTCAATCAAACAAAAATTGAATAAAATGCATAACACCACTCACCACCAAACCTTTAAAGTATAAAACATGATTAGGTAATTTGTATTTTAAGTTTTAACAACTAATATTTATTTAGCTTGACTCTGTCTTGAGGGCGGTGGCTTCTAGGAATATAGTTGGTTTGGCAAGAAAAGCATGTGACAGTTAAAAAAGCAGAAATGAGGAGAGAGAGGGGGGTCTTAATAGTATAATTAAATTAAGAACTTTAGGGTATTGAAGAGAGTCGTTTAGTTTAAAGGTTCAGTAGCCTATCAGTTAGGTGGCATGAAGGACAGAAATTATTGTCATGTGAAAAAATGCTTCTAAGAATCTTGTTGGACTCGTTGCTTCCAACGACAGACAAACCATTCATTTCTTTACCAATTCTTTTTCACGGGTTGCCCTATGAATATTGAAAGTTTATGACCGTGAAAAACCACATTAATTAATACAGAGAACTACGGATATGGCTTAATTATTAGCAAATTAAAAAAGATTTGCTAACAAACTCGTGTTCAAGACAATTACACTTTTTAACAGAATAATATACGTACTCGATCTTAATTTTTTTTAACAGAATTAAAGAGAAATAATATGATTGATTTTGTGCTAGATTAGTCATGAATATAACCAGACCCGTGAATCATCCTTGTCATAGTGATGGTATAAAATATTCCAATCTAGAAACCAAAACGGCAATGCATAATTACGTGCGACTGGGTTCAATTTCTGAAATTAAAATTACTAGTGAGTTGTGAGATTTTCAAATGAACTTCCAATAAGTTCTTGGTGCTCTTATGGGTTGAGGCCACATTTATAATGGAAAAAGGTTGTGCTTTTATATTCAGCAAAGCATTAAAAAATTAGAGTTTTTTTTTCTTCCTTTTTGCTAATTTAACGGTCGGGCACTTATTATCCCTGCAAATTGAGTTTATTTTTCCTAAAAATAATGATTTCAGTAGTGGAAAAAGCTGGACAACGATATATTGTGCGTAGTTGGAAACTTGTAGTGTATGATTAGCATCTATATACTGCCAACTAATATTGGTAAACAATCCATATCCGTCCAAGTTACAAGATCATAATTATAACTTCAAGTGTAGGCCCTTGTTGGCTTATTCACATGCGGTCATGTCTGAGGTAAAGTAAAATAATATGCTTAAAGGAAAGAAAAAAAATTTAACTAAGTTTCTATTCTATCAATTTTTTCAAATTTTGGATGTTAATGCTTGAATAAAATGTTGACTAAGATTATTCCTTTGAACTTTTATTTCATTAATAGTTTTTAGTTTCGACCGTCAAATATCACGTTTAAGTAATAACATGATGTTATTTTATTATATTTTATGACATTTTAATTTTTTTACGGTTTAAATCTTTTAACCATGATATTTGATGGTCTAAAAACTAAATCATTAACGGAATAAAAGTTAAACCTTAGTTAATAAAAAAAATGTATTTTAATTAAGAGGGTTGTCAAACTAAGATGTTTAAGAGATATTGATCAATATATATTTTTTATTAACTGTACCTGTAAAAAATGAGTTACTCTTGTCTTGTGTGGTAGTCCCTGCTCTGACCGTTTTGTCCTCTTCAATGACCGCGGAGGCTGGTACGTACCTGCAACTATGCTCCACAGCTCAAATCATCAAGAGAGAATTTTAGGGTTTTAATCAGTGCTGCATAATGCAACATAAGGATAAACGAATTTATCTTATTCCTCATTTGTTTAGGAAATATGGTTAATTTTTTTAAAAAGAAAATGAGATATGGTTATTATTGATTACAATATTGGCCTACAATTTCATTTCAAGCGTATCAGATATAGCCTCTCTATTTAATAGATAAACACTGTTCTTAATAATATATACTGAATAGTAGTGATAATAATAATAATATACTTTGAAGATTAAAATTGCATAATTATGATATCTATTACTGTAATTGAAACTTAAGGATTAATTTGTGATACCTAAAAGATCCAATTAACACAACTAAAACTTTTTTTCTTTGATGGACTAAAATGTGTATAATTGTAATATTTGAAGGATGAAAAGTGAAATTAAGTTAAATATATAATATATAATTAAATAAATATATCCATATATAACATTAATTTTTGTATTTTTTATTAATTTCTTTGACAGAAATTGTTGTATTTATTAAATACAATATAATGAATATATAATAAACTATAATAAAATTCTTAAAAAATATATTTACTAGATATATAATATATATATTTTATTAAATTTAATAAATGAATTATATATTTATTAAATTCAGTCTTTTTATCTAAATTTATATATATATATATATATATATAATCTTATTATTAAATAATATTTAACAATTAAATAATACCTATATTTACAATATATTAAAATATAAATTAAAAATAGTATACCTCATTATACCTTAAAAATTTTACAATAAAATATTTAATAAATTACTTGAATAAACTAAAAAAGTCATACTTTTTTTTATCATTATACCTCATTAAAAAAAATTGATAATTAATATTGTTAATCTTAAATAACAATACATATATTATCTTCAAAATATTATTTACAATGAATCATTAATTATAATAAACTATAAATTATGACAATTACATTTTGTAACTTTGTTTACCTATTTAAATTATATTAATTTTCTTTTATTCAATTAAACTTATGCAAGACATACGAATATCACATCTAGTATAACAGTCAATAAATAGTAAAAATTAAAAGAATATTTAAAATCCTATATTATCACGTAAATGACATGGTACCCATGTTGTAACTATTATAATACTTGATAATTCAAATTAAATGAAGTTCTTGTACATACTTTTTTAGTGGAATGATCCCAGTCTATAAATCCAAACAAGTACAAACTACAAAGAAATCGAAATTTCCATTATTTCTAAGCTCCACTACGTACTCTTTATTCCCAATATTTATTCGTCGGATTTGATTAAATTAATATTGTTAGTAAAATAGAAATTAAATTTCTCAATTTTTCTTGTTGAAACTAAATGACGGTGGAGCTTCCAAACGAATATAATCATACATAATGGCCTGAAATGGACCATTGCCTCTGGTCTGTGTCAAAAAGATGGTATTATCTCCTTCAACTAGTTGAATTCCAGGTATGTTTACATTGTAAAGCCAATAAAGTCCATGAATTCCGTGCCTAGCGATCGAGTTATCCTTTCCTATCAACCCACTTGAAAACAGAGGACGAGGTGCCTTTGGATTATTAACTCGAACCTAAGATTGTAAATATTAGTATAGGTGTTTATAAAACTACGGTTAAGATAATAAAACTTACTTAGATTATGGAAATTAAGTAATGTACCTGAAGTTCAGATAATGTTACTGATGCCAAAGCCACTCTCAATTTATAGTTATTGCTTTTGTTCATGCTATCAAGCTTAAACTTGATTTGCCATGTGGTTCCTTGATATGTGTTATCATCTTTCTTCCTGAAAATGGGGAGCAAAAAAGTAAAAATTAAGTAATGATTTGCCTCACATTAATGATAATTTTGTAAAGCAAAACCCATTATGAAACTACATCTCTACCTGGTAACTTGAGCAAAGAACCAATCTTTGGTGTAGTCACTAACACCAATTGTGTAGATCAAGTCTTTGTCAGGGTATAGTTCGGCATATCTCTCCCATAATCCATATTGCCTAAACCTGCCAATTAAAATCCACTACAAGTCTATAACAATTATATATAAGTAGTCTGGGTCAATTTACAAGCTTTTCCATGGGAAATTAATCTGTCCATTGGAATCAATTTTGGCTTTTGAAAATGAATTCAATTATAATATATCCACCATAAAGTCTTTTCTTACATATTGTCATGTTTGTTAAATTTTATAAAAAAAAACTATTTTAAAAATCACATTTAAGATAACTTCTTATTGATTGATAGCACTGTAAATGTCTTTACACTTGCATTCTATGAAAATTAAACTCTTTAAAATATGCCCATAATATGATGAGAAAGAAATCTTGCCCTGTTCTTTCTAAACTGAAAATTTCAAAAACAGTCTTAGATTAAATTTTTAAATCATTCTAAAAGTTTAAAGTTTAAATGTATACAACAGGCATAAAAAGGTGACTAACTTGTCAGGGTGATTAACATAGAGTTTGTTGATATATTTGGGATTTGGGTCAGGAACATAGAACTCAGCCGCTGAGCGATCAGGGATGCCAATTTCCCACAATGTTGGACCATCTCTTGGAGGTTCATATACAAGATCACCAAGATCGATGTCACAACCTGTTTTCACATAAATCAAATACAAAATAGTACTCAATAAAAAGACTACAATAGTTTAAAAAGAAAAATAACAAAATTGGTTGTGAATTTACCTTCTGTTATGTTCATAATTACGTCATATTTATAGTCACCAATAAAATCAGGTACCCATGCATACACATTATAGTCTCCAGCATGTATATTGCTGATGGAGAAGTAGCCATCATCGTCCGCTCTAGCCCAAAACTGGTAATTCTGATAAGAATTAAAATTTGATGATATCTCCGTTAGCTAATGGAAATATTAAACTCATAAAGCGGTGTATATTAATACATTATACTGAAATTAAGCATACTAAGAAGAATACTCATTTCTTTTTGTGTGTGTTTCCGTGTTCATTTTTTTTTCTCTTTCTCAAGTCACCTTGCATTCTCTTTGCCAAGACCCCACGTCTCCCGGTGGAGCCAAGCCAACATAGGCACCTTTTGCTGATACATAGTCATCATTTATATACCTATATATACCGAGATGGAGTTAATTAAATTATATTAAAACAAACTACATGGGTCATATGTGTGCTTTCAATGAGCAAAAAGCTACAACAATACACATAAAAACATCTTATTGCATTGCACTTATATTGCTACAATGGCATGGTTTAGGTGATTCTCTTCTCAATTAATTATCAAAATTTAGATCGTAAAAAATTTATCAGAGACTATAATTAATATTCTTAAATATAATAAATTTGATAAGAACACACCTCTCTCTAACCAAAAGCCTACCACTAACATTACCACGATCGTCCCACTTGGAGAAATCCTCTGATTCAGGAAAACTATAAGGCCAGCTTTGAACTTCCACTGACATCTGTAAGTTTGGTTTGGCATATATGTATGCTTGTGTCACTATTAGCTAAGTTATAAAATCAAGCTATATATTAGATAGATAAAGTAAATTAATATTAAACCTGTAGTTTAGCGTCTTCCCATAGCTTAAGGGGGTCAGTTCCATCATAGGAAGAATTCAAATAAATGAAAACTGGACCAAAAACTTTCTTCCATGCCTCACCAGCATTGAACTTAGGCACCAGATCCTCTCCGCTATAATGAGCACTCAGAAACACCTGATTACGTTATTTTGGAGCCAAGATTCGAAAATTAGAACCAAATCATAATTAACGTACAATCGTATATTAATTTGCAATAATACAACTACCCAAGTAACTATCACGTGGCAGAATATGTTTTTTTTGTTGGGAGGAATACTTACAGCAAGAGTGGTAGGCCCCACATGGGAAGTTAAGTTTTGTTTGAGGGGTCCACCAGATCTAAACTCATTGCTGGGCGTAATTAGCCAGAATCCAACTGCGGGATCCATGCAGATCCATCCATGAACTTGGCTATCTTTGTTGTCGCATGAATATTGGTACTTGTCATCCACCTACACATAATTAAGTTCCACCAAACCATTATCCCCAAAATAATTACATACAATAATAATAAAACCTCTATCTCTCGTTATCTTTCTTAAAGTAATATACATTTTTAATAAATAAAATTTGACAGCACTTTTAATAAAATTATTAATTACATCAATTATTATGATCTCTGAATATATATATATATATATATATATATATATATATATTCACGAGTGTGTAAATTTATATATAATATTAACTTTTAACTTTTAAACTTTGGGCTAGTTTATTTTCTGATTTTACATTTCTATATTTTCTTTTTATGATCTCCCCTCGTTATAAAAATTATTGTGTTATAAGAATTAAAAAATCCTTTTAAATAATGCGTTTTCACTTTTTATTTGATGATACTCTCGTAAAATATACATAATACATTTTCATTTTTCGTTTGATGATATTAATTTAAAATTGCACATAAACAAGAGGATTAAAGAGTGGATTAGTATCGATCTAAACCTAATTTTACCTCTCCTTTAAGTTCTGGTTCGATGGGATTGACTAGTAGAACTGCCTCTGGGTAGCCAAGGGCTTTGCCCTTAGGTGGTAATCGGTCATCTGGAAGAGGCATGTTTCTTTGTCTATTATCTGCGATCGCCATATAATGGAATCTGTCCACCATCCATATATATTGGAGTCTATATTCTTTGCGACTAAGCATAACAATAACTAGAAGCATGAAAAGGACAAAACATAAAAAAAAAATGTTAAGCCTCTACTAATTACTTGTCTTTTCTAAGCTTGAAAGCAATTCTTGTTTCGTCAAGATTGAAAGCTGGCCACTCCTCTAAGTGCTCATAAATTCCATACGAGTAGAACCCGGAAGAACCACGAAGCATTACGAACCTATGATCACACATTACAATTAAATGTAGTTAGAATTTTCATTTTAGTGTCACCATCTTAACAATGTAATATTGGAGAATGGTTGGTGTCACTTAATGACCTTTTATCAATATTTAAAGGAACCAACTTGCCCTCGCGAGAGACGTCCCACGTCCTGGTGAAGGATAACTCAACTTGGTCTTCATTTTCAACCATAACTTTAAAAGTTGTTCCCTTGATGCTGCAGGGCACGTATCACACAATAGCTACATATGTGACTTTAACTTCTTGAAGAAACACGGTTATAGTAGAAAAGGAAAAAGTAAATTAATTAAACTTCAAATATTTAAAACTGATATGGCAAAGTATATAATTAGTTGGCCACGGCCACTTAAATAAAGGTTTAGCTGAAGCAGTTGGGGTGGAATCTTAAGCTCATTATCATGCAAATAAAACATAAAGAAAGATAAGAAGATAGACATACACATCAAATGTGCCACTTGTTCCTGTACTTGTTGGTGAGCTCCAAACAAGGTCCCAATACCTACATTAATTTGCAAACAGATTTTGTATTATTGGGAAGACACCAAACGAAATTCCTTAATTTGTAAAAGTGAATACGACTTTGTAAAATATATTTATTTATATACCCTCTATTAGATTCGTCATTCAAAACTTCAAGCAAGTTGTCGATGTCATTATACTGTATTCCAATCACAATCCCCTCAGGATTTGATAAAGTGACTGTTAGTATGCCATTTTCCATCACCACCTGCACATGAATTTTCATCACTTTAGAAAATATGAAAGCATAGCCTTCTCATATCTACAAAAATTTCTTATAATTAAATACCTACTTAATACTTTGAAAATTTATTAAGATGGAAGAAAGAACATAAGGATAATAAGATTTTGAATACATGATTATCTTGAATAGTAAGTTGCACCCCCAGTGACGACATGGTGGTACTTGCAGTGAACAAGAGAAGTGTGCAATGAAAAATCTCACAAATTCAGAGTAGTTTGAGAAAATGGCTTAGAATTTATCTTATAATGCAAAGAAAGAATGGCCTTTATATATATATGGTGGCAATGGCTGGTTTTAATTAAGCACAGCGTTTGGAGAGAAAAATAGTTTGTGCTTATGTTCTACTACTCAGCAATCTGCCAACAGAACATGAATAATCTGAGGGCTTAAATGAATGGATTGGATTAGCTTCCTTGACCTAGAGAGAAAGCATTCTTTTAAATCTCTTTACTTTGTCGCCACTGTTTGGTGTATATGGTGTATTAGATAACAGCGTGCGAGTGAAGAAACAGTCAATCACATTATAGAAGGATAAAAGTATAGCTTTTATTCCTTTTTTTTTGGTATCCTCCCTTATATTCTTATTAGGTTATTGGAAGTTTTGAACCGCATCCTCCTTTACCACGCAGTTTTGTCAAAGGTTTAAAAACAAAACAAAACAGGAGAGGCTAGTTTGGAAAAAGTTGAAACTTAATAAATAAAAATCAATTTATATTTTATTTTATTTGTGATTAAACATGAAAGTTAATTATGTTTTTTTTTTACAATTTCAAACAATATTAAAATTGTCTTTTTTATTCAAATATAAGAGGATAAAAAATGTCTCTTTGAGTCTTTTAAATCTGGTCAGTTTTTTCTTCTTCTAAATAATGATTTTGATTCCTAGTCAAATCAAAATAAAGTATAATGTTAGAAATGAAATCCACCACATTAAAAATATATAAGGTCTAAAACTATCATTTTTAAGATGCAGGAATTAAAATTAATTAATTTTGATTAAATCTTAAGAGATCTAAAACAAATTTATAAGATAATTTTTTTAATAAATTATGAAATTAAAATAAATCAAACTTTGCTCGTGAAATAAAATCAAGTTATGTAGAATTAAATGGGATTTTTTTTATAAAAAAAATATGCTGTATGAATTTATTTTAATTAATAAAATAAATTTGATTTATTTTAGTTTTTAATTCACTTTATTTTTTATTTATAAATGAAAGAAATTATTTTTTTTATTCACGAAATCTCTCTTTAAACATGCAAAAGTTGTTTCTTATGCTAGGTAAGTATGAACGAAGCTGCACTTAAGATATCAGTAGACTGGATTAGATTGAGAAGATCAACTAGCCTCCATAAAACTCAGTCAAATTAATTAGTAATGGTTAGCTTAAATATTCACTACCTAGCTTCTGGACGGGCTTTTGTTGGGTCGGAAGGTTTACCTGGAAATAAATAAAGCTTATACATTATCAGCAAAAAAAAAAAAAACTTATACGCGGCAAAAGATATGAGCCTTCTTACAGCAAAATCTAAAATGAGTCATTAGAATTTCATATGTTATATCAGATTTTATTTTATTTATTAATTTTACTTTAATTTTTTGCGGCTGAGGATCAGATACCAGGGTATGAACTCCCACATTATTCAAAACGGTTTTACAAAAACCAATGTTCAATCTGCCTGTTTCATGAAAGCTGGATGAACTAGTCTAACAAAAGCACCAAATATAAATATGAATTTATGTGTAAAAGTATTTGATGTTTGTTCATATACATACACAACGATGGCAACAACAAAATTACAGAAAAAACAAAAAAAAAAAAAGATATAACGTATACAACGCTCACAGATAAATATATTCTGATATGATAACAGTGCACTAATATTTAGTATCATTTATTCCCAAAGATTAACTTAAATTTCTTCACAAGGTGGGCCTTCCAAACGAATATAATCATACATGATACCTTGGAAGGAACTGGTGCACCTTGGTTGCGAAAAATATATGGTATTTGTGCCATCAACAAGAAGAGAACCTGGTATATTCACATGGTACAGCCAATAGATCCCTTGAATTCCATGTCTTGCAATTGAGTTGTCCCTTCCTATTAATCCAGTGGTAAATACGGGTCGCCTTGCATTGGGATCATTTACTCGAATCTTCACAGACAATGCATAATAAGGTCAGCACAAAATTTTAAAAAGTATTACATACTGTATCACACACAATGAGGCCCTATGTGTGTATAGGAGAAAAAAAGCCAAAGGGACTATACCTGCAATTCAGCTAATGTTGCAGATGCAATTGCAACTCTCAGTTTGTATGTACTTCCTTTAACAACACTACAGATTTCGAACTTGATTTGCCAAGTTGTTCCTTGAAGAGTGTTATCCACTTTTTTCCTACAGTTTATATAAGCTTGAAAAATTAGTACGTTGTATATAACGTATAACTCAAGAAATCCAACCATAATAGATGAAGTAGACTTGCATGATAATCTTTAGCCATATTATACAAATAATCAATAATACAAAAATTTGACCTCGGAGCCTGTGCATAAAACCAATCCTTCGTATAGTCACTAACACCAACTGTGTAAACCAAATCTGCATCAGGATACAATTCTGAATACCTATCCCACAATCCATACTGCCTGAACCTACAAGTTGAGGAAAAAAGAAAAATCTAACAGCAGATCAACGGTCATCTAAAGGAAACATTTTCTTCACACATTTTTTTCCTTCTTTTCATTGGCAAATGTTAGTTTGTTAGTTTTTGTTAGAAATCACACGTAAAAAGATAAAAAGCACAGTTGGATAAATTTTTTTATCATTTTCATCATTTCATGTTGTAATATGTAGCACAGATTCAAAATTAAGCAAAATCCATTAAAGCAATATAAGGACAAACAAAAAGAAAAACTGATCACCCAGTTAAGAATTATCACAGTAGTATGCCCCTAATAGCACATAACAGAGCTAACCTGTCTGGATGGTTGATAAAAAGCTTATTAATATGTTGTGGACTGGGATCAGGAGCATAAAATTCTGCAGCGGATCTATCAGGAATACCTATTTCCCACAGTGTGGGACCATCCCTTGGAGGCTCATATACAAGTTCACCCAATTCAATGTAAGAACCTGCATTACTAGTTTATTAAACATATATTATTTTGCAAGATGGAAAAAAAATTAAACTTCGACCAAGCTAAGGAACCTGAAGTTATCTTCATAAAATCACCAAATTTGTAGTCCCCAACAAAACCAGGAACCCAAGCAAAAAGGTTATAGTCGCCTGGACGTATACTTTTAATAGTAAAAAATCCATTTTCATCTGCTCTGGTCCAGAATTGATAGTCCTGTTAGGAGTAAAAGTTAAATAACCTGGTAAAGAATTCTTTTGGGCACCCACAATAGCATTGTGTAATTATCTTGATTTGTATAATTTTTGTTTTTCAAAAGAAAAGAAAAACAAGGTTATGTCTAACATAGTTTGCAAGATCCCCTTGATCACATAGCCCCATCCTCACCTCAAATGTAAAAAAAAGAGGCTAAATTGCAACTTTGGTCCCCCTGGTTTGACATTTGTGCGATTTTGGTCCCCAAAGTTTAAAATGATCAGACTTGGTCCCCCAAGTTTTAAATTTGTGCAATTTTGGTGCACTTGTCTAATTTCTAATGACTGACCCATTGACTGTCAGTTGACCATCAATATATGTTTAATTAATTTTATTTAATTTGAAAACTTTTTTTTTCTTCCTC
>CM023946.1:8057853-8122765 GCA_013407115.1 Glycine latifolia | reverse complement strand
TAAAAAATAATCTTTGGCCAGTGCATTTTTGTTTTTATTATTTTGCGGAAAATAATCAACTTATTTTCCCTCCTAAACTCTTCCAAGGAGCTTTTGATTATAAGCTT
This sequence comes from Glycine latifolia, assembly GCA_013407115.1. Taxonomy (NCBI): domain Eukaryota; kingdom Viridiplantae; phylum Streptophyta; class Magnoliopsida; order Fabales; family Fabaceae; genus Glycine; species Glycine latifolia. The sequence goes on along the minus strand of CM023946.1, from coordinate 8,122,658 downwards.
TTTGAAGTACAAAATAATCTAATTCAAACACATACTACAATCAAATGATAAACATTTCATACCTTGAAGACCCTGCAGAATTGTCTTGAATTCTATTGCAACTATCTTCATGGTTGTATAGTTCACGCAGTCTAACATATTTGTTACAAAGGTGACAAAGTTCTGTTCGATTCCCACATACTTCCTGAATGTTTAAAAATCAAACTGAAATTAGCACCAGAGTACACTGATTAATATAACCTTCTTAATTCAAGAAGTCCTTTATAATAAACACTACCTGATGCTCAGCCAGATCAATTGCCGGCAAAGGAAACTCACAGAACTCACAGGTGATCATCCTTTTAGGACAATTTTCCTCTCTATGGATATCTAAAATATCACGTTCCATGGTTTCACTGCACAGCGAACAGGCAACCTGTGCAAATTGACATTTTCTTTTGAATAACCATTTCAAAAGTGAATTTTAAGTCTGACTTCATGAACTGTGTTATAGTGTGCTAGGCAGCCTTTGGGAGAAGGGGGAGAGGGGGCCCATTTTCTTTAGCGTGTGGAGTTGACACTCCAAGTTTCTATGCTCTATGATATGAGAGGCACCTTCATATTATATACAGGACACAGTAAAACTCGGACTGGCTCAATAAATTATACACATGTAACAATACTGCATCCCCGTTCCATACATGATTACTGAAAAATTAAAACCATACTACTGAGTAAAGGAAGGAAAATTGAAAGAGCTGACTAAATAAGTAATCATTAAATCTGACTTGTGTTTTTATTAGGTTGTTTTCAAATTTATATTAGGTAAATGTCCAGTTTAATGTAGTGATTTTCAGTTGGAAAGCATGGGGGAAAAATAAGGAGAAAAAGAAAATATAAACTATTTTCTAAAAGCTACTATTACAGCTTACAAACTGATGAGGTGACCCAAAAAATTAAACCTTTATGAAGAAGTAATTTGGAAACCAGAAATCATAAATTTTATTTAATTAATTTTTATTTTTATTTTGCTAAAGTTATTGATTTGAACAATTCTTGATATACACAAGTTTCAAGAACAAAGCTGATGGAAAACATAATATAACTAAATATATGAAAAACAAGATGCAAAAAGATAAAATTCTAACATAAGGACCCATCATAGGGTAACTTTTAGAGAAAGATAGGGGGTGACAATAGCATAGAAGGTTGACAGAGTTAATTGAGTTTCAGTTTTTGGAGCTGGCAGGTTCATTTAGTCCATATTATCGGCTGCACAGATAGGGTTACATCTGCCAGGACAGTAAGAGGCACTGAGTGACTCATGGGACAAAAATCTCAACATTCAGTTTGGGAATTCTCTCAGTGACTCGGTTGAAGAAGAAAGTGTCTAATATATCTGAGTTAGACCAATAACCATCATAAGTTTCTAGAATATATCAAAAAAATCCAACTTATTAGATCTATTGTCATAAATAGATGAGTTGGATTGGATGATACATGGATTGAGGGATCAGTTTCCACCCCTACCTAAAATTGTCAAACAATTTTATTTTGGTTCAAATAAAAGCCAAATCAGTAACTGATTGTCACTGAGACACCACTTTTACACCCACCAAAATCTTCACAAAATAAACTCACAATCTCTTGAATTTATTATGTTTATCTTTATCGCCAGATAGTGTGAACTTCTCAATTCATAGGTTTTTCAAACCAAAAAACAGACAAAAGTTTCCGTACCGGGGCATGTGTGTTTAAATAGTGCTCCTCAGCAAGTAGTTTCGGAATCATGTCGTCACAAAGTTTGCATCTTTCAAGGTTTCGAGAGCAATGAACAAAATGCAAATCAATATTTGCCAAAGGAATAGCCCGATCACTAAAACCATAAAAAAGAAACAGAAATAGAAAAAATCAAGATCAAGTTTCCTGAGGACAAAGCATAACCGCATAATTTATGCATTCAATATGAACAAAACATCACCTCAAATGGGGAAAAAATCAAGAATCATACAAATGGGGAAACAGATTAAAAAATGCACATCAGCATGGTTTTCTTCATCCTGAAGCAGTTCTATGAGTCAATTCAAATGCAATAACCGTCTAACTAGCTATGATGACCCAAACCACTCAATAACACCATCAAGACTTCTAAAACAGGTAAATTTTTGCTTTTACCCACAAATAAATAACGCCAATTCGCCATAATATTCAGCTAAGACTCACAAGGGAAGTAAATCAAGATTCGAGAACGAGAATAACTGGACCCAGTTCACAATGTTCACCAGGATAAAATAATTCGTAATCATTCCATCATAATTTGGGATTAGGAGGGAAGTGTTTACCAGTGAGTGCATACACTAGTGTCTTGATCGGACACGGCAGCCATGATGTATTAACAAGAAAATCGAAGACAACCTCGTCCTAGGACAAGATCTTAATGAAAGAAATGAGAACTAATAAGAAAACAAAAAAAATAGAAATCAATTTTTTTTTATAAAAAAATGAGGGAGAGAGATTACAGAAATGGAGATTCGGATGGCACGTGAAGAGGGGGGTTAGGTTTTATGGAAAAATTTGGGTGAAAAATACAAAATTTGGGAGAATTCCTCTTGTTGAACCTTGGGAGACTTAGGGACCTTGCTTGGGCCATTTAAATAGATCATTCAGAAAGTAGCTGCCGTTTACCTTACGCGCCATTAAGGCGAGGGAGCCAGCAACGACCTACCGTTTTAATCAACTTGGGCCGTCTGGGCTTGTGTGTCACTTTTCATAATCCTAATATTTTGCTTTGAAGTACATCTTTTGGACAAAAAAGTATAATTTAAATGATCTAGCAAAGAAAATTCACAACAATTCAATATCTAAATTCTTATGTTTTGTATTTAGACAAGATAAAATATATATAACACAATAATCATCTTATAATTATTCTCTTATAATGAGAATATTTCCAACCAATTGTCAAATACCAATCACTTAAAATACATAAAAGATCATTAAAATAGATTTATATTTCTCAACAAAGTCTTTTTTATCTAAGTTTAATTGTTATACCACATCAATGTAAGAAATTTTGCACTATCATTCAATCATAATTAATGAATCTATGAATTTTTAAAATAATTAAAATAAGACTCAAACTTTTTAAAAATGTGACATATTTTAATTAGTTGATAGTGTAAAAAAAAATTACATTATTATCAGTAGATACCATCCTTTTTATATAAAAAAATTCAAACTCTTCTCTAAAATATATAAAGGACAGAGTTATTTACCAAATATACCAGACTTTTTATTAATCAAACTCTTGACAAAATCTTCTCGAAATATATGCAATGAAGATGGAAACTTGTTTCTGATAAAGAGGTGCCAATAGTAACGTCCTAAAGATAAAGAGCCAAGTCCAAAAGTGGCAAGCCCAATCCAGCCCCATATATTTGATACGACAAAAACATAAACCTGTCTTGTAGAAACGAGAACCAACGGGTATCGGATAAGTACCCTGGTTTCCTCGTCTCGCAAAACCCCCTGAAACAAAAACACCAGTGACCAGCCACTGTGCCTTCTCACTCTCTCCGTCGAACCTCTCAACTTAAAGAGGTAAACTAAGACCCCTTTCTCAATTCTCATCTACCGAATTCTATTTTTCTACCATATCTCATATTTCTATCACAACGCTTTCAGTGCTAACAACTCAAAAAAAAAGTGTTGCAAGTTTAGAGAAAGCAATGGATTTAGTGGCACCACCCGAACAGTTTTACTCATTTCACCACTTCCACATAACCAGAGCTAGGGTTTCGGATAACAACGTTTCTCGTCCTTTCGTTCTACCTCCTGATAGTAGTGTTAGTCATCATTTTACAAAACTGAAGGCAACTAGTTCTAGAAAGCGTTTAGAAAACCGCGTTTCTGCGGTTTCGAAGTCCGAAGCTTCTGGCTTGAACGGTAGATTGCAACAAATTGTGAGCACGCCAAACGGGGACTTGAATGGCATAGGCATGGAATCTTCTTCGCCCAATGGGGTGAACGGTTCCCGGAGCTTTGAGGAGTTTACGAGTAACATTCATCTCCGGAAGTTGGTTAGAAATGGAGAGTTGGAGGAAGGGCTTAAGTTTCTTGAGCGCATGATTTACCAAGGGGATATCCCTAATGTCATTGCTTGCACCAGCTTGATTCGAGGGTTTTGCAGGAGTGGAAAGACTAAGAAGGCAACGAGAATCATGGAGATTTTGGAGAATTCTGGTGCTGTTCCTGATGTGATAACTTACAATGTTTTGATTGGTGGTTATTGCAAATCAGGGGAGATAGACAAAGCCTTGCAGGTTTTGGAGCGAATGAGTGTTGCTCCGGATGTTGTTACGTATAACACGATTCTGCGTAGTTTGTGTGATAGCGGGAAGCTGAAGGAGGCAATGGAGGTTCTTGACAGGCAGCTGCAGAGGGAGTGTTATCCCGATGTGATTACTTACACGATTTTGATTGAAGCGACTTGTAAGGATAGTGGCGTTGGTCAGGCGATGAAGCTGTTGGATGAGATGAGGAAGAAAGGGTGCAAACCTGATGTGGTCACTTACAATGTTCTTATCAATGGTATTTGCAAAGAGGGTAGGTTGGATGAGGCGATTAAGTTTTTGAATAACATTCCTTTGTATGGTTGTCAACCGAATGTGATTACTCATAATATTATTTTGCGTAGCATGTGTAGCACTGGGAGATGGATGGATGCTGAGAGGCTGTTAGCTGATATGCTTAGGAAGGGCTGTTCCCCTAGTGTTGTTACTTTCAATATCTTGATTAACTTCTTGTGCCGGAAACGGTTACTGGGTAGAGCCATTGATGTCTTGGAGAAAATGCCAAAGCATGGTTGTGTGCCAAATTCCTTGAGTTACAATCCATTGCTTCATGGGTTTTGTCAAGAGAAAAAGATGGATAGAGCAATTGAGTATTTGGAAATAATGGTGTCAAGGGGTTGTTACCCAGATATAGTGACCTATAACACTTTGCTTACCGCACTATGCAAAGATGGGAAGGTGGATGCTGCAGTTGAAATACTGAATCAACTAAGTAACAAGGGATGCTCTCCTGTTTTAATTACTTATAATACAGTTATTGATGGTCTTACGAAGGTGGGAAAAACCGAGTATGCTGCGGAACTGTTAGAAGAGATGCGCAGAAAGGGTCTTAAACCTGATATAATAACTTACTCTACACTGCTCCGGGGACTTTGTTGTGAAGGAAAGGTTGATGAGGCTATAAGAATTTTCCATGACATGGAAGGATTAAGTATTAAGCCCAGTGCTATCACTTACAATGCAATCATGTTGGGACTTTGTAAGGCTCAGCAGACTAGTCGTGCAATTGATTTCCTGGCTTATATGGTAGAAAAAGGAAGCAAACCTACCGAAGCTACATATACCATTCTTATAGAAGGCATTGCTGATGAAGGATTAGCTGAGGAAGCTTTGGAGTTGTTGAATGAGTTGTGCTCCAGAGGATTTGTGAAGAAAAGTTCGGCTGAACAGGTAGCTGTCAAGATGTAGGATAAAATGCATTTTTACCTTATACACCTAGGTGGCTGAGTAACATTTTGAGCACATAGATTTTGTTAAACCCCTCATGTTAGTAACTTGTTCTGGATTTTGGATTGTTATTTTGAGGAGGGAGAGGGGCTAGTGCAATGCATGTCAATTTTAATTCAGTACGGATATATTTAATTCTAATTTATATTTTATAATTTATACTGTTTGGGAGTTAATATAGACTAATCATGCTTTTCACATTTTTTTGGCATCCATGGAGACAGTTTTTGAATCTCATCTTCCTTTTTTTACAAGGATGGTAATTTCTGGCTGCAGATTCTGAAATGATTGACTCAAAAGATCAATTGTATCCATCTTATTATTTTGGTTAGGGCAATTTCTTTTTCAGCACATGGTCAATTTGATTCATTTACGGATTGACAATCCGTATGGATCTTACTGATTGTCAATTTATATGAGTCTTACTGATTGATTATACATAAGGGTATTTTTGATTTTTTTCTCTCGTTGTTGAGTGTATGAAGAAACATGTTGAGTGTAGGAAAAAAAATCCCTTCTTCCTAATCAAATCAAACAAGACAACCTCTGTTATGATTTTTTTTGGGTAACCTACAATTATAATTTGTGTAATATTTTTACAAATTACAATTATTTTAGACAGAAAATGCTATTTTATACATAACATCATAGTCTCCGAAACAAGTGGTAAGAAAGGATCACATGCTGTTGATGAATGTTATTTTCTAATACATAATAATTAAACATAATATCAAAAGATTTATAATATTCACAAACATCATATTTAATTAAACTGAGTTAAATTTTTTTGGTATTAATGAATGGTTTGCACGATGTGTAGGTTTGTCTATAAAATAATTATTGACTAGTATTTTAGCTTGTTCCATAAAGTAACAAACACAATATTTTAATTATATTATAATTAAAAATATAAAAGTAATTAATATTTTAATTATATTATAACTAAAAATATAAAAGTAATTTTTTTAATATTTATATATAATATTTTGATTTTATTATGAACAATTTTAAAATTGTAAATTAAGATTTTTTACATTGTTAATATTTTTTAAATATAATTTTAAAATAGATAAAAAAAAAAATATTAAAAACATAAAGAGAAGATAGTATGAAGTGATTGGGAGATAAATTTTTAGCTAATTACAAGAATAATGTCTGGAATGTATTTTCAAATAAGATAAAGAAGAAAATATTAGGAATACAAGTAAAGAGAAAGAGAGTTTTACTTTCGAAGTTATAATATGAGTAGATATGTCTTAATTAAAATTGACTTGTTTGGTGATGTAACTTAAAGCTGACATGCTTGGTGATGTGGTGAGTCTCATTGTTTGTCAATGTTGATTTTGAGGCATTCCACGTGGATTAAATAAACCTTTTTTTCTATTTTGATAAATAGGATATTTCTATGTTTATGTCAAAAAAGATATTGCGATGTTGATTTTTTTATAATATTATTTATTATTATTATTTTCTTTTAAAAATAAAATGATGAATCACTTTAAAGATTTTATCAAAATAATCTCTCAAAATTACAAAGTTATCCTCAAATTTATTTTTTTATGTCTTCACTTTAATTTTTAATATAAATTAATTGACGATGATTTTTTTAGGGGAAGTAAAGTTATATTATTTCATTAACAATGTGTGAAACAATACATGTGAAAATATAATCATAAACATAAGAGTTAGCATAAAATTTTGATGTTCTAACCAGATTGTGAGCAACATGATTAATTTACCTCATTACAAAGCTCACTCTAAAGTTTAGAATTTGTGAAAGAAGATCTATACAACTATTTAAGATAACAAGGAAATCAATTGAGTTCTTAGTCCCAACTTGGAAACAATTCGCAAATGCTTTACAATATGTTTCTATAACAATTGTACCTGTAAAGTGGCAAACAGGTAATCATTCTCCTAGCTTACTATTTCTTCAAGCTCTTCTTCTCTCGGTCTTCAATGCTCATTGGTCGAAAGGGTGGGGTAACTATCAAAGGTACTCCAATGCTCAAGTCAAATCTCTGACGAGAAAAATAAATGTGTACTTAATGCAATAAATAGTGTCTTATCTCAATATTGTTACTGCTATTTATACGTACCTTAATAGACTTTAGAACTTATGGTTCCTTTGTACGTCCTTACCATATTAGGTAATACCTTCATAATTATGATTAAAGACCTCCTAACAGTCTTAATAATTCTTTATTGGAATAATCTTGTCTTATACCCTTTAATTTACTCTTTCTAAAGTGTTTTAGTACTCAACCTTGGGTATTCCTAGAAGGGATGTACAACGTTCTAGGTATTCGGCTAGGCCGAGTACATAAATACCTATAAAGGAGAATGTACATCATGTAAGGTATTCAGATGTTCAACTTAGTTGAGTATTCGAATACCCCTACCAACACATGTTTATGAGTTCTATATGGATGTGATGGTACTTGAGTGTTTGACATAGCCAAATATTTGAACATTCATGCTTTTATTCTCTCATCGTTGAGGATGAGATCAAATTGAATAATTGGGTACTATCACAAGGTCATCATGCTTCAATAACTTACACGTCTTGGGTATATCTAGTAGTTGTCTAGGCTGGTGGTATAATAATATTTGTAAGACCTAGTTTGTCTTTGAATGACTAATATGACATTTGACGAGGTTGGGATGACTTGAAATATAATCCTTAATTTGTCTTGGACTAAATCGTGGGTTTGATTTCTCCACTAATAAAATACTAATAATTAATAATTAGAATTTGTCAATTAAAAAAAAGGTTTAATTTCTTAAATGTAAATATGTCAAAAACCTAAATAGATAAAGTCAAATTAGTGAGATGATAGATATCATGAACATTTATGAGAAGGAAATTGGAAGAATTTTTTATCTCAAAACTAAAATACTCTTCTTTTATATTGCATGTTACCTTTAGTTTAGGGTATTTAAATTATTTTATACACATTTTTTTTACTTCCTACACTACACTGCCAAATAAGCTAAAAGAAAATTTTATATTTCTTTCCTTTCAATTTCTTCCAAGTCAAACATCTAAAAAAAAATCTCACCTTCTATTCCTTTCCTTTTATTTTTCTTTCTTTCTTTTTTTTAAACCAAACATATGATAAGCAGTTACCATCAACACCATGCAACATTTTCATTTTTTATTTGAGGGGGGAGATGATTTGATTACATTGCATATACTAAACAACTCCTATATTGAAATAATGAAATTGGACGGTGTTGAGAAGACACGGACGTCCATGATTGAAATCTTACACGATGTTAGCAAACATGTCATATCTAACCAATAATCTCAAAAAAATATCACCGTACCTATGATGTTATCGTCATCTTCCTCTTTTTGTTAGGAGCATATAGACATTGTAAATCTAAAGAAAGATATCTTGGATATTTAAATAGTTTTATTAGGTGGTATTTACTATTTAGGGAAACAGGAACAGAACCTTTCTCTTGAAATTTCATTTCTGACAAAGCTCTCTGCGTGGAACAATGGGGACCTTACTAAACTTCGGCTTTTTTTTCCCTCTTAAATTCTCTATTTTTAAAAAATATTTAATAACTAATTTTCGAAATAAAGGAAGATGCGAAAAGAAAAAAAGAAGTTGCAAATAAAATAGCCCTTAAAACCATCCCAAACTTGATTTATGATATGAATAGATAAAAAGTGTCGCAATTCCGTAAGCCCGTTGTATAGGTTATGTATGGATAATCGTGTAGTGGAGAGTGAAAATTGAATTTCATCTGCTCCAATCATGGTTGAGTTGTTTTAAAAATAGTTTTAAGTTCTATTAAAAATAACAGCAACATGTTAGTTCTATGTTTCATAGCATGTTTGGAGTAGAAGTGAAAACAATTGTTCCTCCATTATAAATAAAGCACTCAAGCCATAATTTACAAATAGTAATCCAAACATCCTAATAAGGGATAAGTTCTGTTTCCTACAAATATTCGCTTTCAAAAATCAAAGCCTCCAATAATTTGCCCCACCAGCGGCCATGATGAAAACAAACAAGTCTCTTTCTTGTCCAATTTCAACCCCCTAGACCCAACATTGAAATATTCACTATCTGTAATCATGAATTTCATATGTCTCCATAAACTGCATCCAACTGCCGTTCTTCATTTTTAGTATCCATTTAAATAGTAGTGTGTGTACAATTTCCTTTTTACTTTATGACAAGGTAGCATAAAACCTTGAGAACATGTTGTGATTTGAATTATTATTCTCCACTAAGTTATTAACGTAGGGCTATTGAATATTGATTAGACAGAAAGAAAAGTGATACCTACCGTTTCCACAAATAATGTTCTTTATACTTTCAGATTCATGAGCAAATTTCCCCCTCACACTCGGTTTTACTATGAGAATGAAAATCTAAATGCACCATTTGTATTCTGAGATTCTCTCACATCTGCACACAGTCAATATAAAGACAAAAATAGATTCTTCGAGTCCTACATTATCTATTACCAACCCAAAAAGGGTTTTTCTTAAGTGATATTATTCTCTACCACACACTTAAAATCCTTACCAAATAAATTTTGAGAATAAGATAACACCCCCACAAGGCACAAACACTACAAGCTAGACTAAAGTTTCGTTCCATGAATGAAGCTATCTCGAAGTCATGGAAAAAAGTTCGTCTCCTAGAAGCAAAACAAACGCAGGGTGGTTTTCTTGTTGGGGGCGTTTCAAACTGAAGCTTCCATGGGCGAAGAGAACAAGCATTTATAAACCCATTGGTGGTTTTAACTATGACCCTTTAAGCTATGCTCAAAACTTTGACGAGGGATGGGTGGAGGATGATGAAGAATCTTTACATCGCGGGTTCTCTGCTAGATATGCAGCACCTTCCTCACATAATAAATTGCTCAAGCAATGATAGGGTTGATTGAAGCTTCATTTAAGGTCAGCAAGTATATATGTACAGAAAAACTAGTCTTATATTTCTTGTCACATTTTACTTTACCCTCTAATGATCTTGAATCTTGATTATATAAATTATCATGTTTGGTGCAGCAAATACGTCGTACAGTGAACAATAATTTATCTGCACTGCACCTATGTATATTGTATAATCAGTATGTATACAACACTAATAGAGATTGTTGTTTATATGAAATTAATATCCGAAAGCTCTTGTTCTAAACTTAGTATTGACAATGTTTATTTACTAGTTAGTGAAACAATTCCTAACTTCGATGCCCGTTAATGGTGGTTGACTAATTGACTAGCCGATATCTGGGGCATTCCCCTGATCTAACAGAATCTAATGAAGTAATTTTTCAGTAATCTAAAACAATTTGCCACCACCAATTGGTATAAAATATGGGAAAATGTTTTGACCAATAAAAGTTCTTTCCTTTGATTTTAGAAAGTACTTTCGAAATATGTATATATAAAAAGATAAGTAAAACTATTGTGAAAAACAGCACCCTCTAATTGATTTTGACCAATAATATGCAGCAATTAGCATTTAGCATCTCACACTGTATAAGTGGTAACACATCATTCGTACCACCTAGAGCTCGGTATATGGTCTTGGACTCAGGCACAATCTCTTTAATATGTAGACTAATAACATATTTTATAATATATTCACTATTATAAAAAAGTTTTTAAAGACGGTTATTTCACATTTTTCATAATGGTTTTTAATTGTTTTTGAATCCCACATTATAGAAAATCAACACTTTTCACGAATATTTTTTAAACTGTCGTAAAATCTCAATTTTTACGTCAATTTTTTAAAATCATCTTAGAATCTTTAAATTTTTGTTTAATTAATGTTAAAAAAAGGTCAAAATTTAAAGACAATTTTTCAGAAAATTGTCTTTGAATGATTAGTGAAAACAATAAGGGTTGAAAAACGCATACATAATATAAACTTTGACAGCCATTGATGACCGATACTTCAAGATCTCTCTGCTTCTCTTCACTTTCTCATCTGGTAGGAAAAGAAAAAAAAAATCCCAACACGATTAAACATGGGCATTGGAGATGTTGGATCACCAAACTGACCAACATCTAGCCATTGTCGCCTTTTGCCGTGAGAGTGTTCATTTGTCCGATGACAGCTTATGTCGTGAGAAGCGTGTGCTGGCCATTAGAGAGTGTGACACCTTAAGCTCGAAGTCCAAAGTTGTCACCCAACTCCTCGCCCACATAAAGCTCCTCTTTCGTCGTTGTGTCGTCACCCTAGACATCGATCTCCCTTCTAAAGCCATCAGCCACTTCTCCAAAATCCTCGAGGGCCATCGTGATGCCCCTCAAGGCTTCCTTGCGGAGTGCTACATGCACAAAGCCTTCGCTCTTCGCTCAACTATCCGAATCATCGATTGCAATCGAACCCTCGCCCTGAACCCCTCCTCAAAACCATTTGTTGCCTCCCTCCTCGAATCCATTCGCTGCTTGCTAGACTTCGTCCACTACCTCAAACACCTTAAGCTCCTCTACAACATCATCCTCTGCGATCGCAAGCTATTGCACTATTTCGACACCAGATTTGGTTATTTCAACAATGGATCAGCCATAAGCAATAAGAGTTTTTACCTTCCTCAAAGACAATGACTCGATTGAGAAGGGACATAAGAGTGGGATACAAAAATTCAAGAGAGAAATAGAAAGAGGGTTCGATGATGTTCTTACCTTCGCAAAGAGTGAGAGAGCTTCGAGTGGAGACATCGACAATGTAGTAAACAACGACAACAAATAGAAAAAGAGCACAAGAGATGACTCTAACAACAACAACAAAAGGAGAGTGATTAGGGTGCGAGAAAGAAGTGGTGAGAGGATGTGAGAGTGGGGGAGTGAGACTGTGAGAGTGCATGTTAACTCCTTGACAAGTGCACTAATTCGTCAAAGTAGTAACAAAACGATAAGTCCAAGTGTCGAGTCTACAAGGATTTTGACTGTACTCGAAGTTTGTATATTTCTAATTTTAAGTGGACAATGAATTAAATTTGATATTTGTATAATATTAATGCAGAAACATAAAATTTAACATAAATAAAGATAATTAAGCAAAGCACATTAAAGAGATAGAACATAAACACTTGGGTGGTGATTGTCGATTGATGCAGAATACGGAACATGTTGGGGGCTTTAGCCTACCGAAACTACTCTTGATGCAATGTTAGAGATTTTTTACCATTTAACATTATTTCAATTATTACCTTCATCTGCTAACATATCCTAACCATGATGCTAATGTGAAATAGCCTAAATTACCTAATTTCACTCCTAATTCCTTGAGAGTTACATCAAATAATTTGCTTTAAGAATAAAGATGCATACTCTAGGCTAAATAATATCATTCTATTCCTAGATATGAATTACCTAGATGTCTTTTTAGGATCTTAGGATGTAAACATTTTCCATTGCATAAACCCTATAACACTACATGTGCATGAATGATCAGGGCACAAACATGACAATAAGCTCAGAAAAGGAACAATGATATCAAAATAACACTAAATAGATAGTAAGAATCATTACATCGGGAGTGTTTAGTTGTTGAGCTCCCAATAATGGATGATTTAGCCTCCCATTGTCATAAAAGACTTACAAATACAGAAAGGAAGCAAAAAGAATGGAAGAAAATGGAGGAAGGGGATCTCAAGTGAGTGAATTTTTTCCTCTTCTTCTTGCCCTGATTCTTGTTTTGTCTGTCCCTCATTTTTGCAAAGTGTTTCCCCTCTTTTTATCTTCAAAACACGGACAATCATGTTTTTCGAAAATAACTGTGCGCTAAGTCTGCATGTGTGCGCTAAGCCTGCATGAAAAGTCCAACGGGCTTAAGTGACTACGCGCTAAGCCAACAGATGCACGCTTAGCCTAAATGCATGTGCGCGCTGAGCGCACTACTCCAAATTTTCAATCCATCTTCTATGTATCTGTTGTATCATTTTCTATAAAAAAAATACAACCAACACACCATAAAATCAACTAATTTTAGCATCTACTGGATAAAAGATTAGAAGAAGCTAGATTCATACGTTTTAATCACAAAAGAAACATTAAAAGAGAAAAAAGAAAATAATTACTATATGATTTAATGTAAAATTTACGTAAGCATGTCAATTATCAATGCATGAGAATGATAATGCAAACTTGTCCCTTTCAAAGACGGTTGTTGAAAATTGATGTTAAACTCTTGCTTTCAACATCGGTTTTTGAAGAAACAAATAGTGAAATGTGGTTTCAATGATGGTTTTGTGATAACCGTCGTTAACAAGTTGCAATTAATTACAAATATATCATTATATTTTTTACTACATTGATTTTCGTAGAATCATCATTAAATCGACATTGTTGAAGGTTATTTTTGTAGTAGTGATTCAATCAAACCATACGGGCATTTACTTTCTACGTCCAAGCATAAGCTATTATGCATAGCTTCTGTTTTTCGCATAAAAAATGCATGTAATATACTAAATCAGCTAGTTCGGGTTAGATTTTTATTGGTTCATTTAAACGTGAATTTATTTGGTCTAATTTATTTAGTGTATGTTTGAATTGCATTTTGTAAAAGTATCTCAATAGTTACTTCTTTCAAAATAAATTTTTAGAATAAATTTTGGTCTCAAACATATATTTTTTAAAAGAAATTAAATATAATATCAAATTTATTTTTTTCTCCAAACTGAATTTGAAACTCCCTACAAACCAAACATAATCTTAATCTGCAAGTTATACGAGTTGGGATACAGACTTTACTTTTTTCATCAAAGAAGATACAAACAAAAAAAAAAGGAAAAAAGAAACCTGTGCATTTATGTATGGGCAAAATTATTTTAATTAGTTTTAATCTTAATCATTCATTTAAATTATATTGCTGAAAATTGTTTTGTGTGTCAAAGTTATAGTCAAAATTTTGAAGACATTAATTATTTTTTAATTATATATTTTTATTAAAATATTAATATTAAAATAATATAAATGAGAAATATAAGAATATATTAACAAATCATAAATAATACATATAACTTTAATAAAAATAACTAAGAAGATTGATTATTTTTCTGACCATATGTTATTAATTTCGAATCAATATTTCTTGATCGTATGTTATCATGTTAAAAGATTAAAAAGGAGAAAAGAGAAAACTACTGGAATGTTTAATATACAAATTTGTTAAATAAAATGTTTGATTGTAAAATGATTTAAAAGTTGTCCAATATTATGGCAATTCCCTAATTCCTGCATAACTTTGATCACTCTAGCTGTGAGTCATCCTATTACGAAACGGAAATAAAAAGGTTTATGATTCTTGAAAGCTTGATAGCTGATACTACTAATACTAGTATGTCGGAACTCCCAACATCTCGCCGTTATCTAGTCTAGCAACTAAAAAATTGTCAAGTCTTTATTTGAATGATGATGAAATAGGATGAAATAAAATGAAATTAAAAATAACTAAAAAAGAAAAGAAGAAGCAATGATCTGTTATGGGGATGTTGCAAACATCAACATAAAGGTCCAACAAAGCGCTTAAAACAATCTAATTCAACTGGTATTTGCAGAAAGAAACAGAAATATTATTCCCTGTACATTTCCTCCCCCACCCACCACCTAAATTCTTAACTAACCAGAAAAGTTGCAGGAAATCAGAAAATATATGATGTCGAAATGGAAATCAGAACACAGGACACCCTTTAGTAACTACACCTTTCGCTGTTGGACATTGGGCAAGCATACATTGGTCAACAGAATTTCCCCACCAATCAATACTTTTATCCTCCACGCTAACTGCAAAGTATAGAAGAACCGTCATGAAAGCCAATCCAGCGTCCAAAGCTGCCGCCAGCACATAATTGTACTGCTGCCACCAATCCTTACGATATTTGAACACAAAGTAGTTAAAGATTGTGCCAACAGCAATCCATGCATTGAAGTTCACTGTGCTAGCTGGTGGCATGCTCGCAGTTGCTCCAAGAAGTACAGGAAGGTGAATTGATGATATCCAATGTTGTTGGGGAAGGGCTTTCAGGACCAGCCATATAACAAGTGGTCCCAATGCTCCTATTAAGAAGAACCAATTGAGTTTTGGGTAATTCCCAAGAGAACCGAAAATTCTCTTTGGGCCAACCAAACCCCAGATCACAGATGCATCAAAGAAAACTTTGTCACCAGGGCAAGTCCATGGACTGTCTGGGGGCAGTAAATCTTGGTTGCATATATTCTTCACTGAACCCAGCAACCACCATGCCACACCAATGTCCACGGTTCCTGCTATCAGCGTCCCTACAATCTACAACATAATATTTATCAACTACCCAGTTGTTACATATATGCATGTAAGAAGTGGAATTTAATTAAAAATTTCTCGTGCCTTATGCTCGTGAAAGTACTTGTTCATGATTGCATAATTAGGCGTGTATGTTCTATCAAGACAATTTTTTCGTGTCCTGCTTCTTCTTGTTCTTCGCTTAAAAACTAAAATGACTAGCAGAAGTATATACCTGAACAATGAACATAGACTGTGGCGGAATCTTCATGTAATGTCCTAGCTTGAAATCAGATAGAAAAGAAACAGCCTGTGACATACTTATGTAGCCATATGTCTTGAAGCAAACATTTGCTATTGGTTTGCCAGGTAAAATAGCACCCATGATGTACTCAGTAATGATATTCAAACCTGGAGTCTGAAAATGCACGGAAGGGGTGAAGTAAATAATAAAAACAATATATATGACGATTAGTAGAATATATATTATATCTTAAACTATGTAAGTAACTAAAGTGAGGTATCTCTTTATTTGATGATATCAAAACATGTCCCACTCAGCAAATTAAAAAAAAATTAAAGATGGTTTAATTAGTACGTAGTTTCTTAAATACTACCTGATTAGTGGTGGCCGTTATGATGCTAACGGGGAAAGTAAAAGTAAGTGCAATCCCAGCTGCAAAGATGAGACCCCACCATGGCATTTGTATCTGATCTTTCATGACAATGCACAGTAAAAGTGCAAGTACAAAAGAAACCAAAAGCGTCACATGAAACCACCAACTAGGTATTTGCTTGTACTTCTTCATCAATCTAGTGTGGATGTCTTCCTTTCCAGATCGTGAAGATAGGAACTGTTCATATATATCCCTGTTTAATTAACCCAACAATATTAATATTAATTTTATTGTCAACTTCAAAATGATCATTGCTTAATGTTGATTAAGTAACAATACCATTACTTACCTGCCATGGAAAATGGCCACATGAGTGAGGCAAGAGGCAATGGCAGCAAAACCAATGGCATAACTAAAAGCAAAGAACACACTCAAGTTGACTCGACCTTGTTTCTCGTATGCCAGCATATCTATCTCAAACTTTTCATTCACAATGGCCGTCACATCGTACGTGGTGCCATTGGCAACGAATAGACTAGAAGAGTATATGGGGAAGTTCTTGGCATTGAAGATATTAAGTCCCCAATATGAGACGGGTATGATGAGGTAGATCAATAAGATGTAGCCCACCAAGATGTTTGCTGTCGCAAAGAAAGGAGAAACGAGTGGATTGCCAAGGAATGAAGCAACGGTGGTCCAGTCAAGGGGAAAGGAACCCAAACCAAGTCCCTTATCGCCGGATCCAATTTGCTGTGCACTTACTGAATGGGGAAATATCAAACACACCCATGAAATAATTGACAACCCCGTAAATAGGTAGCCAGGGACCACGTACCACGCGAAGCTGCAAGTAAGTGCGATCAGAAAGAATGTCTCTTTTGACATGCGCTTACGTTTCTTTTCCTTTTCATGCAAGGCACTGTTAAATGAGATGTCATCACATTCAAAAGAGCAACAGTTTCGTTTTCATAATTCATTCCAAATTAATATGTAAGAATAATCAATGGACGAATTGATTAAAGGAGATTTATTGAAAAGGAAACAGATGAAATGGAAGAAAATAAATGTTTAATAAAACTTTATTTTTAAACAATTTGAGGAAGGAATGTCAATTTTTTTTTGTTCTTCGATCCCAAAATTGATTTTCATTTTTTATTCCATTTTAAAGAATTAAAAAGGGAAGAAAAATTAAATGTTATTTTTTTTCTACTTTTAAAGTTTTAAATGAAAGAACAAAATTGTTTTTCTAAATATCGCAATTCTCAAAAATAAGCACATTTCAACATTAATTAAATCCAAACATTTTTATTCTTCCATACTTTAACCTCACACGCTATTCATCAACTTTTTTATTTCCAAATCCTTTAATTAAATTTTTATCTCAAATTTATCCTAAAGAAAATAAGGATTTGTTGGTTTATATGCACATTAAAATTTTTTAACCGGGCAAATAAAAAATAATGAAATGCTCTATTGAAACAATTAAAATATTAATTAAAAAAATAACTGAAAAACTAAAGTCACACGTTATCCATAATATAAAAATAAATGCACAATAAAGCACATACCTTCTTTATGTAGGAAACAAAAGGAAAGGAAGAGAGTGGTCATCAAATATTGAAATAGATCGATCTCTTCACATTCAAATTTCATATATAAGCTCGTTAAGTTAGATTTAAATTTTGTGTTCATCTTTCTCTTCACATATATTAAATAAGTAAAGTCCCATAAAAACTTGTGCATATTTATAAAACAAATAACACAAAAATTTCACATCATGCATTAATCATCCCCAAATATACTCTTCCCTTTAATTAAAAAAATATAAATATAAATATTTGGTAAAATGTGTAATAAATCAATGAATAGGAATGGGACAATATTTTAAAATAGTCCTATAGTGAGAAGCTTCTCTCATTTTAATACCAATAGAAGAAACAATATTTTAATTTAACATTAAATGCATGCCAAATCAGGCACATTACTACAATTATAATTAAAATAGTAAACAGTGATCATAAATATAATTAGAGTGGTAGTAAAAAAATATATAATTAGAGTGGCCATGCATTCTGTGAATCAATAATGCATTTACTGTATACTATTATTTCTCTACAATAAACCAATTGACAATAGAAGTCGTGACCCCAATTTCCCAAATTCTAACAAAACCCCAAATATGTCCTCAATTGGTATGAACGGTGCCAGAAACTTAATAGGAAAAAAAGTCATTGCCCTTAATCTTACCTATTTTAGGGTCGTGGTCCCAAAAAACTTAATTATCGCATAGTGCATTTTTTATAAAATAAAAAGTCAGTTTAGTCCAAATTAAAATGCTCATGAGCCATGACCTAAAACAAACTCTAACCCTGTCCTTGCAAAATAAAAAATTATATATGAAATTTGGACAAAACGTTTAGGTTCTTCTGGATTTTCGAACAAACCATATACTCCAGTAACGTTTTCACACCTGCATGTATGGGGTCTCCTGAATTCAAACAACCAGACGATTGATCAAGGAATAATCCATTTTCACACAATAGTATAACTATGCAAATCGTTTCTCCCAGTGATTTCACTGAAGAAAAAGTTTATTTTCAATAAAGCCAAAATTTAACGGCATTGGGAATATCTCAACAAAATCTCAGCATCGTGAAAGAACTATGTTGATAAATCAGATATTATATTCAACAAACAAAACCACAAATTCTATGTTATAAGGTTTTATTAAAATTAGAATAATGTACAGTATATGAGATATTATAAAATTTTGTGAAAAAAACGAAAATCACAAAATTTATTAAGTTTTTTGTCCTCATTTTTTAATTCAATATACTGATGTGTGACCATTACTAACCCTAAAAAAATTCGCATCAAGATCTTCAGCTGAATAGATCAAGAGAACAAAATAGAGCAGGTAAATATAATTAATGGATGAAAAGAGTGAAAGATAATACACCTGAACAAAGAGACCTGAACTAGAGTGGTGGGCCACCACATCTGTGCGGGCTCCACCACGTACTTCTTCATTATCCCCGCCCATCCATACCCCAACACCTGCAATTAACACCATGTTTCGTTAGGTTTCACATTTGAAACGTGATTTTCCAATAGTTACAAATTTAATTTCTCTGTTCTCAACACATTCATTCTATATATAATTCTTTTCAATTTCAAAACAAGTCTGACTCGGGTCTCATACCTGTGTGGTGAGGACGAGGAGCCAGCCGGCAAGGAAGGTAATCTTCCTGCCGTAAAAGACGCGGATTATATCCACAATCTCGACGGCGTAAGCCGCGCCAATCCCAAACGCGGCACCGGCGTTGGCGAATATGGAAATGAGGACGTGCTCCTTCATGTTGAAGGGCCCAGGGTTGAGCGAGAACTCCCAGCTCCCTCCGATCCGAAACTTCGTTGGTGGGAGAACCCTGGCCATGAAGCGGCCGATCGGAAGCGTGGTCACCTGAACCGATATCATCGTCACCAGCAGTGGCTGCTTCCTGTAGCCGAAGAAAGTGTTGAGGAACGAGAGAAGCACCACCGCCACGATTCCCAGGAACCACATGCGGAACGTCCACACCGGCTGGCTCGGATCGTCTTCGTTCGACACCACCAACCGAACCTCCTCGATCGGCGAAACGTCGTCGTCGTCGTCAACTTCGGCGCGTTCTATCTCGATCGGCGAAACGCGGTCAACTTCGGCGAGTTCTATCTCGATGGAGGCCATGCTCATGCTCATGAATTAACGTAGGCGCGCACTCTCACTCACTCACTAAAAGGACTATGGAAAGAAATGAGAAAGAAAAATAGTCAGAAACGAAAAATTCTTACACACGCCGCATTTCAACTCAATCACGATTCGATTCGGTTTTGCGATTGTAATGAGAATTTATATATATGACGCGTTATTTAAGGGTGGCAGTGTAATGATCTTTTTCATTTTCTCTTGGATTTCAATTTTTTTTTTCATCCCTTCACTTTTCCCTAAAAAACATAGTAGTATACTAGTATTGTTTATTAGTGAGAGAGAATCAAAAGGATACTAATTTATTGCAAAGTTTGAAAATCCACTTTCTCGTTACGTCTTTATTCACTACGAATGAATCTCCTTGAAACGTTATAAATTATAAGTTACTTTTTTGTTTGTTCATTTTTTTAATGTTAATTTAGCTCAGTATAATATTTCATTAATTTATTTATGTCTTTATGCAAATTTTTGAAGTTTCACTTTTGCCATAGCATATATATATTCTAGTGCCTATATTATTTATAAAATTCTTTTTTTTGCTTATAAAAAAATATAAAAGATGTTACATTTATTGGAAAGATCCAGTGAGTTTTTTTTTTAAAGAAGATCGAGTGTGAGTTATAATACACTTTTCATAGAAATCCTTTTAAAAAATTAATACTCAGTATTTAAAATCATGTTAATATTTACTCTTCTTCGTTTAATTGTTATACATATGTATTCAAAGTTCAAACACATCTTACCCACCGTTCATGACTCCGGTTGACCCAAATAAATTTGATACATAATGAAAATTGAATTGTTCCTATTAAATAAACTGTCTCATTGAACACAATAAAATCGCGATGTCAACCTTTCAATTCTACAATCAGTTAATTGGAATATAGTTTTCCATTACACAATACTTTTACAAACTAGTAAATTGATAATACTATAATAATTTCATTATTAACGATGAAAATAGCACACTAGGGCCGGCCTGTTAGTGAAAAGATTGGGATAGATTCATTAAGTTCTATTTTTGTTGACATAATTGTACATAAAAAATATTAATGATAAAAATCAATAAAAAGAAAAATATTTAAATAAAGAAAGAAAATATTCAACTTACTTTGTTTTCGGAAATATGAAGTTGTTTGAATTTCTCTATTGAGTAATCAGTATAAATATCTTATCCCTGACAAGCATTTTATTCAACTTAGCAACTAAGTTGAATGCATTTAACATTGGCTAAGTTAAAATTCTTAAGAATTGGTTCGGCCAAAAGGAGTAATACAGTAATACAGCGATTTTGTTTCCAGAAATGTTGAATTTTTCGAATACAACTATATATCTATTCAGTATGAATGTCTAGCTTACTCCTCATAAGTGTCTTATTCAATTAGCAACCATGTTGTCTTAATCAAGTTTGGCTATTGAAAATATAAAAATCTATAAAGGTAAAGAGCAAAAGAGATTAAGGAAAATAAAAATTATTTGAGCAAAGTATACTTGTTTTCTTTGTGCTATAGACTTTATTATATACACTCATCTCTCCTCTCTGTTAAAATGCATTACTTTGACACCCCTTTAACCAGCACCATTAATTTTGACTTATTAGTGAAAGGTAAAAAATATCCTTAAAAAAACCCCAAATTCTTAATTTTCAAATAATTAAAAATTTACAAAACACTTCTCCTCCGCACTTATCCCTACCGACTCCACCTTCAGTGGCAGAAATTCGTAGCTATTAATCTTGTTTCTATAGTTTGAGATCTTGAGCAACTTGAAGAAGAATCAAGGATTTTTGCAAATAGAAAACTTCATGTAAGAAATTCAAATATCAAATTCTTAACCTACTTATCAGAAAAAGAATTATTTTTTTTATCAAGAAACCATATTCATTATAACTTGACAAAAACTACATGTTTATAAAAGGGGCCTAGACAATGAACCAAGGTAGAGAGAAGAGACAATGGTGATTAAGCATAAAACAATATAAAGAAAAACAAAATCACCAACCATTGAAAAAGACCCTGAAAGAAATTTAAAAAAAAAGTACAAGAATTCCCAATTGAAAATGAAAGAACATTTTTCACAAGCTTGTAAGATTAATAAACACAAGATTTCCTAGCATAGAGGGAATCACAAGATTTCAAAAGATAGACGAAAACACAAGAAAGCAAAAATCTGGGAAGACACATATGGATTAAAGGGCTTCTTGTGATCCCCAACGCTTCTGATAAACCCTCGGCAATAGCATCACGACGTGGTCCCAAATGTTCCTTGCGTGGTTTATGAACTTGTTCTTAGTCTCCACCTCCGCATACTTCAATCATAAGGTGTGGTTTTTATAATCCACCTCCAATGCTTTCTCCCAAAATGGAACGTGCACTTTTGATGTGTGATTTCTTCCACAGCCCAAACACTGATGTTCCATCAAACACACTAGAATATGTCCTTAAACTCTTTCTGCTTCTGGAGATGGTACTCGTCAAGCTCAATGGAGTCGACATTTTATGCTAGGAAGAGTAGATCTTAACCTCTTTATGCTCACGAACCTCGCAAAGAATCTGCTCGATGGTGATTTGAATTGGAGCGTGGATTTGTCCTTGACCTTGTTTGTAAACCCCAAAAAGATAGGGAAGAAGAGTCTTTTCCAGATCTGTTATCGTGAGAAAGATGAGGACAATGTCATTCAAGTTCTTCATTAAAAAGACATGATGATTTTGGCTTAACGAAAATAACACTGTTACGGTACAAGTCAGTAAGTGGTGTCTATGTAATGGATTGTAAGAAGCATGGAAGGTTTGTGTAGGAATCTAACAAAGAGAGGATTGAGTGTATTAAGTCTAAAACATATAAAAAGTTAATGTAATTTACTCATATTATTTTGAGGTAAATATATTTTTTATCACAAAACTTTTCGCAAATATTAGTCTCTAAAGAAATTTTTTAGTGTTTTTAATTTTATACTTTTCTTCTGTTTGCACTTTTATTCAAAAGAAAAAATCTCAGTAGAAAGTCGAGATGGGAGAAATCGATTTCCTGGTGCCTAAAAAATTACTAGTAAATTTTGGGAAACAATCTTTCAAGTTTCAAGTGTGGTATTTGGAGAATAAAAAGTAGAAAAAAACAGTATTGCTGTTTAAAAAAAAAAAAGCCTAGGCAAACCGTATTTATAATTTAACCTCGATATGCTGGGCCGTGTGTCTTTATGTCAACCCCTCTCTTTAAATTAAATGTGTTCCATATTACTTTTTGTTTTTTCTCTTTTTTCTTTTCAATCAAAACTCAAAATAAAAACAGAAGGTATCACGAATGATGAAACTATCGTCTCTTGCTTTTGGTCTTGGAGATCCTTGATTTGCTTGCTTCATGAGGCGGTTTCCAGATTATATCCTCAAGATTGCTACAAAAGTTCTTGTAAAACTGCAACATTATGGTGGGTATCTTTTGTCAAAAATTAGATGTAAGCAATAGCCAGGACAAAACTGAGGTTTCAAAAACTTACCTTGAGGTATTCACCAGTATCTCCAGCTGCTTTCTGAATGTCTACCATATAAAATGTAGGAGCTACTTCAAAAATCTTCGAACAGAAAAAACAAGAATTATTCATTTAGCCAAAATGTTAAGGGGCTGTGGAAATTCTAGTAGAGGGGTAGAAACTTACTTCCAGGATGACAGAGAAATAGGATGTCTTATTTGCTGAAATACCCTCTACCCTCATCTGAAAATTCATATACATATTACTTCAGATGACGACCAACTTTGGTAGGTTTCATCTTCATGTAAATAATGACATCAGATGCTAAAGTTTTGAAAATTGTGTGAGAATGTAAATGGACAAAATGATGATGCAAAAGACTTCAGACTCCAGAGTAACCAAAACAGAGGAATCAATCAACTATGCATTATCAACTAGGCTACCAACCTTGTAGTTGCGAATATGCGTCTTAAATCCCATTGATTGTGCCACAACTTCCATACTTGATAAAACCACTTTTGCTGGCTTTTGAGAGATAAAACGGGTTTGGTACTTCACAGAGTCCTGCAAGTATATTAGACAGACAAATCAGATATCTTACCCCAGAATATGGAAAATATTTAAGAGTTTCAGACCCTTAAATGACAGAAAATAGGAGGTGCAATGATATATTTTACATCACAGGACCCCTGTAACATGGAAAAGATTACATCTATAGTTCTGTAAAGTTCCTTCTAGATAGTACATGGGTTGTTCATGTTATTTGACCATTTAGAGATGTGATTACTAAGCCTCATGACAAACACAACGCAACAATTAAATACCTGCCCACGATCAAAGATTGTTGCAAGATTTAAGCCTTGAGACAAAATTATTAAGTCAAATGCATTAATCGTTAGAGGACCCATGTCCTCGTTATCACATTGTTGATCAGCCCTTGGTCCCTTCAGCAACAAAATAATCAGAAAGTCAGCAAAACACAAGATAGTTACAGTTCGAATGCAATGGGAAAGAACAAACCAGCCTCTTTAATTGAAGAGAAGGGGCACCAAATGTAAAAAATGGCAAGACAGGTACTATTTGCAATTTGCATTACATTCAGCATCCTTAACAGAAAATCCCACTTTTAATCCATGATGCTCTCTTCAGTACACTAGAGGTTCAATGATGCCATGCCAATAATAGAATTGTTTTCCAGGAATAAGATAATTCAAAATACTTTTACTAATATCTTATTGTTTATGGTTCTTAGATATGCCTCTTTATTAAACAGTATTGTGGAGAGGTGGACACAGTCAGACAGTACTCATTATATATGATTCTGATGTAGAACAGGAACAAAAAGTGCTTCTCCTGGCAAGTTGCTCCTGATAAACAAACTTAGAGTGGTCTTCCCACTCATGTTTCAAATACCCTCCAAATAAAGGAAATATCAAGCTCATACAATCATAAAAAATGTTACAAATGTAATATAACCAAAACTCTAATTAGATAATCCTATATAAGCTAGAATGAATAATCCAAAAAAAGAATAAAGCCCATAAAAACAGTGTAGTCCTATCTAAGTCAGATTCATTCTAAAAATATGAAATTGAATAGGTAGACTGGAAAATGAAGTTAGATTAGCTTAAATGGAAAAATAAATTACAGACACAGCCTACCTCAGCATCGTCAAAAGCAGCATTTACATCATCAAGATTTACATCTTCATACTCGAGAAGACTGACAGGAACATAACTCCTCTGAAACCATTCGTCATTTCTTATCTGCTCAATTGTTATACGCTGAAAATGTACATGCACAATAACAAACAACAAGGGCAAGAGACTTATCAGAAAGAATCAGGACTGAGAAGCAAGATTTAAAAATCCATTAGTAAACTGGTATTTGTACATTACACAAACAAAATTACAAAAACAAGGTCCAACACAGAAATCCCTGAACTTCAAATATGAATAAAGCATGTTCATCCATACATGCGGTGTCAGTACTAGAAATAATGATCATGAACTATTGGATGAAACACAACTTTAATTCAAGTTTTGAAGGATGAAATAGAGAAAAAAATTGTGTCACACACCAGGATAGGTGCAATACCAATCATGAACATTTTTTTATAAATAACTCAAGTATTAAGGATCATTCATTGAGTTTAACCTTAAGTTTCATTAAGATTAGTCTTTCCATATCAATAAAAGTGCTATATTATTTTATTCAATTTATCTATTAATCTTGGTAGAGATTTAAAATTGTTCACGAGCTCTTCATAAAACCTTAAGCATTTAAGTTGGTATTTGCCACTCCCACTCTTCGTAATTAAATTAAATTTCAGCACAAAGTAAAGTGGGCTATGCATGTCCAACCTAAATGACTCCTTCTGAAGGGGATATGTTATGGGTACTAAACTGTCCAACCATTTCTGTACAAAATACAAACTTTTACAGTGACCATCCATTTTACATATTAAAATTAGTCTAAATAAAGAAGTTAGCGGTGTGTATCAACAACTGCCAGCAAAAGAAACTCAAAATACTTTGTTTTGATATCCAAATGGAGAAAAATAACAGATCATAACATGCCACGACTGAATATTAAGTTCTTTCAGTACAAACAATTTTTTTCTACCAATTCCATTCACTTTTAAAGAGAAAATATCATACAGTTCACAGTCATGCTTGAGAACTATATAGCATCACACTCTTAGTTTTTTTAGATGCCTTTGTATCACAACAAATAATGTGTCATCAAAGACTCAACTCATTTTCTACTTCTGTGGCTATAGAAGATTAATTTTAAACAGGCAGTGAAAGGCTGTGTTTCACAACTCTTGTTGTGCAATGCAAATACTTACAGTTTCAGGATTTGGGTCCAAAATTCTATGTATCAACATTTTGGCTCCCACTGGAAACCAAGGAGGGCATGAAAACTCTGCTCTCTCAATCTGAAAGAAAGAAAAAACATCAGCATCAACGACAATCCGAAATCCATTTTGATGAAAACATTTTAGACTAGCAACCATTAGATAATGCAATATTTCTCGTGCCTTTGAACACAGAATTGAAGAGTGTTAATCAGAAGAACTCGTAGCTTGTCAGAATCACAGCCAGCACCAATTAAGAGATGCAAGAGACTAATGGGGGAAAATCTCATTTCCAATTCTCACTCAGAATTCAGGGTCAATTTGCAACTTTGGTTACTCTTTCACCACATAAAGTTAATAGATAAAATGACCCCATAATAGCAAGTTGTTTACTACTCATTGCTTATTATCATTTTAAATGGCTCATAAATAATAATTGATGTATTTCAACATATGCAAGATAAATATTTTGACTTGCATTACAATATATTCTACAGTAAACTATATATTTGACATGTTTAAATTCATGCCTTACTATATAAGGTGGTTAGATCAAGCTCATCAAAAGGAAGATAGCCAGCCAGTAGGACAAAGAGGATAACCCCACAGGACCAAACATCTGCCACAGCACCATTGTAACCCTTATGACTGAGTACCTAAGCTCATCAAAAGTAAAATGCAGAATACAGATACCAGTATAAGAAAAGTTAGTATTTTACATTTGATATAAACGGAATTACTGAAATTTTAAGTAAACAACAAGCCAGGCTTGTAATTTACCTCAGGAGCCACATAGTTTGGAGTCCCACAAGTTGTCCGAAGGATACTGACCCCCTATCAGAATATTCAAAAGTTTGAAGCAGTTTGGTATCATTATATCTTAGATGAGTCGAAGTCATATATAAAAGCTAATTTGGTGACAAGCTCACCTGCTCAGGAAATGCACTCAAACCAAAATCGGAAATCTTTACATTTCCTAGTGAATCAAGTAAAAGATTTTCAGGCTGCACAAGGCAAAAAGAGAAAAAGAAAATTAGAAGAAATCACAATAAGGACAACAGACAACTTCTCAGATATCACTCAATGCAAACCTTTAAATCTCTGTGATAAACTCCCTTACTGTGGCAATAATCTACACCGTCAATAAGCTGTTGGAAATATCTTCTAGAGTCAGCTTCACTAAGGCGGCCATGGTGTATCTGCAAAATCATATTATTCACCATCAAACATTTCCAATATCTTGAATGGTGATTAATAAAAGTCACAGCAAAACCTACAAAAAAAGGTTCCATCTTGAGCCACTCACAATTTTATCAAACAATTCACCACCTGTGATGAACTCCAATATAATATAAATCTTAGTACGGCTTGCAAGAACCTGAAGAAAAAAACGTTTTACAACAGAAAGAAGTGCTTGTGAGTGGCAACAGCTAACAAAAGAAACATTAATAATGACTTATCAGAGCCAATATAGGGTCGGCATGGCTCTTCTTTAAAAACCTTTTTCATTTAATCAAGGAAGATTCTCAAAAATCAAAATATGATTTCCAGAATTGTCCCTCACTCCAAAAGTCCAAAGAATCAAAATAAAAAATAAACTCTATAATTCTGGTTTTGCTTGTACTTCCCGAAAACACTTCTAAACTCCTACTTAACAGCGCATTCCATACTTGACTGGAAATCATGATTCGAAATTAGATGACAACTTAGAAAAGAAGCCAAACAGGCCCTTAATTACAAAAATGGTAAGCAATTGTCACATGCCTCGTGCAGGCGAACAACATAAGGGTGCCTAACTAGCTTCATGATCGAAATCTCCCTCTTGATCTGCATAATAGAAAAAGTTAATTAGAAATGTACCAATCACGAAACTTGTTACAGTGAAAGAAAATGGAGCTTATTAGGAAAGTTAAATAAGAGTGCTTGCTACCTGGTCGACCATCTTGTGCTTGATGATGGTGCTTCTATCGAGCACCTTCATGGCCACGCTCTCGCCAGTTTCTGTGTTCTGAGCGAATTTCACCTTCGCAAAGGTTCCCTCCCCAATCGTTCTCCCAATCTCGTACTTCCCCACTTTCCTCACCACCATCGTTTCTCTTTTCCTCTCACTGCACCAATCTCAGTTTCTGCATTGCAAGCACTCTTCCAACCCCAAAAGTATGTCACTATTCAAAACTTTACTCACAAGCTATGCACTTTTCCGGGTTTTAATTTTAACTTATTAGTTTATTATTAAGTTCTTTCTTGGCAGGGAAATAGAAAAAGGAAAACGGAAGAGAAGAAGAACATCATCATTCTTTGAAATTAATCGATTTTGACGGCTAGGAAGGGAGGGAGGTTGATTGGTTGGTCATAAAACGCCAGAAAGAATAAAAAGGGAAGTCGTTTGGGGAATTAAATTACCAAACCCAACCAAGGATTCTTCTCAGACGGAAATCCAAGTGAGTAAAGAAAGAAAGAAAGGGAAAAAGGTTTGAAATTTTATTTTAATTTGTTTATTATTATTGTGGGGATGGATTAGAGAGAGAGAAAGTATGGTGCGGATGAGGGAAAAATGAATGAATAGATACGGATGTAGGTGATTGCCCCCACCTCGTTCAATAATTCAATTAGTTACTTTACCAGCATTAAACCTAGTTTTTCGGCTTCGTTCACACAATTTTATTCTTTCTTGCAAGTGGCGTCACACGCACTCAAGTAAGAATTGCAACTTGAGTTGGAGACTTGGTGTGACTTGTTTTGGAGGTCCACGAAATCAATTTTGAAATCCTAAATTTGAGAAAATAATGTACTACTTCTGTATAAATTCAATCATCTTAATTATTTTTGGCAAAGAATTCAATTACTAACATTAATGATATTTATTAATACATAGATATTAATAGCACTTAATGTATTTAAGTATTAGTATCCCTAAAAAAAGTATTAGTAACATAGTAGTACTTGTATAAAAAATAAATAAATATAGTATTTAATAAATATAATATATATAATTAAATTTAATAATTAGAATATAATTATATGAATATATGAATATATAGTATATAGTAGCAAAATCTCATAAAAAATAAAATTTACCAATTATTTAAAAGATGTAATTTGTATCATGTTTCATAATTATGCATATGAAATACATATGCATGCAAGTTTTTTATGTCCAAATAAAAAAATGTTTAAGAAACAATAAATGCAAAAAAAAATATTTTTAAACATATATTTTTATATTATTTGACATTTATCAATTAACTTATAAATTAATCTTATCAAATACTTTTAATTAATTCAATTAATTTATAAATTTCCAAATTTTCAGCTCCTAACTCATATTTCATTTGTTCATATTTATAAGATCTACATTTGAAATGATGTTTGTTTATTTTTATAAGATTTAATTTATAATATTTCTTATATTAATTATTTTTAGACTAAAAATATTCTTTTGTTAAAAAATGATGCATTGAAAAATAATTAAAAAATATATATTAATGATAAACATGATTTTGTAAGAAGTTATAAATTAAAATATATATATATATATATATTAAATATTGTGTTAATGATAATGAATTAAGTAATCAAATCTAATATATAAAATGAGAGAAATAATATCTTATAAATTTTGAATTAGCTTATCAAATAATTTTATCAAATATAACTAAAGTAACTTCTGGAAAAGTTAAGAAACTAATAAAATATTTTTTTTCAGGACTAAATAATGATTAACTAATTTATGAGAGGAAAAATATATTTAAGTATGTTAATATTGAATTTGGTTCCGATTTATGTTGACTAGTGAATGAGAGGGTGGCAATTGAGTGATGAGTGATGGCGAAAGCCGTAGTCGGAGAAGAAACGCGACTCAAATTGGCGGAGGATCGTCTCAGCCAATCCGCAGTGCCATCCGAGGCACTCACTCACTCCAATGTCATCATCTCTCCCAAATAACCAATTAACTAACACTCCCAATCCCATTCCACTTGCAGGTGGGTCTTTTAATCGGAAAGTTCAGCTCCGCTTTGGGCCGGTCCTTCCTCTTCGATCTCATTCCCACCCCACACAACGACTCCGGCGAGCCCGACAAGAAGAAGGGCCCCAAATCTAAATCCAAATCCGAGCCCGCTGATTCCTCTTCCCTTTTCATCGACAAGGACTGGGTCGCCGAACGTGCCCGCCAAAGGGTAACAACCTTGTGATGTAAATCTCCTTTTCTTTACGTGTCCACAACCTTGATCAATAAGGAAAGGTTATGAACCCATATCTTCCTTGTGATGTAAATCTCCATATATAAACCTCTTAAAATCTAAAGCCATAAATCATTACGAAATAATGCATGAATGTGCTTCAGATGCCATGTAACAAAAGCACACTAGGAAAACAAAACTCAAATTGGGCAATCACATGCATTGTCTGAATGAATGTCTTGACATTATCATGTTAAAGTGCAAAATGGCCAAAATGTCAACATAATCCAGCCAATAATAAAAAATTAGCTTAAACCTCAATTCTTGATAATATGAACAGTTAAATTCAGTACAATCAAGCTTCTTCGTCTCTGTCTCTCCCTACTTTTCTTCAATAAGATTCTTATTGTTGAATTATTCTTGAAAATCAATACTCTGTTGATATAAAACAAAAATTATTTAATCACACTCACTATTCTAAAAATTTCAGTCCCCTGGCAGCAACTTCTTCATTCTTCTCTCTAATGTCAGGTTTCCACAAAATGTCATCGTTTTCTATCTAAACACAATTTACACACGCATGACTCCCATTGAGTCAAACTTGATGTATGGTAACGCTAGCCCATACATGATCTAGTCAAAAGAGATCACTTACCAATGAAAAATCAATAGCTGGAAACATATGTCGGTAGTCAGTTATGTTTCTTCTCTTATCACAAGGAAGCACCCCCTGAATTACCCGAAATAAAAAAATTACCAAAAACTTGTTGAAATCAAATGTCAAGCGGCATAAAAAACAGCAAGAAATGGGGTTAAAAAAATACTGTGTTCAAACTTGAAACTTTCTTATCATAACCTAATCTAATCTAGTCATTGGCTAGTAGCTACAAGACCACACGCCATGTAAAAGCTGAAAACCAGCAACCCTGCAGTCTGCACCAATTGTTCAGCGAGGAAAAAAAAATGAATAAATCAATACAAAGGAGCCAACAGCCAACACACATCTCATGTCCTTATCCTATAATGAATCAACAAACTTCAGACTATTTAACAAGACTCGGAAGACTTAGTCAAAGACTAAACAAAGGGAATTTGAAGCAAATTGAATCGCAGGACAAAAATAAATGGGTCAAAATTGGACTGGCAAGTATGACCATACAAAGGCTCCTCAAGAATATGATATGGTTTGTATTTGATTCAATAAAGAAACAAAACAGAAAATGGGCAACATGACCTGACATCAGTTCCCTGTAAGCAGAAGCAAGCTCCGAAATGTAACGTAAACTACCAGCATGTAATTTCAGTAGTAATTCGTGTATATTTCCTAACAGAATGCTAGAAAGAAAGCAAAGGAATGATTGCCATTACACCAATCACTCCTTTGACTGGTACTGTCAAACTCCAAACAGAAAAGTAATTAATTGATTCAATCGTCCAAACTTCAAAGCTATAAAACTTCATCACCATTGCATTGGATACCAAATGTTCTCGGCAAAGCTCTACGGCTATAAATGGTGGGACATTTAGACTGGAAATTGCAGGGCGACGACTATCTCCCACATTGTCATTCATTAGGGGGAGGTACATTAATCCCATCAGTATATGCTTCGCCACCAAAGA
Organism: Glycine latifolia; assembly: GCA_013407115.1. Classification (NCBI taxonomy): domain Eukaryota; kingdom Viridiplantae; phylum Streptophyta; class Magnoliopsida; order Fabales; family Fabaceae; genus Glycine; species Glycine latifolia. The sequence continues at coordinate 8,090,361 of CM023946.1, read as the reverse complement.
CTCCAACTGCTGTTTGCATAGTCCTGAAATGCAATAATTAGTAATTTGAACATATCATAACCCCCTATCCCTGAAACTAAACAAAGAATCTTGTTTGTTTAATAATATGTTATAAGTTATTTAGTGCAAATAACAGTACAACTCCACAAAACTACATTTAAATAATTTCTATTGGAAACTAAAAGGACAAACTCCAAATCAAGATCAATATTTATCACAAATAACCCACATATTAAATATAAAACTAGAAAAACCTGCTCACAAATGTTTCCAGTATTTCTTGCTTTGTCAGATAAAAAAGAAATTAGAAACCATTTATTGAAAAGTATAGTGCCCTCATATTTGAAACTAAAATAATATTTGAAAGGCATTAAAATAATGAGATGTTAGACATCTAACAAACTGATAGATATACACATTTATTTACGTATAATAGATTAACGGACACTATATAATTCAAAAGGTAATGTGGACATGGGACATTCTCTGAATACATTTGTGCTTTGTAGGATTTTGGTCGAGTCATAAAATATGTTTAGGTAGAAACTTGACAGTTGCATCATCCTTGGACAATCAATAAAACATTGTAGTTTCAAAAAAGCATAAGCATCTTCTAGTATTATATATATGGTTATCCGAGTCTAAATCTTATCTTAGTAACTTGAAGTAACTAGAGATATAGACTAATTTGTAAAGGACTTCTCATGCACCCTCACATCATATCATGTCTTTTTTCTACTCACATCATATATTTCTATCAACCTATGTGGTAATATTTCAAATTTCAATAAATCTGTAAGGCCTTGGTCAGAAACAATCTTAACAGGAATCAGTAAAAGGAGTAACAAATCTTGACAAAATGATACTAGTAAAAGTCTTAAGGAGAATTCTAAATTAGTAAATTACAATGAAGTTATACCTTAACAAGGGGGAAACAATAACTAGTTCAATTTTTTTGGAAAGACCACTGGCCTTAACATGTACTCTCAGATTATCAACCAGTCATAGAGCCACAAATATTCCACCATGAACTTTAAAAGAAAAAAAATATCGCTGAGGAAGAATGAGGGAAGAAACTAACTAGAATGAGATGATAACTAACACATGTTTCTCTGATGAGAAACAAATTATAACAATGCTAAAGCATAACAGTTAACACCAATATCAATCTCTACAGAAAATCTGAAACTTTCTCTTCTTCTTTGTAAACACCTCAAGATTCCGCATAACCCAATATCTGTCCTAATTAAATGACAGAGATCATTTTGATTAGCAAATACCTGATTCCAGCCAGGAGGGGTCAGGTTTGCATCAAAAAGATCATAAGACTTGTATGCTTCAAAGTTCTTCTCACCTTCTACATTGTGAAATCCTTGGGCATGTCTTACCTGTATATAAGACAGGATAAGACCTTAATACAGATGAACGTAAATAAATTATATTCTCAGATCCAGAACACAACACACAAGCAAGAAACCCGTGTTTATCTAATGATCCATTGCACCCTTAACATACTCCTTCCTTCCTTATAAGACCCTTTCATCTAATTCACATCCTTTAAGAAAAATAATTAATTTAGTTAATCACATTAAATATGTCAATTATTTGTATTATCATTCCAAAATCATCATTTTTCTCTATTCACTTAATTGCTTTTGATTAATGTATGGAGAGAGAATAATTAAGTAAGGGTATGTAGAAAAAAATATAATTAATATATCTAGAAATTAAAAAAGAATCTTGTAATAAGAGACAAACAAATTTCTGAAAAAAGTATTATAATTAGTTACTGGGAGTATATAGTTAATGAAATTTGGTTTGCATGAACTAAATTTCAAATACTTCCTACTTTTCTTGTTCTTGAACGTCACAATATATTTTAAAATTTTAACTTGTAATTACAACCAGAAAGAGATCAGAAGGTAATATTAGTCACTGTAACATATCTCCACTTAAACTTTGGGATTTCATTTCACAAGCAATGAGAATAAATTTATTACATGAGAAAAATATAACTTTCAGGCGGTAAGGAGATTTAACAAAAATCTGCTTTAAGTATAAAGTTGCCACAAACCAGGTGAAGAGTCTTGCAACGGTGCAATGGGCAAAGACTTTGACCTGCAGCAGTATCCATGTCTGCGTGACATCAAAGAAAAACCAATGAGAAAATGTGACTAATGAAGTTATAGGTTATCAGTTATCACTGAACCAGTCCTGTCTTTTGGTGCTGTGGAAAATCAAGAAAGACTAATTACGGAAACAAATTATATCAGTTTATCAGCTTAAAAGGAAAGAATTGCAAAGCTTCCAATCTTGAACAAGACAAGAATAGCTCTATAAACTGATTATATACGTTGAAGATCACTCAATCTCTTTTATTAAGAAATCTAATAAAGATCAGATTTTGAACTTAAGATTTTTGTTCAAAATGTTGTATTAAAGATGCTCAATAATAAACTAACAACTAATATTAGAGCATCTTGAGTACTAAATCTTGAGCTTAATATCTGATCTTTACTAGATTTCCTAATAAAGGAGGTGAAGAGATCTCCAACATGAAAAATAGATTATTGTAAAAGAACTTTCAAAATCTAGGCATTGTTCAAAAATAAATAATTTTTTTCCTCTTTCTCTCTCCCTAAGATCTCAAAATGAGATTTATCATTAAAGAAAAAATTAAAAAGATCTTAAGAAATCTTCAATCCTATATAATTTTATGAAAACTACCAAAAAATGATCTAAAATCTTAATTTAAAATCTATCACTAGTTTTAGGATTTATAAAGTTGACTTAAAAAAAGAGGAGAAAATAAGTCATGACTTTAAATTTTTTACTAATAAAAACTAATAATGGATGGATTAAAAAAAAACAAAAAAAAATAACGGGTTGAACGGTAAAATGGCGCCTGCCAAAAAAAAAAAAAAAAAAAAAACAAAAACAAAAAACGTAAACTTGTGTGTTTGTTGTGTAAATAGAAAGTTTACGTGCTTTACATAATTTGCTCTGTTTTTTTTTTCATTTACTTTATGGTATAGCAGAACATGCATTACAGTTTTTAGATGGATGCGGAGGTAGATTGTATGGGGAGGTGGGGAGGTGGATCGTTGGCTTCTTTAATTTGGAAATCATGGAATCTCAAACAATTTGAAACCAGAATTGTTGGCAATTCAAAATGGGTTGCAGACTTGCAGATTGCATGGGATTGTGGATTCCAAAAAATCCTTGTTTCTAATTCCATTCTTTATATTTCCTTGTCTGATGGAAATATCAACAAAGTAAATTAAATGCGATAAGGAAATATATTGAAGAGAATTAGATTTTCTGGTGTTTGATTCTCTTCTTTATATTTTCTTATCACATGTAAACTTTTATTATATTCTCGATTAAGGAATTGATCAACATATAATGAAAGATCTCCTTAGTTAATTCTTTGAAAGATAATAATTCTTTTGTTAACTTGCTCACTAAGATGAGAACAAATAATAGCGTCAGATTACTTATTATTGATATTGTATCTTTATCGCTATTTCCTTACACCCATTTATTTTTAGAAGAAGTTAGCATCCTATAACTATAAATTTCTTAATATACACCTAGAATGTAAGAAAAAAAATTCCTAAATTAATGATTTTGTAAGTTGTTTATAAAATGGACATAAATATCACAAATAGAAAATATGTATAGTATTTAAAGATATTTTTTTGTCTTTCTACCTTATGATTTTTTTTTCAAATTGAAAAGAAAAATATTTGAGTGGGTCCTATCATTTTTTCTTTCCTCCCTTGTTTTCTTGCATATCAAGGGAAATGATATTTTGTTGTTGATAAATATGCATCCCTCTTTCTCCTTTTTATTCTATTGATTTTTTCGTCTTTCCAAACGTAATATAAAATTCATAAAGAAATGACACTAAGACAAAATTATGACGCAAAAGCATTTAGTCAAATTAATAACCTACTTGGGTGATTTACTAAACACACTCAAAATTTAATGCAGAACATTAAATATCCTATAATCAACAACATGCTACGTCAAAAAAAAAAAAAAACATGCAAAGAGAAGTGTCATTCATGCCAAACCCAATAGGATTGGATTAATGGTGGGGAGTTCAAATAGTTTTCATGCAGTCCTTCAAACTTTATTATTAGTTTGTTATCATTGTAAAAAAATGAGAAATGTTTTTATATTATCCACTTGAATCTCAATCTATCTCAGAAGTTTTTCTATGTAATTATTTATATTATTTTTCCGAAGATAGAAAATTTTGAAATAAAATGAAAACCGCCACATACTAGGTCTTCCACCTTCATTGTTGCATCAGCGCCTTTTCTCTTTTAAGTGCAACATGCAGCTTGAATGAACATGGAAAATATTTGGATGGTCTTGATACTTTTTTAAGAGTTCTATTTATTTTCAACTGAGATCCTTTGCATTCATCATTCATCAGTTATGTTAAATTCTGTTATTTATTTTTTTGCTGAGTATGTTAAATTCTAAATAATCCAACTTAAATTAATTAATTATTTATAAGAATAAATTAAAGTTTCCCTAACATTGATTTCGTTTATATATTCAATAAATTTGGAGACTACATAGAAAAAACAATTTATTCGATCACTTGAAACAACAAACATCGATTTGTAACAGGTTTGATCCACCGCCAACCGATTCAATATCAATATAATTAATTAAACTAAAAAAAAGGAACTGGAAAACCAGAAAATTAGATCCATTTAGATTGGATTGGACATATAATCCCAATGGGCTTAATTACCTACATGTTGGTTATGAAGAATGGCCGGTGCTTAATGGATCAGTGATTCACGTCAAGGTTTTTACTATATACAGTTCCATACAAAATACACTTCCCTTTTTTTTTTTTGTTTCAATTAAATTACCTAACTAGACTTATTTTTCTTCTATATTTCAAATTGTTCATCCCGTTCACGCACTCCCCCTTGTACTGTGGTAAAAACAATACTCCCCCATTCACCACATTTAACATTCCCCTCTCTTCTCGTTTCACTCTTCAGCCTTTTCCAATGATTTCACCTCTCTGGCTTTTCTCCAGCTATGTATGTCTTCTTCCTATACTTCATTTATGCTTCAGAACTCTATTTACAATTCCATAACTTGGTAGGAACTTTGTTGTACGTGCGATACATTGATACTCCTCATGGAGTTTTTATTCCCTTAAAACTAACAGGGGGTGTAAGTGAAATAATAACAACAACTTTCATTTGAGGAATCGATCAATTTAATTTTGCGCTTTTTTTTCCAATAAAATGTTACTTCGAGAATTTGGTCAATTTAATTTTCCGGAATACATTCTTTTACACCCTAGGAAACAAAAATATTTAGAAATTTTAAATGTCTACTTTGTTTGTTAATTAGGTTTGTACTACTATTGCTTATAAAAAAAAGAGGTTTGTGCTTCTCTTGCCTAATAATCTGATAATGTTAACAGAAATTGGACAACCATTTTTATTGCTTTATTTCTAAGTGCTATTCTAAGCAACATTTACACATAGGTGATGTATAAATTTATTTGGCTTTGCTATTTAGTTTTCTTACTTTTCTTCCTCATATTTTTTGCCTAAAGAATAACCCAGAGATGAATATTGTGAAGCAATTATATATTCTATAAGAGAGAATCAATGAGGGTGCTGTCCTGCTGATTCTGCAGTTAATTGTTTCGTTAATGACGTCTTTGAAGGTTAATTGTTTCTTTCAATTTATTTATTATTCAATTGTTCAAACCTGTTGTATGGGATTTAACCAAATATTTTTAACGCCTACCAAAAAAACACTAATTATTTTTAACCAACAATTACACTAGAATGTAATATTATGTGTTGCTTATGTTATTGACTCTTGATTCAGGATCTTGAAAAGCAAGAAAATTATTATCAGTCGTCCAATCCTGATTCTAGACACTCACAACTTCAAGTTAATATTAGCGAATTAGAGAGAGAAATAGCAAATGACAATGATAACATGAACCTTTCTTATGGACTACATTATTTTAGTGAATTAATTGAAAAGGTCAATTTGGTGAAAAAGGTAACCAGTCTAATTTTATTCTTGAAAATAAAATATTTTATATACATAATCATTGTAGAAAAAAATTATACCCTTCAATTATATATATTAAATTTTATTAATTTTTCAATTGACATCTGATATATTCTAAATCTAATTGTTTTTTCTAAAATTAAATTCCCATGCATCGTGTATCGTGTAACATATTATCTTTCCCTAGTTCTTCTACGATGAAAAGTATATGATTAATATTATAACAATTATTACTATTATATATTGGTGTTCGCAACTATTATTGAAATTATTTTTTTAATAAAATAAGTATTTGAAATAGCTCTAAACGAGATTTTATTGAATAAATTAAGTTTATAATTTTCTATAAAAAATTTAAATTTATTTATACTTTATTAAATAAAAGAGTTTAATTGTGATACATTGAATCACAAAGCACAATTTTTATAAATTTTAAAATAATTTTATAAAAATAAAAATATTATAAATAATAATTTATGATTAAATAATAATATAAAATTACTTTTATTATTAATGTATAATCATTTGTCTCTAAATAAAATCAATTTAATATATAATATATTTTTAAAATATAATAACAATCTTAAAAGTCATATTAATTAAAATAATTTGTAATTGAATAATAGTATATAATTGTTGTACGTTATCAATACATATTCTATTTTCTCAATTCAATTTATATGATGAAAATATAATATCAAATTGATCAACGATTAAATTGATTAATTTCATATTTTATAAAAATTATATAAATAATGTAAGTGTAAAAGTTTAACACCTAATGTTAATTTCATGATCTTGTCGCATGCATATTTACGTGTGTTCTTGTTGTTAATCAGTGTTTTTTATTTTGGTTTTGAGTGTGTGTCTCCTATAAGATTAATGATTAATCTCTCTTAATATAATAATTAACTTAATTATTCAAACAGGAATGATGTATGACAAAATCTCACTCGTATTTCATGATAGATAACCAGTTAACAAATTGACCCTCTCACTCCTCACAAACGTAGCCCAAATACTTTAATAGTATATCCTCAAGAGCAAATCAGAACAAATATTACAACATATTGGTTTATAAGTTTATTCTGGTTTAGTTTAGCTTTGGTTTGGTTTTGTCTTTAGTGTTTCTAAATTTGAAAATGATGGAACTAGACAATCATTTAAAGATACTTATTTTCTTACTAGCAAAAATGAGTTGTACAATTAGGCAACCTGCTGATATTATATATCTTTTATAAAGTCTTTCATAACTGAGCTATACGTTTCTGGTCAATGAACTTGTATCAAATGTAATTTGGAACATGGCTAATAAGTTGACAATGTTGAAGTTAATTAACTTGGACAGCTAATAACTGTGTCTTATACACAACTGTAATTTGAAAATATAAAGCTAGCTAGCTGATTTACCTATAAACTTTTTTATACCATAATAATTCAATAACTTACCTATAATTAATCACAAGTTTGCGGCCAGAAATTTAATCCAATAAACACGCAAGTTGGATTACATAATCTACATGATGTTTTTATTCCATTTATAAACTAGAGAATTGGATCTTTGATCTATAAAATCTTGACTGATTTTTCTGGATTTTGTTTTTTTCTCCAAGCTCCCCCCACAAATTTGACTAATTCGAAGTATTAGTCCGATCAATATGCTAGCTCAAACCAAGATGTTTTTCTAGTATCGAAAAGGACAAAAATGGTGAATTGTTGGATATATATAACCCAATTTGATGGGAAGTTTTTAAATTAACTAGTTTTTCCAAACCGTGTTATAGTACAGTTGTAATTCCCTCTAAGAGAGGATATGTGGGGTATTTGTTTCTTCCCATATTAAAATAAAACAAGCTTCATACCAAATATCGTTTAGTGCCTCTAACTATATTTCTATTTGCAAAAACAGAAACATATATATTCAATTTCTCTTGAAGTGGGTACGTGGAAAAACCTAACTAACTCACAGATTTTGATTTTTTTAGTTATGTGCACGTATAGAAGGATTGTCTGCATTAGTTTGTGTATGATTACGAATTTTAGTTTTATTAATATATATCTTTTTCATCATCATTAAGGTTGGTGCAACACGAACAAGTGTCTCGAAAAATCAATTGCTTTCTCTATCTCATAAAAGACAAAAGGTTAGATTACAATGTAGTATGAACACCCAGCACATAGCCGCTCAATTTTCATGGGGCTGACCACATGGAAGATCACAACTCACAAGCACTGAGTTTTTGATGAATTTAAGTGATAAAAACTAATAGGTAGGGCAATATATGGAAGAAGACCATATATGATCGGTCTTCATGAGAATCACACAAAAGATACTTGCTAAATTACAATATTATGCATCTGGTAGTAAACAATTTCAATTTCCTCGTCCATCAAATTATAAAACTTGAGTTCCAATATTGGTGGATTACTTGTTTGACACAGACTAAAATATTTGTATAACTAATTGATTTGGTACGTAATCAGCAAGTTGACGTAACAAAATTCTCTCGGTTTTATTCATCTACACATACAGCTATCCACGCTGCCCCAACTTAAGGATACTCGTCCGTCACAGATGAAAAATGGAAAGCAAATATATAAAAAAATTCTAAATTTTACTAATTATAACTGATGATGCTGTTCAGAGAATTGTCGTAAACCATTCTATTGACTTGAAAATTTTTAGAGGTTGATCGAGTTAAGAATGTCAAATGTTCAAGAGAAAATTTAATGGTGTAGAAAATTTCAACTTACATTTCACTTTATAATTTAATATATGTAAAATTATTGGAATTCATGTGCAGATCAATCCGGATCCATGTTTAACATATAAAACAGTAACTTCATTTACATATATATATCATATGTTCTTTTTTTTATTTTTTGAAGATCCCATATCGTATGTTGTTCAGTAGTATATAAAAATTAAAAATATATATTATAAATTAGTTGCCGCACTTAGTTGTCCATCAACATTATCTTCGTTTAGTGTGAAAAAAGCAATATTGAACAATTCAGTTTCTGTACAGTTCAACGTTAGTCTGCCCCCATCGTCGTTGGCTCATATATAACTAAAAAGTTATACCAATGAACTCTCTATACTTGAGCAAGACGATAAGCAGCAAAAACGGGCATGGTTTGAAATGTTTGGAAGAATTTATACAAAAGTTATATTTAGGGTTATGAACGCGACTTACAATTTTTTTTATATTTTTATTCATTTATTTCAATAAATTTTATGATTATTAAATTTGTGATCTAAATATCTGTATAATAATCAAGCAAGGAGGGACTAATATAAATGGTCGTATACAATTTAATATTTTTCATTAGATAATTTTATTTCGATTCTTTACGAGCTCAAAGTGGAGATGCATGTGTCCAACTACTGCAAGATAATGTGGTATTCTAGTGCATGTAAAAGTCTTTTTGTCCCAACAAATTATGAATATATATATATATATATATATATATATAAGGAAGGTACTTACTTCAAAAATAATTTTTTATTCTTCATCCTAACTATTTTTTTAAGATTTAATGGTTAGAAATTAATTATTATAATCAATAGATCTTAATAAGTAAATAAACGATATGAATCATTATATATATATATATATATATATATTAACCTGTGGGCTCTAGTAAACTGGTTCTTGGATTGAATAAAAAAAAACAGTTATAGAATTATTTTAATATTAAAAATAAAAAGGTTATTAAAAGACTTAACAAGAACAAAATTTAATAAAAACTAAAAACAGAGTCTAAGACTAATTAACAAAGATATAGTATTAAACACCAATTCATATTTAAAATAATAAAAATAAAATAGCAAACTATAAAATAAAAAAATTATATTTCAAGAAATATAATTGGTTTGTGAGTTAACTCATTAACCATAAATCCCGGCCCAACTCGTATAACCAACAAATTAAATGGAACAAGTCAAATAAGTTTACACTAAAACTTTATATCAAATATAAACCTCTTATTAATTATGAATGTTTAACTAGGATGAAACGTAGTTTTAAAGACAAGTTTATTTTTTTTAACAAGGATTAACATAATTTAATACATTCAGGATAAAAAACAATTTAATAAAGCTCTGTAAAAATCACAATAAAGTTACTAATTTCTTTAATAAATCTAAAATTAATTTTAATTTTTGCTTATCAATAAAAAGTTAAAAACAAAGGAAGTACATCATACTAAATGCTACGGTGATGGACTTCGGTCCCTTTGTAGAGCATAAGATTCGATTTGTTGTTTGTTTTTCATTGGGACCAGGGTGTACATGGTGTTTTGCTGGATGATGGACTTCGGTTCCTTTTGATGATCCTATTTGCAGGATTATGAGACTTGCTGTAATATTTTTGCACCTCTGGTGCTTATATAATATATATCTTAATTGCCGATTCTTAAAAAAAAAAAAATACTAAATGCTACGGAAATGGTTCACCAAAAAAATAATGTTACGGAAATGAAGACTAAACAAAGGAAAATTAAGAAGAGTAAAGCTATTCTATGCAAAGAGGAGATAGATCACAAGCACGACTTTTGATGAAATAATTAAGGGTGAATATATCTGGTGGGGTTTTCTGCTCCTTCTCGTTTTGTTGCGCAGGAAATGACTCGTGATCAACCTAGAAACTACTTTTTGTAGCACTTTTATTAAGATAAATTCTCACGTGTATGCGGTTTCAGGAGTAAAAACAATTTTTATTTTGTAAATGTTTTTCACTATAATCATGTAAGTTATGATTACACCACATTTTTACTTTTATAAAGAATAGCACGAGTTTATTTTAACTTTATGCAATGCAAACTAATAAATATCAATTAACGCTTTTAAATATTTTTTTTTAAAAATTTAGTTTTTATTAAAAATATTATTACATGGTTCTATATATTATGTTTGTTAATATACATTTAATGTGATTTTACATCATTTTTATTTTTAATCACTATAATTAAGATATTTGAGACATTTTTCTAGCATTACATGTTCTCTCTACAAGTTTAGCATACGTTGTTATCTTAAGCACTCTCATTGCTTCATTGGGTATAATTATTTATTTCTTAACTAATATTTTTAGTAAGTTACTTATAGCATTCTTAAATAATATTGTAATACGATTTTCAACATGTTAAACAACGATTAAGAAAAGTACCTTACATTGAAAACACTGTTTTTTTTTTCCCTTAACTTAATATTAACTAATGTTTTGCACTTTTTTCCCATCCGTTATTATTAGCATGCATGTATTGTTTACTTTTCAATGTTTTGTTACCTCACAAGTCACAAGCCATCACCTCAAACATTTTGTTAGAAAGAGAAGAAGCAGGGTGACAGGTACCAAGAACCACCCTCACTCACCTTCACATAGTAATGGTAATGGTGATGTCCGCAGCCAGCTATATACTTAGCAAAATCATTATCAACAACAAAGCTAGATGAGGACCGACCACCTTCTACATAAAAAGAAAAAAGTTTTTTCATTTTATTTATGTTATATATATATATATATGTATATATATATTTAACCTTTTAAATTTATTTTAAAATATTTATCATTTTAGAAAGAAAAAAAAGGTATTTAAATACTAAAAACTTTATGATTACGTTTTACATTATAATTATAATGTTTTTTAAAAGCATATATTATTATATAAAATAGTAAATAGTAAATAATAAATAATATAAAAGGAAGGGAGTGCATATAGATTGTAGAATCTAAGATGGCTCGTGGGTTTTTGGACCCCAATCCACTACTGTTTAAGACTGCTGAGCTGACTAACAAACAAAAAGGCACTGGCAGACAAACGTGGGAGATGGAGATCGAAAGATTGGTGGTTTTGGTGGAAGTCCGGAATTCCAAATAAGATATTGTGGGCTATCGAAGCTGAATCTTATGAAACAAAGGAAGATCAAAACTATACCAAAAACTGCTTTAAGAATACCACTTTGTGTCGGGGAGGTAGGAGGAAAACAGCCGCGGTTTCTCACACCACCATTCACATGCAGCCACATAAGTTTTTGTATTTGTCCCTGTGCTCCTCGTGGTTCTTTAGGGTCGTTTGATAAGAGAAAATATTGGAAGAAAAGAAAATAAAGAAAAAAAATATGATTAATGATTTTTTTTTGTTTAGAGAAGAAAAAAATATTTTTAGATACAAAATTTAAATTTTTTCCTTTTTTTTTTCAAATTCAAATTTTAAAATTTCTTTCTTTCCCTATTTTCCTTCCATCTAACCAAACAAAGTATTAGTGTCACACTTTCTCTTCTAAGTTTCATTTCATTCTAGCATTTGTTTTTGATCGGTTTCTTTTCTTCCTTTTAATATGAAATAAAATATTATCTCCTTGATTTGTAAATCAATGAACTAGCTAGAATTTGCCTCTGGAGCCCAATAAACTTTTCCCAAAGGAACTTTTAGCCAAGAAAAAATTACACTTTTGGTTCAGAGATAAAATGTGAGTATCTAATTTTGATTGAATGTGATTAGCAATAATGAATCTTTTAATTACTGGTAGTTCTTTTCCTATAATTCTCAATGTCATAAATGGTTTATTCAAAAGAATGCATGGTCTTACATTCTATGTGCGCCTTGTGCGGGGGTACTTGAGAAAAGTATATCTGTATGATGGCAGAATTTTTTGTTTTTTTTGGTGTAATATGATGACAGAATATTACGTATACTATATTGTATGTGTGTATAAATATATTCCATTAAGTTATAAGCTTTGGCTAATAAGGCTAAAATCTTCCTTTTGTAAAAGCTCATAATATTAATAGTTTAACATTAGCAACTATATTAATCAAACAAAGACGAGAGAGCAAAGAGCTCAGTTCTTGTCGGGGTGGTCTGTCAGAAATCCGCCATTTGTTTTGGTGTTTGACATATTATAATGCCCATTAATGTGAGGCCATGCACATAACCTTCAAATAGGGATTCTTTTGCAAATTGCAGCAATTAAAGAGGAAATTGCATCAGATAACCTGTGGTGAGGCTCGTATTGCGCCTTAATTAATTCTGCATGCATAGTTCATATGATGCATTCCCTTTTATTAACTTGTGTCTGAAGAATATTTAATCTGTATGTTTAGTTAGAATATTAGCAGGGACCCTCTTAAATTATTCTTAAGAAATCATTCAAATTCCGACGCTTAAAACTAAATTTTCATGTAAAAATGTTAATGCACTTGTTCGTTAAGATTGAAATGAAAAAAAATTCACATTGTTAGCAAAAAAGAATAGGACATGCTAATGAAACCAAATCCCTTATATCCTGGGGACACCAAAAAAGAAATAAAATCAATCTAGTTGTTGAATATATAAGAAAAAACCCTACTCATTAATTGTTACGATATTTTTTTTTGGTGTACAATAATTGTTACAATATTTAATCACATATAAAACTAGTTTGTTTAAATAAACTTTTCTAAATTCCTAAAGGACTATAAATCTAACAGTTGAAGCTTTTAGTTAAGGTAACGTCTCCTACATTTCAGGTGAAAATGAGAAGTTCTTTTATGTATTAACAAGTTTATGCATATATCCGAAAAATTCAAAGTTGCTCCAAAATTAAATTGACACACATCGATAATGTAACTAGTAAGGCCAAAGGTGGAAACCTATCCCAAAATAATATATCAGTATACGTCAATATTTCATGATATTTAGTGTCAATGGCTGCAACTTGCAAGACAAGAATACACCAAAGCTACAAGAATGTCAACAATTTTTAAAACTAGTTATCGTATTCCTTACAATCATGGCAAAAGTCCTTGATAACCACTATGTGGTAAATAGGGCTGTGCAAAAAAATTCAAATCCCTTAAAATCAATCTATATCTATTTTAATCTAATTTACTTTAAATGATTTAAATAGATTGATTTTACATCCAAATCTAATTTTTTGGATTTTAAATCCAATTCAATTAATTAGATGAGTTGGATATTTATTTAGATTTTTAAATGTAATACAATCTTTTGGACAATGACGACTAGGTTATTTTGGCCAACTTCACTAGGAACCATTTTTTAATCGATGTCATTTAGAGTTATTTTGATCGATGTCAACTGATGATGTTTTTAAGTCGTCATCGGTTGAGACTATTTTTTGGATGATGTCGTCCAAAGTATTTTTGATCGACATCAGTCGAAACTATTTTTTGGTTGACGTCAGCTAGGGTTTTTTTGTCGATTATTTTTTTATCGACGTCAAGTAGGTTTTTTGCTCAACATCGGCTAGGATGTTTTGGTGAACATCAAACGAAGCTATTTTTTGGTCAACATCAGCTGAAAAACATCAAAAACCGACATTTGTTGAAAAACATCATCGACTAACATCAGCCAAAATATTCCCCTAATTGATGCAAATCGAAAAAACCCTAATTGATGTCAACAAAAAATATTCATAGCTAACGTTGACCAAAAGAAATAGTCATGATTAATGTTGGCTAACAAATCCTAGCTGATGCCAACAAAAATATAGTTTCAACCAGCGTCAGCAATGAAACTTAGCCAACGTCGACCAAAAAATGGTCTTGACGAATGTTGGCAAAAGAATATCAATGACCGGCATTAGCAAAAAAAAAAAAACTTATTGATATTCGCCACAAAAACTCTAATTAACATCGACCAAAAACTAATCACGGTCGATGTTGATCGAAAAACCCCTAGTCGATGTCGGCCAAAAAAATATCACTGACTTACATTGATTAAAAACCCTAGCCGAACTCAACCACAAAAGTAATCATACTTAAGATCAACCAAAAACATCTTTGATCAATTTCGATCGAAAATGCACTAACTATTATCAGCTAAAAAATAGTCTTAGTTGATGTCGGTGTAAAAAATGTCTGGACTGATGTATGCTAAAATTTGTTTGGTTGAGGTAGGTCAAACTCAATCCATTTAAATAAATATAGATTTGATTTTTAAAAATCTAATTTATGTCCACCCCAATGCTAACTATTTTAGTAAGTATAGAATAAGTACCAAAGTGATAAATATTAGGAAAATAAAATATGCAAGAAAAAAAAGAAGAAAATCCCTGAGCCATATTTTTTTTGAAGAAAACGAGTCTGAATTTTTCCTTAGTCTTTGCTCAAGACCCAACTGTAAGTGTCACTTTCTGTCCTCAAAAGTCAAAATGGTAGCTCCTTGCTCTATTCTTCGATGTCCTAAAAGGCTAAACCTGCAGCTCTCAACTCTTAATCTTGAGTGAGAAAAAAATTCATGTTTTCCATGTTAGCAGACTCGTGGCTTGGCACCCATAATCCAGCGTTTAGCTGGGGGCTGTTTTTTGTGTGTGTGTGGGTGTGTGTGGGTGTGTGTCAAAGTAAGGTAAAAGCCCTTCGATTTTGACCAAAAATGAGAATATAAGGAAAAATGAAAAGTTAAAGATAAAATCCTAAAATGTTTACTAAGATCAACAAGTAAAAATAGAGCGGAAAAAAGTAAAATCTTCTAAATTCAAATTCTAATTAACACCTAATAGTGCTTAATTGAAATTATATGTGATTACAGCAAAGCTTGATGGGGACACTCTTGTTATATTGGATAATTTTTTATAGATTAAACTGGATAAGTTAATTGACTTGGTATCCCGTTGGCATTGTCTTTTTAGCGTAAATATTCCTTTATTTCGACTTTTCTTTAAAAAAATAATGAAAGTTTATTAAAAAAACTATTACAACACCTTTTATTTTTGGATTTTTCTATTATGTGCAAAGTGCAAAGTTGCAAAGGTTAAAGACCATTAATTACCAAATTTTCACTAATTTGGAGCAGTTTATTAATTATGTTTTCTTGGGAAAAAAAATTGTCTCTCTCATATTTTTATCACGCAAACTCATATCTTTCTAGTTTCTTTTTTTTACAAGAGTCTCTTTCTATTTCTAATCTCTCTTTTCACTGCAAAATTATATTTATTGTTTTTATTTATTATATACTTAACTTCTTCTTTTTTGCCCTTAAAAAAACGTTAAAGGGATATATTCATATTTATTTCGATCCTGCAGTTTATTTTTATAAAAACGCTGCCTTATTAAATTAAAAAGTAGATTGTTTATAATGTGATACGACTATGTACTTTTGCTAAAAATTCATTTCGATACAGTATAATAGTAATAACAATTGAGCCAGGGAAAAATATATTCATATTTCATTTCTCCGTCATTTATTTAGCAAAATCATTAGCTACAAAAAGTATTATAAAACTATACTTCCTTCCTTCTGAAATAATTATATATATCATTTTAGAGTTTGCATAAAGAACATGTTGGAATCATCCGATTAACGCCCTCATTTTTTAATTTTAATTTATAATTAGGCGGTATTATAAAGATAACAGCCCTTTCAACGATTAAAAAAATAGACAGGAACAGACAGTAAATATAAAAAAATTGCAGTGGGAAGAGAGAGATTAGAAATAGACGAGTCTTTGTGAAATAAATAGGAGAGAAAGATAAATGTCTTTTTCAAGAAAATGTAATTAATAAAATACTTGACATGAGTGAAAAGTTGGTAATTAATGATCATTAACATGTGTAAAATGCACAGGATAGAAAAATCCTTTATCTTTGATTATATCGTTATAAATTTCACTAATTATTATAATATTCAATAACTGTTAATTAAATAATTTAATCTTAAAACTCATTATTATATTGAAAATTTATTTTACGTAAATTATATATCAATTCAATATTTTATACATCATTCATAGATTAAAATTAATGTAATATATAGTTTTTAAAATATATTAAAATATTAAAAAATTATAGTAAAAATATATTGATATATAAATTTTTTTAGTGTTGATGATAATGAGAATATATAGAACTTAAAATTTCATATATATATATATATATATATATATATATATATATATATATATAAAAGTATACAACTCAAATCCTATCACTAGAACAATTCTAATGAGTTAAAATATGAATAATTTAAGGTTTAATTATATTTTTTTATCTTTAAGTTTTTACTTTTTGATGAATACTATCTTCAACTTTTTCAGATAATTAAAAGGACAGAAAGTAAATTTGTAAGTTTTTTAAAGTTTAAAAGTAAAATTTATAAATTAATTTGTTTAGAATAAAATTCATAAGTAAAAGTGTACATCTTTTTCTTATTATTTAGTTTTGAAAAAATTCGACACAGAATTATTGGAATGTGAAATTACAATTTAACTTATTGGATTGATAAAATAATAGTTAGTAAAAATTAGACCTATGATTTGTAAAAAAAATGGAATGATGTAATTTAAATAATTATTATATTCTTCTAATACACCGTTTATACTATAATGATATATCGGATTTGGTTCATTACACAACAACTTTCTGTAAATTCTTTTCAAGCTAATGTTTGACTTCCCCGTTTAATTAAATTTAATCATTTGGTGCAAACTATAGCATGGCTGCTGAGAGAAATTCGCATAGTCAGAGAACCCGTAGCTTTAGAGGCAACATCGTGTCATTCGTGTATCTAAAATTCTAAATTTCAAGCTTGAACGTAGAAAATTTGAGCAATAGGTTTTTTTCTTTTTATATTAAATCCATTTGGGATTGTCGTGTATGTAAATTCTTATTTTCTAAATTCCATATAATTACTTTACGTTTTAACCAATCAAATTCTATAATTTCACAAATAAGTTCTGTAAACATAAAAAAAAAATATTTGTGGTCTTTTTTTATAAGAATATTTTAAGAAAAAAAGTGTCTTGCATGTTTCTTTTTTTTATAAGATATACTTCATGATCAAATTGTCATTTTGAATTTATCTTTTTGATAAAAATATTATGAAATGAAGACTTAATTAAATAAGTAAGTAAAAACGAGATCAAGAGGATGAAATTTTAATATTTTAAAGAATAATTTAAAAAATATAAACTATTGACAAATTTAATACTATTATACTACTGAATAAATTATTTTCAAGCGATTAAATTAGTAGTTTCAAGTTTAACCCCAACTAGTGCATTAAATATTTGTAAAGAGTGTTTTGTTTTCTATAATAGTTTGAACTGGATTGAGCAGATAAAAAAACATATATATGATGTGTAAAAAGAAAATAATCATATATATATAAAGAAAATACTAGCTAAAGTCACAAAAAGTTACTGATAAAATCAAATTTAACTTACAAAATATTGAGCTACATTTAAATTGAAGAGCGAATATAAATTTAATGCTAATATGAAGTGTACGTATATATTATTAAAGCTGACGCGTAGTTGTTAATACTGCATTATTCCATAAAATATTAAGCAAGCCTATCCTAAAATGATTGACAATAATCTATCGGCTGACAATTGCTAGATTAAGCACAATTGGCCCAATAGATGACTGCCACTCAATGTGAGCATTCATATCTTCTTTTACTTTTTATTCCTTCGATGAAATGTTTTGTGCATTTTCCAGTTTAGTTATGAGGGTGGGGTTTTTATGCATCTTTTTTTATATAAATTTGTTGACAAGGTCTCCTCTGCTATAAGGCTAGATCTCCCCTTATTGCTAAATTTATTATCGCTATTGCTTGTGTAGATTAACTTGTCAATAGCACGTGTACCTTAGATTCTTCACAATATGATCATAACTCGAAAATGACTTACATTTTTCCCATTGGCATTTCAGAATGTAATTCCGTGCTATACATAAAGTTATAACCATAGCGGACTTCTCTACTCATAAAAGAAAATGACATTGGTGAGGATGCTCTACCTAGCTATGGCTAGTCAGAAAGCCTTCATCAAGAGACGATTAAGCATAAACTTTTTTCCAAGGGTCGAAAATCCGTGACTTATAGGCATGCCGAAGTAGGAGATCGAGGATCATATACATAATCTGTTGCAAATTATGTACTGATGTATATATGGCGGTAGCTTAGTTGGTTTATCTTATATATAAATATAAATAGTGCAACTACTGAAACATTTGCACGTATGCCAGTGTTTATTTACATATATGACACTTGATCTTCAGACCTGCAGGGTGTTCATATTCAAGAGCTTTAATTACCAATAAAAAATAACCGCTATAACACGAACAATAATTATTATTTACACTTATCAGTAATTTCAGTAGTCATATAGTTAGTGGATCAAGATTATGATTAAAGACCATAAGAGTATAGCCGAAACTGGAACAAAGACTAGCGAACCCCTACATGAACAATGCCCACTTAAATAAAAGGACAAGTCGTTGAAGAGAGCCAAAAGGGCAAGCTAGAAAATATATATGATGTTGCATGCCACTATAAAGTAAATGCATAAGCCAAATCCTAATGATCTTTTGAAGATATAATGAGGTTGTATTACACTGTTACTAAATTCATATACGTAAATATAATGTCATTAGAATGTTCTATTCTTGCCAGGTGACGAGAGGTTGGAGATTTGGACTAGAAAATAGAGTATATAAATTGATAGTATGGTTTTCTATTGGACATGACATTATTAACATATTAAGCGTATTGGATATATAGGAGAGGTAGTGCAGAAAGAACAAAATTAGAATACCAACTCATTTGAATTCGTGAGCTAAGCCAAACTTTGGAGGCATTGGGGAGTGGGACCCAACTCAGAAACTTTCTTCAAGGGTTGAGTGAGAGAGGGTTGGTTTTCTATTCTGTTTACAACAATTTATATTTCATAGCTTTAAACATACAAAGAACCTGGCAGGTTTTATGATGGTAACTCCATTCTTTTTTGCTTCTAGACAGATACGAGGGTCAAAGTTTTCCGAGAATACCAATTAAATATATAGTTTGTGTTTGATTGCAGCGATTTCGGTGAAAGGGACATGAACCGCTGTGAAATGAAAATAAAGCAGATTCCATTTCTGTCTTAGACTATATAGGTTCTAATGAATACATCATCATATATACATACTACATTGCATATAATAATCTATACGCCACAAGCCTCGCTGTATTCCCCTATATAAATACTTGTTCATCCTTAGTACACTACATATTCTCAAAACTCAAAAGGTGTGTTTCTTAAAGAATTAGCATATTCACAACATATACACCCAAACATTTAGAGAAAGAGAGAAAAAGATGGAGTTCTATGACCAGGATTTCTTGGAGGAATTAATGACACTAAGAAGAGAAACATGGGACACCAATCCAAGCACAGAAGAAAACCAGTTCTTCTCTAATGCTTGGAGTTTTGACTGTTTTGATCAAAACTCTCTACCTTACCTCCCAAACTCTTCTTGTGGTCAAGAAGTTCCTCAAAGTTACAATAACGACTACCCCTTCAGTGAAATCTATGGCTCCTTACTTGATGAATCCTCACCACAGATTATGGATACATACTATGGCACCCTTGATATAACTCCACTCAATACCCCTCCATTTCTTGGTCAAGAGGATTATCCATTGTCCATGATGGAAGACGAGGACCCGGGTTTTCTTGGGGAAGAGCTTAAGAATTTGGAGTTGCAAACCACATGCAAAATGGAGCCAACACAATCCTCCGAAATGCCGGTTTTCGACAAGGGAACGGGTCTGGAAAGAAAGAACAACCGATCAAAGAAGCTTCAGGGGCAACCCTCTAAGAATCTAATGGCGGAGAGGAGAAGAAGAAAGAGATTGAACGACCGGCTCTCAATGCTAAGAGCAATTGTCCCCAAGATTAGTAAGGTATGCAGTGAGTGAGAGAGTCATTCATTCAATAAGTACTATACTTATAGAACTACTTTGTTGTGTCACGTTCAGATCTAATTTGTCGTGTTGAATGCTTATTCTCACAGATGGATAGAACATCTATACTTGGAGACACTATTGATTACATGAAAGAACTTCTGGAGAAGATCAACAATCTGCAACAAGAAGTAGAAGTAGATTCAAGCATGGCTGGCATTTTCAAAGATGTAAAGCCAAATGAAATCATAGTGAGAAATTCACCCAAGGTATGGATTTTCCCCATCACCTACCAAGAAGAAATTACTACACAGTCCTTGGACTCCGAACAATCTTCATGTGATATATAACTGAAATTTTCAATTTAAGAAAAAAAGTTAATTAGACTCAATTATGCGTCACGTGGAAAATGTTTGAAACCATAATGGTCCTCAAACGTGTAATAGTTTCTCTGATAGACCCTTTTGAAATAAATGGTGCAGTCCTGCATTGATTTTATATTTTCCTTTTTTGGTCTTTTGCAGTTTGAGGTAGAGAGGAGTGTGGACACCCGGGTGGAAATTTGCTGTGCAGGGAAGCCGGGATTGTTACTATCCACAGTAAACACCCTAGAAGCATTAGGCCTAGAGATTCAACAATGTGTTATTAGTTGTTTCAATGATTTCACAATGCAGGCTTCTTGCTCAGAGGTACATTACTACAAAGGTTTTTGGGCACTGCCTAATACATCTTATTTATTTGCACATTTTCTATTCATCCTATATGGTGCTTTTTGATTGAAGCGAGGTTTAATCAATGGTAATATCCTGTTTGTTATGTAATAGGAATTGGAGCAAAGAGCAATGCTGAGTTCTGAAGATATAAAGCAAGCATTGTTTAGAAGTGCAGGATATGGAGGAAGATGTTTGTGAGAATTGAACAGAGGATGAAGAGCTGCAAGTGCGCGTAGATAGTTTAATTTATGCCTCAAAAGGAGTATAATTAACGTTCATTGGTTTTGTTCTCTCACATATGCCTATGACAGAGGCTATATTTTTTAATATCGAATTGCCAGAGTCTGCTGGACTCGTCCGTGTGATTCTCAGGCAAAGTTGCCCATCATAAATGTTCATGTGGATAGTGGATGTAATAATACAATTTATGGACGAAAGCCTAGTTATTGTCCCTGAGTCAATGCATGTGAAGAGCTCAAGCAAAAGTGTTAAAACAAAATAATAAGAGAGTAAAGTTCGGGTTTTGTTTTTGTTTCTATTCTTTTCTCATGGCTTTTCAATCTCTCTGTTTTTGTGTAACTTCTATGTATAAAGACACTTGTCCTTAGAATGATGTGACATAGATAATTAAGTACTTTTGTTTGATCTTGTGCTGGTTTTGTAAACTTAAGAACGTGATCTTTAGTAATTTAGTAATTTGTTCAAATTTCATTGGGGAAATGGATTAAATAATTACAAAATTGTTCAATTTTCATTAGGACAAAGGATTAAAAAATTACAAAAAAAACGAGGATAGGAAATATTCCTAACAGCAACATAAAAACAGAATAAAAAGATACAAGCATTCCAAAGAGCTGTTTAATTCTTTTTGAACGTGCATAAAGAATCATTTAAAAAATATTAAAGAGTGTTCTTACTAAACTTTTTAACAACTTAGAAGTAATTAGATAATTTTTTATTTCAAAACTTATGGTACAATGAAATCAAGTATGAAAAATAATTGCATAAACCCACAAGGCCACAAAGAAAGCATAAGATTTACAGCTTTGTTTGATTTATAAAATAAGAGAAGAAATAAAGGAGAAGAGGGAAATGTAGAGGAAAATTAAAAAAATCAGTCATTTAATTGTAACCTAAAAGGGGAATAAAGGAAGAAATGAAAAACAAAAATATGAAATCCAAAAAAAAAAGTTTCCACGGTACCAAAAATTAAAGTGAGATATTTTTTTTGTGAAAATGTCTGTAGACTGTAATGTTCTGATGTTAGTTTCTTTCATTTTTAAATATTGATTATTTAGAATAAGTATAAAAAAGCAACCATGTTCATAATTTATTTTTTTATTCAATTAAAATAAGTAAAGAGAAAACTTTTTATTCAATATACATAAAATTTAGTCATTTTTCCATTTTTTTTTCTCTGACTATTTCTTTGTACTTTCAAACATATAGTGGCGTGTGGACAAAGTGAGACTCTGAAAAGTTTAAACTTTACGTCTTTTTACTCTCCAAAATTTATTTTTTAGCAGTAATGTTTCTCTGTCCGCCTCTCTCTCTCTCTCGTGTAAAACTATATACGGATTTTAACCAAGATAATTTAACAAGACTATAAACTATAAAGCATCATTTACGCATGTGTGGGCATGCATGGTCTTCATTATATAATCACCAAAACAACTAATTTAGCGTGTCATACGTAATGCTACACTCTTCTGCCTGGATTAAAATCATCAAAACAAGATTGTGCTTCCACTTTACACACTACAGATGGACGCGCGTACAATCTTTACAAATTAAACAGTAGCGAAACGAAGACAACAGATTGCTATTGAAATATGCCAATATCCTTTAAAGAATAATTAAGAGCTTGTGATATGAATTACTAGATCATTTTCAGCGGTCTCTACAGAAGCCTTCAATCATTTTTGGTCGGCACTAGTGGCCGAAACATGAGTGTGTGATGGAAATTAATGTCTATCAATCCAAAAAAAATAATTAAAATGAATAAGTCCAAAAACTTCAGGTATCAGGTATTATTACTGCATGTTAGTACTAACTCCAAAAATGTCGTTTCAGTGAGGGTGCATTGTGTCTTGTACTACTATCCGTGTTCACATTCATTCTGTAACCAAAAGAAACGTGAAACATCCAAAGCCATACACCTTAGGTAGCAGTTCCAAAAATTTAAAGAATTAACAAAAATCTGCTTGGAATATCAAATCAAAGTCTTATCCAACCCTTTTTTTGGTTCTGTTTTTTTCTCTATAGAGAGCTTAGATTAGAGTTGCATGTGTCATTGCCCCGCTTTATTTAATTCACAGAGAATCTTTCAGATATGACCAATGCCTTGGCTTCGCTGCTTTTTAGTAAGCTCGAATGTGAAAACAAACGTCCTGTAAAGCCATCGACAACCGGAAGAAGCTTCAGAAAACCTTTCATTTCATTTTTTAAATTCAAACAAAAATATAAAGAAGAAAAAGAAGAAGCGCCTATGGCCCTATACCGTGCAAGAATACACATGTACAGACTACTCACTACAGAACAAACTAGCTCACAAAGACTTGGACAGGACATGTACTAATGGCATTGGCGAAGTAATGATGATCTAATGATTATACTTAACATTTATACTGAATCCAACTTATCATTGTATTTTGTTGTCAGAAATTCTTTTCTATTACGTATTTTTCTGTACATTCTCCTACAATCAAATATAAAAAAAATATTTCCAACCTTTATGAAATTTTGTAGAGTCTACTGTATATATGCGTGGATATTTACTAAAATAACTTAAAAATACTTTTCAAAAAAACTTTAATCATATTTTTAATTATTCTAACATTTTTTAAAAATAGTTTAAAGGCCAGAAAACTACATTATGCAAATATTTTTTACGATTATATTAATTAAAATACTTCAATATATTAATTAAAATATTTTATAGGATTATATTAATTAAAATGCTTTTTGAGTCATGAGATGAAGTATTTTAGCTTATTGATTTTTTTAACATATTGGAATGAAGCATTTCGATCAGCTTTTAAATTTTGGTTTTAAATTCAAGTATTTTGATTAATATCAAGTATTATAAATAAATTGTTGATTAGTGCAATTTTAGTACTTTATTCAGTTTATTGCTTGTGTTGATCTATTTTGGTATATCTTAAATAGATTGTTCATTTTATCTTAAGAAATGAATAGCGAAAACTACCATGCGTACCATTTTCCACACTATGGTTTCCACCTAAGTACAATATTTTAGATATCTCAACATGGACTAGCATATCAATATTGATTGCAGAGCATGTCAAAGCTACATAATATATCATGCTTGTATTGGTAGAAGGTACAGATATGAGACATAGAAGACCCGGTCAGTGACCCCGTTGATGAGAATAAATCATCTTATAAAGGTGCAGGAAAAGGCAGTGACTATGAGCATGAACATCTGAAAAGAAATCATAAACTTTATTTATTTAGGTACGTTAGATTACATTCCCATACTGTTTTTCTAAAAACATTTTATCTACAAAATTATTTATGTTTTCTTTTTTAAAAACAAATTCTATATATAACCAAACTTTAATCAATTATTTCAAATATCAATTGATATTTCCAGTCTTTTCTTCTCTGTTTCGTACTGCAATGGACAATATATCTTCAGTGTGGAAGAATTACTGGGTCAAGAAAAATGAACGACAAAATCCTTCCATTCAGAAAAAATAACTAGTGGTCATCGAAAAATTATTAGATGATTTAGGACCACTATTTGAGTTTCAACCAATAATTATGTGACATATAGATAATTCAATATTTTATTTTAAATTTATTAAA
This sequence comes from Glycine latifolia, assembly GCA_013407115.1. Classification (NCBI taxonomy): domain Eukaryota; kingdom Viridiplantae; phylum Streptophyta; class Magnoliopsida; order Fabales; family Fabaceae; genus Glycine; species Glycine latifolia. The sequence goes on along the minus strand of CM023946.1, from coordinate 8,065,069 downwards.
ATTCCTTAAATTAATTAAGAGATAACATAATTAATTTTTTAATTATTATTAGATAGTTAATGAATATATCTTTAATTTAGTGAATATATCTTTGATTATTCATATATTACATGATTATTAGTTGAGATCATGATTAACGTGATTGGACTATCTAATAATGTATCGTGATCACAAGATGTATGTCACTCTCAATTTTATAGTTCAATAAAATTATAATTTACTTTAAATTAAATTAAATATGAATATTCATAAAACTCTAAAGGAATTTTTTTTCTTGACACAATTTTTTTTAAGGAGAACTATCATTATCATTGTAATTTGGACAGTGGTTAAACTTTAAAGCATTTCTGTTGAGAAATTAAAATGCGCATACTTTTCCATTATTATAATTAAATATCAATAATTGTTTTAACATTTTTCAGTCTTTGTTAAATATTATTTCTTTTTATTCAACATCTATTTAAATCTAACTGAATTGTATTAAAAAAAATCATCTTTTATAGCATTATTTTCTATCAAGGGAATGTTGATTAATTATAGAATATTTAGAATCCCTATTGTCTAATTCACATATAAGTATGTGTTGGTTATACGACGGACTGACGGAGTCTAATTAAGGTGTAAGGTGCCTAAGTAAATTTCAATGGTTAGATTTATTTGATTTTAATTTAACGGTTAAGTTTTGTTTATTCTTTTTTTCCATTTTTCTCATACCATATATATTTACCCTCCTCCTTTTTCTTCCTTTTCTTCCTAGCTATATACTCTGTAGCAGACAAAACCCTCCCATCATAAAAAACAATAAAGTCAATAAAATCAAGAAAAAAAAATCAAGTGGGCTTTATTGGTTCTGGACTTTAGTTAATTTTGATAGGAAAGAAGCAAGGCAAACAAGACAGGTTCCCAATATTTGTAGAAGCTCACATGGCTGCAAGCATGATGGGGCTTGTCTTCTTGACTTTATTGTTTTTTTCATGGACAAAATATGTGACTACCAAAACAGTAATGACTCGTCAGAACTTAATGGGCCTTAGTCATTTCTTGCAAGATTGTAGTTTGTGAATTGTATCTTTACCAAAAAAATAAATTGATTACATGATCTTTACCAATTTAGTACATTCTTAAAACAAAATACTAAATCAATATAATTTTTTTTTATAAAAAATAGGCTTAAAGAAATTTTTTTATCAATATAGTATAAATTACAATTCACAAGTACAACTACATTTATGAAGGTTTATAACTATAAGAAATTATTCGCATAAAAGAAAGCCGTGCTCATGAAATATAACTTACTACAAATTAATATTTTTCCTAATAATTACACTAATTTAATAATTTTAAAATAAATGACACCAGAATGATAATAAAAAAATGCCAATTTCCTAACCTTTTGTATAAAAAACTTACATAAAGAAAGAGAGGAAATTCTTCGTGCGGTTCTAACTTTCCGCTCTAATTTCTGAATATGGTTTATGTATAATATTGAATTTAATTATTTAAAGGGACACGTTTATCTTTAAAAAAAAATATTTATAACTTTTTGAAAAAAATGTTGATAAACATTATAATAAAAGAATAACAAATATATAATAAAACATGAAACTATAAGTTTATTATTTAAGTTTTTTATCAGCAATTATTCTTTATCATCTAAAATTTTAGTATTTGAATTATTTCCATTTGGAACTTTGCTTTCGATAAGTTAGGTTCAAAATTATAGTGCTTTCCACCTAGGAGTTCCAATTTTTTGACAGGGACTGAGACCTAATGCTATCACTTCTTTTAGACGGATGAGACATAGTTTTTATTTTGATTTATTTTCTGAGTATATGTTAAACTAATTAAATTAAAGAGAAAAATGTATTTTTTGTCAGACGTTTTCAAAATTCTTAATATTTTTATGTTCATGAATTTAGTTCTCTAATTTTAAAAATATATAGATTTGGTCTTTCTTAACTTTAAAATAACATGAAAAATATTAGAGAAAAATAATTAAATTAATTAACATATTTTTAAAATTTTAGAAACTAAATTCATTTATATGAAAATATAGGAACCATGACCACATTTTACCAAAAGTATCAAAACTAAAACCACATTTTTCCTAAATTAAATTATTGCAAATCATGTATTTTTAAAGATGCATATATACAATTAATTTTAAATTATTAGAAAAATTATAATACACGTTTAAGTTGATAGTAAATATAAATTTATACTAAACCGTAAAATTTTTATTAAAATTTACAAAATCAATGTTTTTATATTGAAACAAGTACAAAACAATCAACTATAACGTGCAACCAAGCCAATTATTTTTTAATTTGTTGAGAAATAATGTTCTTTGAAAATTAAAAAATTATGTGCAGTGCTCATTTGTGTGTAAAATTTATTAACACTTTAATATAGATTTGCATAGTTTAAAATATATCAAATGTAATAATAATAAATATCATATTTTTTATTTTTAGTACATATTAATAAGTAATTTAATTACGATAAACAATCTCATTTTATTAAAAAAAAAACCTCTTAAAATTACAAAAAGATAATTATTTTGAAAAAAAATCAAATACGCAGAACAAATATATATCATAAAAGTTTAAGCATTATTATACACAAATTACATACTAATCTTAAAAGTCAATGTGTTTTTTTTTCGGTGGCACATCAAACTTATTTTTTACGGTTGTGGAATTAGTTCCGTTGCGTGAAAAATAGCCCTTTATAAGCAACCGTGCTTAACACTGGTACACCACCCACCATGGTTGGGTAGGTCGACACTATTATGATATTATCCCATATATTATGTACCATTGAAAGTGGACGACATTCTTTAAATGGAGATTAAAAAAATTAATAAGTGGACAACTTTATGCTAAAGCAGCCTTAATTAACAACATTGACATGTGGCTTTAATTCGTGGTTACATATTATATTTGAGTGTCTTATTGCCATTTGCTAATTCTGTCTCCAGAGACTATTAACTAGGAAATGACCACAGGATTGAAGGTGCGAATCCGAAAGTGATAAAAACTAGGGATAAGCATTACGAAATTGGCACCCTAATTCATTTAGTCTAAGATTTGGGGATTTCTTTAAGAACATGTTTTGAGTTTGTTTGATAAGGTATTCCCGTTAATTTTTATTTTCTTTTAATAGTTGAAAAACTGATTATATGATAAATGAGTTTTTTAATATTTTTTTTATACTCTATTTGAAATAATGTCTTTTAAAGTGATAGTTTTAATTTGTTATTTTTTTATTCTTGAATATTTATTAGACTTTTTTTTAAATATTTTTAAGGTATTTTTATTTTTTATATAATTTTATATTTTTTAGTTACTTCAACAAATAATATTATCAAACACTTATAATTTAATAAGATAATTTTTCAACTTTCAATTACTAGTTAACCTTTTCAATTTCTAACTAAATTTATCAAACATAACCATATATTTTCAATTGTTTTAATTGGATTTAATGTTCAATGTTTTTAGAAAAATATAATTTATTTTAAAAACTTTTTGTATTAATTATAAAATATACCTAAATTGTTTATTTTAGAGAATGTGATTTTTATTTTATTTTGAAAGCTTGAAGAATGTGATTTAACTTGACAAAATTCACATTCATATATTTTCAACATTTTTTTAGGAGACCACAGTCTACTCCATTATCTTATAAATAAATGCATTTTGCCACAACCTCTTATTCCTATTACATCATCTACGTTTCCACCACGTTGAGTGTAGAAACACACATTTACGAGAGGAACACTTTTTTAGTTTTTCATGTTCCTTTATTCTCAAGCAAGTGAACATAAGCATTAAAACTTGATGACACTAATAATAGAGCCAAAAATATGACACCAATAATTTTGTAATATAATTAAATTCTTATTTAATTTATGTAAATATATTATAAAACCTTTTTTTTTCTTCTACTGATTTTTTTTTTTGGATTTTCTCTATTTTATCACTACCTTTTTTACATATATCTCTTTATTTTTCTTTGTTTGATCTACGCTTATTTGTCTCTTTTAAAGGTTTTTTTTAGAACTTAATACTCACAAACCGTATGCCAACGACATTTATATTTTCAGATTAAGTCACCTCGAGAGTGACTCAAATTTATAAAATTTGAGCACAAGTTTCTTAATTACCTTACTTTCTATACAATCTATATATGTATTCTTTTGTTTTTAGTATGAACCTTAACTTTTGTATGGAGGTAAGGGGCGTGATTCATAGCGGATGGCTATAAGCAGTATCAGTTGAAGTTATGGAGCACTCCTTCCAGTTTCATATCGATACTAAATTCCATATCCTATAGATATCTTAGATGTAGAGACAAATCGAAAGTTATTAGATCGAGATCATTAGAGATAGGAATCGGGTACACCCATTTTAGTAGAAAGAGCCTGTAAATAAGTGTTTTTCTGGAGAAAAAAAACAATCTAAAAAGAGTGCTAAAAATATATTTTCTAATATAATTTTTAACATAATTTTTTATTGGTTATAATTTATTAAAAATTATAAAATAACGAGAGGTTCATAACCTATGACATGAAACCCCCAAATTTTTATGATGATTTTTAATAAATTTTAATTAATAAAATATTTAGATTCAAAAGAATATATTACTAATATTTTTCTTGATATCTCTTTAAAAAATATTTTATAGAGAATGACCAAAATTACTCTTTATAATCGTATGTGTAACAAAAATAATAAACAAAATTTAGGAAGTATACCTAATAATCAGTCGATCAACTAATATTAATATATATGACATAATTTCATAACCAGTAATTTTATCTTTTCATAAAACCATCTCATTAAAAAAATGATTAAGTCTATAAACAGTTCAACAACTTTAATAATACGTTTAAATAGAAACTTCTTCAAACTAGTTGATCAGTGATTATATATCTGATAATTTTTTTCTTAATGTATGAAAAAAATTCACTATTGATATTATTTAAAATTTATAACTTCTGTAAAAGAAATAAAATATTAAGATAAAAGGCAGGCTAAACGGAAAATGTGATTGGCATTTTCTTTCCGTACTAAACGGAAAATGTACCTCCAACAACTCTCCCTCTAAGTCACATCAAACAAACATGTATCTATAATAAAATATGTCACACCCCACTAACTAGTAAGTGCATCCTTCGTCAACTGCCCAATCAATCCAAAGCAGAGCCTCCACGTTTCTTTCTTTCTTATTAAAGCTGATGCTTTCTGTGATTTCATTCATTCAGGTGAAAGGAAATGAGGGGTAAAACAGCACTACTAACAGCAGAGAAGAAAAATGGAGATTGAGGACACATCAAGTGGAGTATCTATTCCATTTCCTCTTGGCTTAGCTCTTCTCGTTGCCTTGTTATTCTTCTTTTGTTGCTTCTTTTTTTGCTGCTTGCACTGGGAAAAACTCCAACCTTTGTTTCCATTTTGTATGGTTATCGTCGATACTCAGCCTCAGACACAAGCAGACTTCACTCCCCCTCCTCACAAACCAGGCTTTCCTGTCTTGGTATAACAACCACTTCTCTTGCTCACACAGTCACACAAAAAACACCATTTGCTTCTAATTCTAATGTATCATCGCATTATTGTTATTATTTAGTATAACATGTTTTCTTTTCCAAGAAAATAAAAAATATTAATTATAATCTTTATATAAAAAATTATACGTTGTTAATTAGTTCCACTTAATTAAAATGATGACAATTCTATTCTTTAATTAAGTAATTCAAATCTCGATTAATTTCTTGAATATGAAAAATATTCATTATTATTTTCGGTGAGAACAACTTTATAAATATCATAATTGACAAAAAATTAAAAAATAATATATTTTTAGTTTCTCGTTGAAAACTAAAAATACTTGTTTTTTTTTTAAATATAAGGTAAAAGACTCATTTTTCTTAAGTCAAATGTCAAATTCAGATATTAATCTTTAATCAAATTAATTAATATTTTATACCAATGTCATAATAAAAAAAATATTTTTTCTAAATATTTTGAGAGTAACACATGTTTTATCCTTAAAAAAAAAGGAAACAATTAATGAGATTTGTTTTATGGTGTTCAGATGATGAAGCATAACCGAGGTGAGAGCTTGCCAGTGCTGATGCCAGGAGATGAGTTTCCAAAATTCATAGCACTAGCATGCCCATGTCAGCCTCCAACAAATGAAATGATCACAATCCATGTGCAGAAGGCAGCACCAAATGATTTTTGCGGCGGAGCTTAAAGGGGTACAAAGTTACAAACTAATTAAAGCCTTAATTAAAAATACGTACCAAGTTGCAATTAGCAAACCCATCTCAATTCTCAAGTCCCTGAAAAAAATTTCATCCATATATACATAGTACAAACTCAAACATCTGTGGATAGATTTTTCCGGAGAGAGATGATCAACAAAAACCTCGCGGGGTGGAAAAAATTAATTAAAGATGTGCATCATCTCTTGATAACTTTCATTTTTAATGTTCCTGCAGACACCATTAATATGTAAAACATAGTGGAGTTTCTTTTCCCCTTAAGTTTGAATTCGCTCAATTGGATTCGGATCACTGTATGCTAAAATAAAGTTTGCTGCAGTTCGGAATACCATTTTTCGGGGAAAAAATGCGACAGACAGAAAAGAAAAAATACAATACATCGAAAATAATGTTAGAGACAGACAAAAGGAGTTGCAATACATCATTATTATTGTGCATAATAACAAGTTTTCTTGTTGGTGCAGTGCATAATAACAAGTTAGTAATAATCACTACATGTTTTCTTTTTCAGTTGTCGCCTTTATTCATCAAAGTATGACTCTAATCTTGAGTCTTTTTTTTTTGGTATAAACTAATCTTGAGTCTGAATGGGTGGTTAAGTAAATTTCTAATTGAAATGATAGTTTAATCTAAAATTTTAACTCCAAAGGTTATAACTAAAGTTGACTTCTTATTTAACTATTTTGTATATTTAATTAACATATTCTGATTATTGGGAATGTGGGCTTGGTGTCGGCGATATTGGTCCATTATCAAAACCCACGGTTTACGTCTATTGAATTTGCAAATGACAGGAATCGAAGTATCGTATCGGTTGTAAATGTTATTGGGTTCACTTATTATATACTATTTAGGTCCATGTCTATGTTGAAAACTGAAGGCCCGATATCCAAATAATAAAATTTAAGTAGAAGAACATTG
>CM023946.1:7954871-8057843 GCA_013407115.1 Glycine latifolia | reverse complement strand
TTATTATTATTATTATTATTATTATTATTATTATTATTATTATTATTATTTTATTATGTAAATAAATACGGGAGAAAATAAATACTTTCCATGATTATCCAAGTTACCTCATCTTTCTATTTTTAATTATTAAATTTACTTAAATATCCCGACTTTTTACCTCCCCTCCCCTAATCAAAGTTCAAAATGCTCTCAATTTAGGCCCTACTTGTTTCTCTTTTTAAAAACAAACTTTTAGTTTTATAAACTTATATAAAAAAATATTTGATTGAATAAAACTAAAAAAACTCTTTCGCGCTCCATTGCCCACAAAAGATGTTGCCATAAATTTCATCCTCGTTGTATGGTCTTGGGAATTCAATCCGAATGAGTGTGCTCGTGCATTACCTCCAGTCAAAATGATGTTAAGAGAGATTGTATAGAGGAAATCTGAAATGTAAATTTGAAAACATGTTGGAGTTGTTTCTGTTTTTTAGTTTTTAAGAATAATTTTCCGAACTTTTATAGATTTTAAGTGAGAAATTAATTGTTAATTTGAATAGGATAAAATTGTTTAAGAAATATTATTTTTACAATAAAAAAACTGAAAAGTGAAAAGCAAACATGTTCTTTGTTTCATGTTTTCTGAACCTATTTTTATTTTTTTTCTTAACAGTTAATAGTCATTGTTCTGTTTTGAAGTGAGATATGAAATAATGAAAGAGCTTTGAGGGGGGAAAAAGGAAGGTAAAGGACGAAAATATTTAAATAAATTTAATAAAAAAATAAGAAAATGAGAAATATGTTTAACAATTGCGTGAACATAATTATGTGTAATATAGACCGAAGTTGAGGTTGATCGACCAGGAAAAGAAAGAAGCAAACTCGTCATCATAGGCCATGAGAATGGCGTGTGAGTGGCGTCACCTTAAAACGAACACGATATGATGACGATGTTTAGGATCCAACGGCCTTCACCAAATATCTATCGTAATTAACATGCGGAACAACCACCCTTCCCAATGTCCATGGTGCTGCATCTGTATGCATTGGTTTAACAGCAGAGCGTGCAAATGTAGCATCTGCTAATGATTCTTTCTTGTAATAATGAAAGCCTCTACGGATCCAGGGTTTTAACGATACCTTTCGTAAGAAAATTTAACAACATTTATTAAATTTTTAATTGCTTGATTTTTTGTATTTTTTTAGATCTCAGTAATTAGTAACTTAGTATAATACTTATTAAAATAATATATATTGTATGAGAAAATCATGTTTGAACTGCGAAGGAATGAGATTTTTTTCTTCTTAAATATTTAATATAATTCTTTTTAATAGATAAATATTAATGATTAATTTATTAATTTTTATTAACAGAAAGATTTGAATCCATATATAATTATCATTTTCTTTATTCGTCCTTTATTATCAAGTCAACCATAATCATATACACATAAATTTATGTGATCACTTGGCCTCATTCCGGTCATCCTTGCTCTTGAAATTGCCTTCAGCAAGAATTGAAAGAAAATCTGGTCGGAGTCTGACTATATGTTGGTGATTCAAGCGTTAAGAAACCCGTCGTTGTTCCTTGGACCTTGATCCATCTTGGGGGATTGAGAAATTGCTTATTCTTTTCTATAAAGAACCAAAGTTTTCTCTCCCTCATAATCGGCACTTTAGGGTTTGGTGCGTGAATAATATGGTGGATATACCATTTTAGAATATAGGTTTGGATCTAACTCAACTCCAAAAACTAACTCATAAGATGAGGATTGTCTTTTACTTATATAATCTATCTTGACATTATCTCTAACCGATGTGAGACTTAAGTTTTCTCCGATAATAATATTACATTTTTATTTCCATAGTCAAATATTTGTGAACATTTTTTAATATAGAAAACTCTGTAATGAAGAAGAAAAAATCTTGGTGATAATTTATAAAAATGGAAAATATCTCCTCAAGTCACTTACATACATATGTCATCTGCATAAATTGCGCTTTCACCTTGAGCTGCGTATGCCGGTTGATTGTATATCCCAGGGGGCGATCGTAGGGAAGCAAGCATTGCCATGTTTGGTGGTCTATGTGGGTGGCTGTGCTGTGGACAATTTGGAAGAGGAGAAACAACATCGAGTTCAATGCAGCTCAAGGTGTCTATGATGGGGCGTTGGATGAAACAAAGTACATGGCTTGGTCTTGGTGCAAGGCAAGGATTAAATTTTTTGACACATCCCTATATGCATGGAAACTTGATCTGCTAAATTGTCTATGACAACTCCAATACTAGTAGATGGTTTCCGGGCTTTTGGCCAAAACTCAACAAGTATTCACATTTGTGCTTTTCATTAGTCTATAACCAGTTAATAAAACTGGAACAAGTCTAGACCCTTCTGTACTGTTTGGGTTGGTTTGCACAACCTGTGACAAACATAATCCTTTTATAATCTTTTGCAATTAAAAAAAAAATAGTGTTAAACATTAACATAACGATCACCTGCTCAAAAAAATCAAAATAGAAACGTTTGATATGTAAATCATAAAAATTTCTATTTTAAAACAAAAAAAGCAAATAAGGGTTACTGTATTTATTTTGAAATATTCATATTTTAAAAATCAAGAACCTATTAATTATTTTTTTAATTTTCATTTTTATCATTGATATTTCCACTTTAAAAAAATAATATTAATATTTAAATTATTGATAAATTACTATAATACAGTTAGATAATTTGGAATGGAGTTACTTAACTTACCTAATGATATTGATTTCCAGATCTAAATATGCATTTGTGTTAGAAGAGTTTTTTATATAAAAGACTACTAATAAATTGATATTAATTGAATAATAATATTTAACAATATCTTTAAAGCAATCATTGACCGTTTTATACTATTGTGAACAATTTTAAAAGATAAATTCTTTAAAATAAATGAAGCAATTAATACTAATTAAGTGTGAATAGTTGATTACACAATAGTATCATTTATTTCCAAAAATACTCTTTCTCTTTCTGGCGCATAATAAGTATTGCCTAAGAATTCTTCAAAAAAAAAAAGGTATTGCTTAAGAAAAAAAAATTAAGTCACAAAATAAGTGTTATTTTAACTTTTTAAAATAATATTAATTATTTTTTAATGTAATATTAATAATAATTTTAGTTTCATAATTTTTTAAGCTTCTCTTATTTACTTATTATCTTTTCTTAATATGTTTGAAAAACTTAAAATAACACTTATTATGAAACAAAATTTAAAGTCCTTGATATAATACATTAAATGTTTTATTTTGTGAAGCAAAATTGAATTTTGCATGCTAAATAACTAAGATTAATCATATAAAATTTTAAGAATATTGAAATAATTTTTAAATTATTTCCTCTGTTCCTAAATACTATAAGACATTGTTTAAAAACACATTTCTTTTTTATAACATTATTTTCTAATTTTTTCTTGCATTAATTATTTGTTAACCAAAATACCCTTACCATTTTAGTCTAGAAATTATTAATTATCTCTTTCTCTTTCTTATCAGAATTGAAAAAATGAATATTTTAATTTTTAAAATTAAATCTCCACTATTATTATTCTCTCCTTATATACAATAATTATTTAAATGGAAAATAATTAAATGGAAAAAAGTGATATAGTTATATCCAATGACTTTGAAGTTAATTTTGAAAAAATATCATAATCATAGACAAATTTAATACTATTAATTAAATTAATTAACTTTTTTGTTAAGTGTGAATTAGTTATGCTAGTATCTTGTATTTCTTTACAATAAGGAATCTAATAATAAAAAAATGTCAGACTAGCATGACTCGTTGCCATCCTTCTTACGATATGAACAACAACATTTACTTGCCTCTTAACAAACTTTAAGGATGAGAATTGGAGTATTTTATAAAATTTCGTCGTGTACATTGAGTATGTTTCCTAATCTATAGTCTAAGATTAATTCATTTTCCCCTCCGTTAGCACTGAATGGAACATCAAACCACAGTGATTGGGTGGTGCAACATACGCATACAAATCAAAATGTGAAGCACAATTTTTAAGAATATCTTTAGTGTTAAATTTTGAATAAAAATTTTAAATTTTAAATTTAATTTTTATTAGATCTTTCAATAAAAAAAATAAAAAACATATTCAACTTAATATAAGAGATATCCATAATCAAAGAATGAAGACATAAGAGATATCATAATGGAGAATGAAAGAGTAAAAAGGTTAACAATCACCCTCTAAAGTTTATAATCCTAAATTAAAAAAGCGCTTTCTTATTCCCCAATACGTCATTCCGCTTAATTTGCTCTGATTTTCTCTATCGCCCTCAACTCTTTTTAACGCTCTTCTGTATGTATCTTGCACTCAAATTTCAAAATCCTATGCAACGCCCTTTTGTTTTTGAACAATCTGTGTTGGACACCAATATTTTAGTAGACATTTTAGAAAATGAAAGAGATCAAGATTGAGGAACATAAATATAATAAGTGGTAAATTAGTGTTTAGTATATGGTTTAATTATTCTTATAGTTGTTGGTTTTTAAGAGTGTTGATAACATATTTTTTTAAAGGAAGAAGGAAAAAGTCAGCAATTTTGATCATTTTTATTAATAAAAACTAACAAATTAATATTTATTAATAATAAAAAACAAAAATATTTTTTAAAAGGAATGTTTGTAATATATATGAAAAAATCATTAATATACTTGCTAGATAAATTCTAACGTAAAATAAAGTAATAATTCCTTAGTTTAAGTAATCCTATTCGAGTTGCTCTCAATATATTTTTAAAATTTATTAAAAACTTAAAAAATATCTGGTGAGACTTATTAGATGACTCTAGAGTACGAGACATACAAAACTTTTTAATTTTTAATATTTCAATCAATAATAATATAAAATATATTTAAAAGAGTGTGTTATATTATTTAAAATAATGTGTAATTTTTAATAACTTATACAGTATGTAGATAACATTTTTCAACTTTCTAACACATTATTTCTAATATTTTGTTATTAATTAAAATTTATTAGAATCAATACATGATAAGTTGATCAAATTAATAAGTAAAAAAAATTCATCAAATTAAATAAAAATTAAGACTTCCAAAAATTTGTGGTATTTAAAGTATTTTTAGTATTAGATTTGAGTAAAGATGTTAAATTCAAGATATGAAATTATTAGATCTTTCAGTAAAATAAGTAAAAAAATCTTTAATACAGATAATGAATTTTAGTAAAAAAATCTCCAGATTTATACATTGTTTAAAAAAAATTATCTCTCTCTAAAATTTTAATATGAAATTTATCATTAAAGAAAAAAATAAAAAAAAATCTATAAAAATCCTCAATCCTACTAGTATCATGAGATAAAAAAAATAATCTAAAATTTCAATTAAAAATCTACAATTAATAAATTTAATGATTAACAAAAATGTATTCAAAGAGACGTGTACAAGTGATTACTAATACTTTTCTTTTTCTATATTAGTAACTTTTCTGACTCAATAAAAACTTAATAAATGTACTAAAAAAATTGTCTTTTATTTATGTTCCCTATTTTGGATAAAATTATGTTGGACCACAATGCTATCTCGTGGCCTCCTGGATCGTTTTCAGGTTTACTGTGTTGTGTACTAGACTGCTAGGTCACATTGAAGAGGGCAACAGTTTCAGCCAGCAAGAGATTGTACAATTAAAATATTTTATTCTTTGTTTCCTTATTTGCCCTCATACGGCAATTGAAGGACCTTGTGACTATGGCCCACAACATGCGCAAGAGAATAAAAGTGGGATCCATACAGTGGCCATGCATGTGGTTGTGTCATGTGTGTGAGTATATGTGGTATTAACTTAGCCTATTGTGCCTATTGTGCATAATACGGAATAGGTGGATGAAGAGGGAGAATCTTGTCACCTTTGTTAGGGTAATCAGTGGGATGATTGAAATTGTTGCTTTAGAAACATTTGGCTAAGCAAGAGAGCATTCTAAATATATCTTAATTATGTGGTTTTTATAATGCCACATAAATTTAAATATTTTATACAAATTTTACTTTAGTACTAAAGTTAATAAATTTGGCTTAGCAAGATAGCATTATAAATATATCTTAATTGTGTGCTTTTTATAATGTCACATAAATTTAAATATTTTATACAATTTTTTTTAGTCAGCAATAAGACTTTCATTGATAGCACAAGTTGTGTAAAAATTACAAGGAGAGTAGCAAATACCCCACTTACAGAACTTGCATAATCTTATGACCCAAAGCACCTTGAAAACAAACCGTGCTTGGTCGAAACTTAGCAAATAGAGCACTTTGAGTGTCCATAAGTGCATCTAGCTAGTGACAGGCATTCTAAATATATTAAATATTACAACATAGATATCAAATCTAAAATTATACAACAAAATCACTGCATAATTAAAGATACGAAATCTATAAAGATGAACCACACCACCCTGACAAATACAATTAATTTGATCCAACCAAGCATACCACTGGATTTGTTTGCCATTGTTGGAAGGAAAAAACAAATTCCTTTTTATATGCCTTCAACCGCGTTCACATCACAAACAAAATATTGTGCCATACCTGATCCTGGTCACAACGTTTGCCTTCAAAAATGACAGTATTTCTTTGGTTCCAAATACCCCATACAATTGCACTCCATGCAATATCCCACCAATGACCCTTCAACCCAAGAGAACTTTGGCAAAAATGTTCTGTACTAGATCTTGGCAGTGCCATGCTAGCCCCAAAGAGTTTATACCATCTCTTTTAAATTTGATGAGAAAAATTACAAGTGAACAATATATGTGATGTGTCCTCATCCTCCTCCTGCCATAGTGGACAAGTAATGTCTCCATCGTCAAGTTGCACACTTCTCCTAACAAGGTTGATCTTGGAGGATATCCTATTATAGAATATCCGCCAAATAAGAAAAGTCACCTTGCTAGAAATATTTAGTTTGCAAAGGTCTTTAAAAAATATTCACCTCACTTGTTTCAATATTCAAATTATATAGAGCCGCATAAGTGGATTTAACCGAAAATAAAGTGGAATCATCTTTCACCCACAACCAACAATTATCACCTTGGTTAATTAAATTTTTATCTTCAACCATTTTGTGAAACTCATCCACCAAATTATGTTCCCACTCGAACCACTCTCTCCTCCAAACAAAGTCCCAACACCATCTATCTTGATCCCAATGACCCACATTCTTTACTACTTTGCCTTTTTGTTCAAAATTAATGAACAATCTGGCAAAGGAATTTTATAGGAAATCAACTTCCAACCAATTATCCTCCCAAAATTTAGTGTTGCTTCCATCCCAATTTTCCACTCCCTCAAGCTCTCAAACCACCCATCACTCACACCTCCACAAATAAGCTCTAGATCCCTCCACCAAATAGACTCAAATAATTTATTCTCACATTCTCTCAACCCACGCCATCCCAAATATTTTGACTCCAACACTCACACACAAAGTCCCCCTATCATGGAATAAATTATATTTCCACTTTGTCATAAGTGCACAATTAAACAAAGATATGTCCTTGATCTCAACCCACCATGTGATTTAAGTGCACAATTTTTTCTTAACCCTACCCAAGATATTTTCTCCCTCCTCTCCAACCCACCCCACAAGAACCTCCTTTGTAACCCCCTCCAGAAATTTAAGAAATGATAAGAAAAAAAGTGGGAAAGATGTAAGTACCAAGTTTATCAAGCAAAGGATAAGTGTTTGTGCTTCCACGATGCAAGCTTCTTCTTAAATTTTGTGATAATAGGCTTCCAAGTCTCCATCCTTCTTGGATTTGCTCCAATGGGTATCCCCAAATAAATAAAAGGAACCGACACAATTTTACAATTTAAGAAGCTAGCATATCTTTCAACCAACCCCAATCCCTCCAAACCTACTTTTGTGAAAGTTAACTTTTAAACTGGAAACTAGCTATAAACACCTCATAATAGCCTTGATGACTACCATGTTGTTGACATTGTCATCTCCCACAAAAATCGTGTCATCCACATATTGTAATAGATTTACCTCCACTCCACTATTCCCCACTTTATATCCGATGAATAGATTTTTCAAAGATGTCTCCCTCATTAGACCACTAAGTCTTTCCGCTACAATGGTGAAAAGAAAATGTGCAAGAGTCACCTTGCCTTAGACCCCTTAATTTGAAGCATGAATTCCTTTGACGGGTTATCATTAACAAGAATGGATACCAAATTAGAAGATATGCAAGCATGAATCCATTTGATCCACTTTTCATGGAAATCCAATCTACTCGACATGTATAATAGGAATTTTTAACTCATTGAGCCACATGCTTTCTCATAGTCTATCTTGAAGATCAAACATTTTTTCTTTCTCCTTCTAGCATCATCAACCACTTCATTTGCAATTATAGCACTATGTAACAAATTCCTCTGCACCTCCCCCCCCCCTCCCCGGGCGAATAACACATTTTACCTTTTATCAATAACATTATATAACACTTTTTGAAGCCACTTTGCCAAGACTTTGGCCACCACCTTATACATACATCCTACCAATGAAATAAGTCTATAATCACTTGACCTTTGTGGCTCCTCTGCTTTTGGAATAAGATCAATAAATGAAGCATTTGACCCCTCTAGTGAAAGTGCCAGAAACATATAAATCATCAAGAAAGTTATCAACATCACCTTTGATAATGTCCCAAACTTTGATACTAGAGTTAATAAAGTGGGTGGTTAGTATAATTTTTTTTTGGTAATTAACTTAATTTTATGAGTCATATAATCCAAAAATTCACTTCAATGATAAAACAATGCAAACTCATATAGTATAACGATAATTTTTGTTACACAACATTGTTTAACTTTAAGCCATTTATATTAGTAATGATGTTAAAGACGACTTTAATGCACATATTTTTCAAGACTCCTCGTAATAAGTATTTTAAGGACATTCCATTGTTAAATAAAAATAAAAAAACTTATTGTTTAAAAATATAAAAATATCTAATACTTTATTTATTTAATATGCAGAGAGATTAATAGAATATATTATAAAATGATATACTAAGGAAAATATTGTAAAGATCATTATTGGTTAAAAAATAAAAATAAAAAACTTTCATAAAAAAGTACAATATTTAATACTATTTACATAGTTTTTTTTACTGTGTTTTTAATTAAAGAATTATTTATCTATACCTTAATTAGTATCCTTAAAATATTTACCAACAAAACTTTATAATTTTTTATAAAGTATATTTAATCTTATTTGATTAACAAGGCACTTAAATTAAAACTTGCAATATATTTTTGCGCAAGTCAATAAAATGATGTTTAAATATTTTAGAATTTAATAATCATGTGCACTTCCAGTATAAATTAATTTTATAGAACTATTCAATCAAATTAATTTTAGAATTCATTGATATGATTAGCAATATAATTATTGTAAAAATTAATAAATTTATCATGATAATTTGTGATTGAATGATAATATAAAATTATTTTACATTGTCAATGCATAATAATTGTTTTAATATTTATGCATTAACATGTGTAGTAAATATTTTAATTTTTATAATAATTATTTTAAAAATTTATAATTTGATGTAATTTCTTATTAATTAATAATATAAAACTTTTTATATTGATTAGACAAATTGCAAAATACGATTGATTGCAACTTTAATTAATAATTAATAATTATGCATTTAGTATTAAAAAAAAATATGATATCAATTAATTAAAAATCATCTGTTGATATAATATTTAAATTAATTGTTGTAAAAGTTGATAAATTTATTATATATAATTATTTATTATTAAATAACAATATAAAACTGCTATGTGGATAAGTGGCCTACTTTTTTTCTGATATCAGATGTCAACAAACTAAAAATCGAAGGATAAAGATTTTTACCTCGTGTCCCTGTTTCGAACGTAAAACTTAAATCCAAATTATCAGAAGACAATGTTTTTCTCTCTAGTTTAAATGTACTAATTTTGTTTCGTTTCCAATGAAAATAATAATACTACTACTTTGCAGCAGATGAGCAGAATGATACGACATACATGGTAGTATTTTGTTTCTTATAAAATTTATATTTTAATATTTTTGGAAGCACATATGATTTCTTTTAAGGGATGAAGAACATATGATTATGAAGCGTTCCAATTTTACAATTTTTTTTAACACACAGTATTATCCAGTAGCTCTTAAATTAAGATAATGTTTTGGCATGTAGCTCTTAATTTCAACAAATCCATTCCATACAAGAAGAATAAATCAACGGTGCGCTCTCAATCATCAGAAAAGCAGGACCATTGAGAACTTGAGGTGCGTTCCATCGTATATGTTCGGCGGAATATTATTAAAAAGGTGACAGTATAAAATAAAATAAAATGAAGTGACAGTACAAACTTAATGAAATTTGGAAATTACATAAAGCGCAGTGTTTTTACAAGACACTTTTCTTTTATTAAAGTCATATTTTAATGCATGGAGTATCACATCGGACAGCAGAAGCTTTTGTTACTTTATGCCCCATGGAGGGCCTTAGTTTTCTCTCTCTTCATCTCAAAGTCTCACTCTCACCCTTCTTCTTCTTCTTCTTCTTCATCCTTTCTGATCTGTGCTGTTTTTTCAGGTAAAACGTTTTAATATTCAGCTTGTGAGCTTTGCTTCCACGTTTTGCTTTCTTTTGTTGGTTGAACCAAACAATTGGACTCTGAATTTCTGGAACCTTTCTGCAACCAACCCCGTGTGCTGTGTGTGCGTGTCTTTGTTTTTGCCCTTTTTGCTTTCATGCTTCCAACTTTGCCATGCGTCTGTCTTTCCCATTAATGGGTGAAAACAAAAATTTAATCTTTATTAATACTTTTCCAAATTCCTTTCAGGGCATTAACATAAGTATGGTCTTTTTTCTTTCTTTCTCTTGTTTTTGGAGGGAGTTCTTTTTACTTAATAGTTTGTGAATTTTCAGCCATTCAATTTTCTTCACTTTAAATTTTCTGTCACTTCCTTTCTTTTTTTTTAAAGAACCTACTGTTTGTAGTTTCTCTGCTGAAGTTTGCTTATAGAAGATGCCAAATTATTGAGTGAAGAGTATGTCTCATAAATTCAGAATTCTTCCTTGGCCATCAATTTCTCTCTCTCTCTCTCTATCTATATATATAATTATGGTTTATTCCTTCACAGTTATTTTTGTGAAGTTTTTAACTTTTTTCCACCGAAAAATAATAATTACCTTATCCATGTGTAAGCACTACGTGACCATGAGTAGCAATGAATGAAGGTTGTCTTATCTTCTCATGTTTTGCTGTTTATTTGTTGATTTAATTAATAATTATCATTTTGTGTGTTGCTTCTAACTCTCGAAGCCGTGTTGTCAACTTTGCAATTTGCATTATTAAAATTAAAATAAAAAAATCCATACTCTGATGATGTTTGCTAAGCCTAATTTAATGCTTCTTGGGCACAAAGCAAAGAAATTTTGAACAAATGTATGCTTCAATATTTCAATTCAATACATTATAGAAATTCTGAGATGAATTGTATGTTGAGGTTGTTTATACATCAAGTGTGGCAACTGTTTTCCAGTGTACCATTTTTGTTTCCTGTTTGTTTGCCGATCTTGAAGGTTGTGGCATGTAACTTAAGATAATTGAGATTACTGAATTTGCTTTATGAACAATGTCAAATGGTGTTATTGCTTGATAGGGTATAACAAAATTGGGTGCTTTCGGTTAAACTGTGATGTCTCCGCCAGTGCTGAGCATAGGGGAGGAGGAGGGTAAAAGCAATGTCACTTTGTTGGTTTCCTCATCAACCACCATGGAAAGTGTGTGTCTCAAGAGCTTAGAATTTAAAGAGCGCAACTACATGGGATTATCTGATTGTTCTTCTGTGGACAGCTCGGTTCCATCCTTCTCCGAAGAGAGTAAAAGTAAGCTGAACCTGAAAGCCACTGAACTCAGGCTCGGGCTTCCGGGATCACAGTCTCCTGAAAGAGATTCTGATCTTTGCTTAAGAAGCTCAACTCAATTTGATGAAAAAGCTTTGTTTCCGTTGCGTCCTTTGACTGATGATTACCATTCTTCAGCCAAGACTGCTGTTTTGGGAAACAAAAGAGGGTTCTCAGATGCCATGAACGGCTTCTCCTCAGAGGTAAACACCAATTTATTATTTACATGAAGGACATGTACTTTTTAAATGCTTGCTTGGCCAGACACTAAAAGTCTCCAATTTATCATGCAGGGGAAATTCCTAGTTGATTCGGAGGCCGCCAATCCGATACTATCTCCCAGGCCTGCTTCTAACTTGGGATTAAAATCTGGTTCTGCACTTGAGAAGGTTGGAGCTCAGCAAACCAAAATGAAAGAAGTAGCAACAACAAAGGCCAATGAAGCTAGACCAACTTTTGATGGTTCTGCAAATAATAATAACAGTGCACCAGCTACCAAGTAAGTGGAAAACCTTAACTGATCGCATTAAGTTTGGGAAGTTAGGTTTAACTGTGGAAATCACCTCTAATCATCCTTGCGTGTCAGGGCTCAGGTTGTGGGGTGGCCGCCTATAAGATCATTCCGGAAAAATTCATTGGCAACCACTTCAAAGAACAATGAAGAAGTTAATGGAAAAGTGGGGGTTGGTGCACTGTTTGTCAAGGTCAGTATGGATGGTGCTCCCTATTTAAGGAAAGTAGACTTGAAGAATTACTCTACATATCCAGAATTATCTTCTGCTCTAGAAAAGATGTTCAGCTGTTTTACTCTGAGTAAGAAAGAATTAGTTTTATGTGGAAAAACTTGACCTTTCAATTATTTATGTATGGACAGTCTGCCTGGATCCAGTTACTGCTTGTTTTGGTATGATTTCAGGTAAATGTGGATCTCATGGAATTCTGGGCAGGGAGATGCTCAATGAAACCAAGCTGAAGGACCTTCTTCATGGATCAGAATATGTTCTTACATATGAAGACAGAGATGGCGATTGGATGCTTGTGGGTGATGTTCCATGGGAGTAAGTTCTAATTCATTTTTGTACTTGCTTTTCCATTAGCTCTTTAAAGTTTTGAAAAATAAAATCCTGAAAGGTATCAATTTTATAGTTTAGAAATCTGTTTTCTTGTGACATTTGTAGTTTTAATTCATATTAGCATGTCTTGGAAAGGAAGCTAGGAAGAACTGATACTTCAAAAATGGTTGCTATACTAGTGTCCTAGATGATACTTGGACTTTTTTTTATGCTTCTAAGTGGGACACCGTATTGATTAGATTAAGTTAGTATTTTTTCTTGTTTAAAATAAGTACAGTTGACTTATGAAACATTTATGTCGTCATTTTTAATACATTGTTTTGATTGCTCAAGGAAAAAACGATATTCTGCTGTTGTCCGTGCCAAATGTCTACTTAAAACCTCTGTAGTCTTACATGCAGAGTAATTGTCCTTCCTGTGTTATCATTTCTTTATGAATTTTCAAAGGAATTTTCTGAATGCACAATGACTAATTTAATATTATTGAGATTGGAGAACAAATTTCATTTGAAATTATATTTTTCTAGGGACTGCCATGGCCCACGGGGAGCAGCTTTTTGTTTTTTTAGCATACTTGTAGAATTGCAGTTTTATGTGGCCCCGGGTTACTTGAAATTGTGGGTACTGGAATGTAGCAACTTTTAGGAGAAAGATTGATTGTTTAACTGTTTGAATTTTGACATGTAAATCCATCATCTGATTTATGTTTCTCTTAAAGAACAATACATAATGTGTTTTTGTGGGAAACTAGGACATTTAATTTTGATCTAATGGCAATTACAAATTTCAAAATTTTACGATGTCCATGAATTATATGGTGTGATAGGATAAAAACTGTCATTGCAAGTGAAATATTGTGGTTATTCCAATAATGTGTTATCCTGTTTCCTAATAATGTATAGTTTTACATTGATAAAGTTCATTTTCATATAAGATAGGTATAAGCCTTTTACATGCCCTGTTAAATCTTTCATGAAATGAAGTTGCATCATGTTTGTTTCTCTGCAAACTAATTCAAACAATGTCTTGATGAGATGCAGGATGTTTATTGAAACATGCAAGAGGCTGAGGATCATGAAGAGTTCTGATGCCATTGGTCTAGGTATTTTTTATCAACACCATCTGTCACATAATTAAGTTTAACTTTAAACATAATACTTGTCTGAAAATTGGCTAAGTATACCAGAAAGGAAAAGCAATAAAGGTATAATGCCTTTAGTTCATTAACTAATTGCACACCACATGCTTAAATAGTTTAGCAAACAATATGTAAAAAAAATAATTCAAATAGCCTGGTAGCTAGTTGTTTCAATTATGCAGTGGTGGTAGAATAGAGGTATAAGTTATATCTATAATCTTAGTAATCAAACAGTCTTAAGGCTACAACTACAATACACGAGTTCTATTCCAAATTGAAGTTTGAAAATAAACAACAAATTTCCAAGGAATTTGTTTTGCATTCTAAATATGTGATTTAAAAAATGCTTATAGATATTGTGTTCAGAATTCAGATATGGTTAGAAGTGAGCTATTTTTCCAATTTTAGAAAAATACTTTATGAATGTGAACTCGGAGTGTGCAGAAATCAGAAGACAATCATAAAAACCAAGTTGAAATTATTTTACTTTCCCAGTTGTTTGAAATCTTCCTTCAACTTCTCATGAGTTGTACCCAAAAGTTTAGTCTTATTTAAATTTACATTTTTATGCCTAATTGCAGCTCCCAGGGCTGTTGAAAAATGTAAGAGCAGAACCTAGGCAGTACCAGTGTTCCTCTTTGAACATGGTGTCTTGGAAGGGAGAACTGAAGGCATATGGGACTGGATAGAATCTCATACTAAGCTGCCATAATCCTTCTATTGTTTATTATGTGTCTGTTTTATGTTGTCATGGCGTTTATGTTTTAGTAAGCTTCTTTTCAAGATTGTTGTGATAAAACTTAACAAAACTCCCAAGACTTGACTGTGGGAGTAGCTATATTTTATGTACCCGAGTTGATGTTGTGGTTGAAGGATCTTTGATGTGTTAATTTTGCAGCGTGCCTTCAATGGGGTGTCCTATGTTTGTGTGAAAGAAAAAAAAATTGTGTCAGTATGCCCTTTGCCATAACTGTTTGCCACTTATCAAAGTTATTACACAAAAGAGCATACTGTTGTCAGGATCTAGCAAAAAACTGACACGAAAAAGGTAGAGTTCCCAAGCTAGGTGGATGTTTCTGATCATGAAGTTTTTTACTTGTTCTTTACAACATGTTTGCACACCAATTTGTAGAAACAAAATATTAATAAATTGTGCTTGGTGATGCTTTGAGGTTTGAGCCTGGATCTTGAAGTTGAACTATTTAGATTTTGTCAAGACATATAGGATATGGTTGTCGGGGGGGGTCTAGGAGCCAAGCATGTGAAAGCGCTGACCATAGGTTGCAGTGCGTGGATCATCCTGTTCAATTAAACGGGCCAACACGCAGCAGTGGCGTGACATTCTGAGGAATTTTTTTAGCCTTTTGTGGCTGTAGTTCTATGTTATCGATTGAGGTTGATGGTTCAGTCACCAGTTTGTTTGACAATTATTATTACCCTAGTCGTGTTTTGCATGCCTCAACTAATAGGGGGCATTTTACTATTTCGTCTTGTTTTAGAGCATGATTGGTATTAAACTAAGTTGAGTAGCAGGCATTTTACTATTTCTTCATGTTTTAAAGCATGATTGAAAATCAGGTGGAAAATAAGAAGACTTTTGTGAAAATATCAGAACTTTTATTTTTGTTTTTGTTTTTATTCAATATTAGAACGAGCGTCACACAATTGTAACTAAAAACTAGCCATGCACTTATTATTACTATGGGGGTTGATAAACAAAAAAGTGTTGTTTTAGATACCCACTTTGAGGCTAACCTGAGTAAATTAAAGGGCTTTGAGAAATGGATAAATTTGGTGCATGTACGTATTGGTTCAAGTCTTTTCTTCTGAATTAGAGGGTGTCTTGCAAAAGTGGGAGTTCAGGTACCTCTCGTTTGGGAAATGCATCCACAGTCACATTCGTCCTATGCATATGATTCTCTCTGTCCACCGTGGTTAAGGAAACACAGCAAGGGAGCATGTGCCCTCTAGTCTAATCGATTTGTTTCATTGTCTTTAAAGTTTATAGAAAATATTGCAGATCTTGTATACACAGTTTCACTGTGCAGTTCTAACTTTTGATGAAAATTTAACATTTTGTCAAAGTGAAATTGAGCTCAGGTATTGAGTGTGGTCGCATGAGCCATGAAGTACGAAAAATACAGAAATAAAATAAAATAAAACTTTAAATATGAAAAAAAGGGCAAGCCTTTTACCAAAAAAGGGTGTTGCTCAAATGTTTGAGTTGAGACATCCAAGAAGAGTGGCACGATTTATTTTCCAACAAAATAATTGTTCTCTTATCTCCTATGTCATATCCTCTACTCCTTAACAGACCGATCCAAGAGTAAGGAGGCCTAAGCCCTTACTTTAGGTTCACTAAAAAATATTTTTTTATTAATATATGTATATTAAGTATTTGAGCTATCAAGGATCGTTGCTAAGTGGTAATACTCTATGATGTTATCTAATAATTTAATAAATAATTTTGCATTCGAAAAGTCCAAAAAAATAATTTTAAATAAATATGAATAATTTGATTAAATATTTTATTAGTTTAGAAAAAGCCTATTTTTTTGTTAAAAAAAACCTCAT
Organism: Glycine latifolia; assembly: GCA_013407115.1. Taxonomy (NCBI): domain Eukaryota; kingdom Viridiplantae; phylum Streptophyta; class Magnoliopsida; order Fabales; family Fabaceae; genus Glycine; species Glycine latifolia. Next base: position 8,041,084 of record CM023946.1, on the reverse strand, counting down.
TTCAAAACTTGTTTTAGACCTACCCATGTGTTGGATCTGCTACTTGAGAATAATAAATGTATCATTAGGAAAGTTATAGATCATGGAATATATAATGTGTACGGACTTTGGAGGCTTTTATAAGAAGGCAACGAAAAGAATGTAATCTTTTTCTCTTTTTTGAAGTTGAAAAGAATGTAATCTTGAGTTCGCGGAATGATAACATTTTTATTGAGAAAATTCTTGTTTTAGCCTATGATATTATATGAGAATATTTTGAATGAATAAAAAAATGCATGAGAATAGAATTATACTAGTTTCTGATTTTGAAAAACATTATTTATGTTAATTTTTTCTCCAACCTTTTTCGTACATGTATTCTCCTACCTGCCTTAGGGCCAGGGGTAGGTTCCTTACTGTGGGATTACTGTAGGGTGTCTCATCGTTTGATTGGTGTGCAGTTCGGCCTTTTGATTTCCAATAAATAAATAAAGTTTAAGAAATAATAGTATAAATGATATTTTTTAAAGTCAAAAAATAAATAAATAAAAAATCATAAACTAAAATGTCTTATAAGTTTAATATATATTATAAATAAATTCTTTTGTTAGGGCAAGTAAACGTAATTTATTTTTTAGCTAGTTATTTAATATACATATCAGGTGATTATAATAATACTAAAAAATATAATATGTAAAATAATCAAGAATTTCTTTATGTTTGAAATATACTATTTGATTTTAATTTCAAATTTAATTCATTTATCGCATAGCTAAAAAAAATATTTCTTGACCATCTGTTATTTTTACTAGAGCATAGATATTCTCTAATAGAGATAATCTTGCTCAAGAAACGATCCCACACTAAAAGATCCACCTACTTTGCAATTTTTCTTGACCATCTTAAATCACTATCCTTTTATCTTCATCCATATAGTCAATTTTCTTAATTACTTATCTCTTTTAATCTATCATTTTCTTATTTTAAATTAAATTTTAATATTCTTTTAAAAGAAAATATCAGTAACTAAAAGTAATCTTGTATCAAAATATGAATTATTTGTCATACATTTAAAATATAATTTATACGTCCAAATATATTTTTGTTAAGAATTTAAATTGTAATGTAGTTTATATATTAAAATATATTTTTTACCATAAATTTTAGCTATATAAAAATAAACATGTTCCTTGTACATTATTCAAACTAAAATATGTAAATTTTAAATCAATATAGTTTTTTTGGTATTTAAATCAACATAGTTTAAATCATTAGACAATTGCCCCACATTCGTACACCTGGATCTATCCGTGGTGTTTTGGTTGTCAACTTTTAGTTAATAATAAAGACGAAATGCAAAACGATTTGGTTTGGATTGATTTTATTGGTTGCATTTGCTCCTTTTGGGTCAAGGTGGAAAACGTTATCTTGGTATGTATGATGCTGTTATGCTTACATGATTAGTGGGCCGGGAGGCACTGGGCTCTTCCCTGTGGACCTAGTACTGTCTAAAATATCAATAGTTATTATTGAAATATAATAAATTTCTGCTAAATTTTTACATTTATTGATACACATATGTATTTGTATTGAAGTGATATATTAAGTTTTCACTAATTTTTTTATCCGCATAAAACTGAAAGGAATACCAAAGTTTGCAAGAAAAATAGGAAAATAAAAGTTTATCAATAACTAAGGTTCTCTAATGTCAACCATGAACTTCTTTTTATGTAGTTTTTTAAGCGGAAGGCCCAACCATGAACCATGACGTGAAAGGTCCAATGGAAAATGGTGATTGGTGAGTATACCAACCCAAATAGTTGTTTCGCTCATCTAACAATTCTTCTAGTTTAGCCAAATCTTTGATTAAGTGATGATGTAGTGCAGTAAAATCAAAATAGATTATAATACAAATGTAAAAATATATTTAAACCTTAATTAATTAAATAATGTTGTTAGAAGTTAGAACTCGAAAAAGAAGTGAATCGGCTAGACAACCCGTTCAACTGTTTAACAGTAAGTTGAACTCAAAGATGATAGAAAAATGATTTAATTAGTTATTCGAATTTAATAAAGTATATAAAGCAAGAAAATAAAAAAATATATATGTTTAAGTTAAAATATGTCAAATTTACAATATATTTCATATACACAAACAAATTATATGACATAATATAAAATGTTATAAAACATAAAATATATTATTTGACTCGATTGAATGATAAAATAATTAAAGTTCAAGTTTTAGGTTCACCAATAAAAAATGTTATTAATTTTTTAAAGCTTAAAAGGTCTCACATGTTAGTTAAAAGATCTCATATATCATTATCTTCTTTAAAGTATAAGAAATTTATCTTAATTTGTTGTTTTAGATCTCATTTTGTATTGGGTCAGACTTATATATTATATACTATTTTCATGATAAGCTAATTAAGCTTAATGGTTTAAGTGCTTAATTTAACCGACTAAGCTGGTCAAAAGGTCCAATATATATAACTTTCATAATATAAATAACAGACATGTCCAAATTAAAATATCTATGTATAAGTTAGTATATTTCATATAACATGCCCACCCAATTTTATTTTATTTTTTACAGAAAAAAATTAATATTTCATGTAACATGTTAACTACGAAACTAATTTGAATCATAAGATAAAATAAATCTTTATAATACTTTCAACAATTAATTGTATCTGAACACAATAATCAGATATTAGATTCTAATCTTAGTCTTTCCATTCAAAAGCAGGTGCAATATCAGATGACGATCAATTGAAATACTTCAAACTAATATATTTATTTAGCTTACTTCCTGGTTTAAACAAAAATAATTGTGATAATAATTATAATTATGATAACAATATCAGGTCACTTTTACTGTACTCTTATGGCATATAAGAGAAAGACAAAAGTAATACTACTTTCTCAAAAATTATAAAACTAAAAGATTCTTATTCAATCAAACTAGAACATGATTTATGACAGATGAGATATGCGCTTGATACATATTAGTATTATTATGCATTTATCTTTTTCTCTATCTTCTCGGAACCAATCAGATTATTTTGTTTTGACAATCATCCCATGTGGTTTTAAGACGGATGCAAAATGTGGTCTCAAGGCTCACCCAAGTCAACTTGCTAATACATGAACCATCATTACTTCCATTCACAATATTATTCAATATATTAATTAAAACCATCAGAATATTAACAAAAAAGTATAGCTATTAATATATTTAGTGTAGCAGATTTGTCTCATACACAAACCTGTCAACGCTTAACAAATCCATTAGAAAAACTACCTAATCAATTTTGGCGATATCCAACTACTTATTTTTTTTTCAGGGTACGTGTATAAATTAATTTCAATAAAAGCTCTTAATTTGTTGTACTTATTTTAAAATAAGTTAGGCTCTCAATTCAACATGCAGCATAGGTACCATAGGTTGCAGGTGAACGTCTATTTTCATGATTATTACTCAGTTGGAATGGATGGTACAAATGTGGTGGTCAACTGTTTTGCCTTATTTGCTGACTGCTTCAGTGGGAAGGCATAGTTATACTTATTATTCCAAGTAAGTTCTAATTTTCTATAACCTGACACATTAGAGTAATATATATAGTATGGTATATATGGGTGAGAAATAGACATATCTATGTTTTTTTTAATATGTGATCAACGATTTGATTTCTATGTATTTGTATGTATGAAAAATATCTACCCAGAGAAATCGATTTCTTAAATAAACTAGATACTTGAAGAAATTGGTCATTCATTTTCAGCTAAAAAATATCCCGGAATAAAAAATAAACTGACACGTTCGATATTCAATATTTGAACATATAATTGATTTGATGAATATTTTTTTACCAATTTATTCCGCCAGCAACTAACCAAGATCTATGCCCATCCCTTCAATTATTCACATTAAAGAGTTATATCGTGACAGCATCCATGTAGAGCTTGGAGCAAATCAGCAGCAGCAGGGGATGGCAAAGGTTAAGAAACACCCATACTTTGCTGGATGTGAAGTAATTGTTACCAGACCAAAGTAAATTATCTCCCAAAAGTTGGTGGGTGTGCAAAAAATGCAGTCAGGAGAGATATTTTATTCTGCTGATTTAAACACCTATAAACTATTTATTTGACAAGTAGTTTAGAATAGCCTTGAATTTCAACACCAAAAGGACCCCACCTCATCCCAATCTCCTAGTTTGAAAACTTAATAATAGAAATAAATGCTTATTAAACAAATGAATAGGAGAAGGGAATTATGTGAAAGGTGCAAAACATGACCTAAGATGGTAGCCAACTAGTTTTCTTGGACTTGCCCTTCCTTCCTTGTACATTGCATGATTGAAGGAAGTTGGAGTGGTTAGAAATGGTAGTTGCAATTAAAAGTCATGAACCATGAAGATCACAAAAGAAAATTATTGGCATACTATTAATTAATTGCCGGCCCTCACTCCCACTAGAGTCTAAAAAGTTGATTACTTTTGACAAACTGGCTACTGCACTAAGTGAACTTAATGTAAAAATTACTGCCCCCTATATATGGAAGGCCTAAGGCTAATTCAATAAGGGTGTGTGCTTTTTTATTGACAGAAAAAAAATGTTATTTTTGTAACTGCTAACAATATCATATTCACCTAAAAAAATTGTTAGACAGAGACCCCGGTTGTGCACTTTACCTGACCTTGATACTTCAAATCAGGATTTCAAATCAGATAGTGATAGAGGAAACACAACCAAGCGGGGTCGTCGCTAATTTTGTGCTGTGTGTCTTGAAATCTAACCTGCTGCCAAAGCAATCCACATGACCGACCACTAATTGCAACATTGTTATGTCTTTGTTGTGGAGTAGTGTCCTACTCCTAGTGATTAGATCCTGTAACACAACGTTTGAATCCCCGTTTTAAAGTTAAAGCAGCTTAAGTGTGAAGAATGAATCAATGAATGGGTTTGCATTGATCACCCTGTAACAAATTTCAGTTGACAAAACTGTGTCCTACTACTTGTGGCCTTGTCTTTGACCAAAAGTTAAACCAAACGAGAAATTAATACACAGTTCTTGGCATGTTACGCTCATGACTTTAGACTAATAAATATACGGTACAACATAAATTTGCAAGTGCCTATCAGTGCCATGTTCATAACTCTTATGCCAATAGATAATTAGATACTATGCACTGAAATTAATGTCGCTTTGCTGAGAACTCCCCAAGCTCCTCAGCGTGCGGCCCAGAAAGCTCTTTTATCTGTGCAATTGACAAGCGACAACTTTCACACGAATTGAAAGATCATAACATAGTATGTGGTATTATTGTCACTAGCATTTTTCAAATGTAAAGCGATTTTTTTTTTGGGGGGGTTATTACGTGAAGCTATCTAGATTCTTTTTCTGTGGATTAAATACTAGATAATGCTTCAACTCTTGCAAGCTAAATTCAAACGAGACGTGTACTTAGTTTACTTATGAGGCTATCATAGCATATTATACTTGCAGAGTAGGAATTCAAAAATTAATTCCACGTCCCAGAGAGTAGATGCATACGAGACACCTAATGACTAATGTTCTTGAAATTAAGGGGAATAGTACAAATGATTACGTATATGAGCTTAATGATTAGAAAAATAAAAAGTTGAAGAAGAAAATTACAAATATGATTATATACATATTATTAGAATAAAAGTGAGGTGAAATTTATGTTAAATATAAATTAAAAAATTGAATAAAAAAATCTTATAAAACTGAATAATTTTTTATTAAAGTATAAATATCAAAATTATTTATATGATTATTCTTTACCTAAATCTCTACTGTATTTAATTCCCTAATATTGCACAACATATATGGTGAGTGAAAGGTTTTTAAACGGGGCTTTGATAATATAATTTCAATGCTTACTTACAAAAAAATTCAAGACTGTTGCAAAGAAACGGATTCAGGTGAAAATGAAATAAAGAAAATTGTAACAAGGCTATTCACATATATGATATGAAGTAATCAATTTGAACTGGTTTGAGATTCATGTCCTCTCTAATAAATAGGAGAGGGACGCGAATATTTCAAACAGAAAAGCATGTCGAGTCTTGATGACTTTGAAAATTGTGATTGTACTAAATGAGCTGCATTATGTCACAATTTACAAACATGCTTAGATAATTTGATAGGGTGTGCCGGTACGTGTGTTTGTATCAACCTTGCAAAATTGAGGACCCAACAGACTAAGAGTCACATCCTCATCGGTGAATATCCGAGTATGCTTGTTGAGTGGGTAAAATACAAAAATGACTTTCATCTCCATGGTTCTCTAGTACACAATCTCTACCGTTGATCTTAGGTCAATAGGTTCAATGCAATTTCCTTCACTGTCCAATCAGACATGTGGGGCCATTTCTAGTGTGAAGGGTCCCACCTCTATGATCCGGATAAAATAAAAGGGACCCTTGCTTCTCGTTAAGACTAGTGAACAAAATTTGTAAGAGAAGGAGCTATCAACTAACAAAGGTAAGAGTCAATAGAAGGCAAATTCGAATTTTAAACCTAAAATGGGCCAAGTATTATTAGAATTTCTTTAGCGTGTATTTGTTTTGTAGCTTGCAAAATTAATTTTGAGAATTCTTGGCTTTGATTAAAACTGAAATAATTTATCTTTGTACACTTGTATTAATTGACATTTTTTTAGTTAAATAAAGGGTCCTTTACTTTAACGTCAGGAAAGGCTCGTCATTTTAAGAATAGGACAAATTACTGTTCTCAGTGACAATGACAATGCCAATACATATTGCCTTTTAATGAAAAACTCTTGGATTCAAATAAATCATGCAATTTCATGAACAAGAGGACAATTGACCAAGTCTGACTGACAAATTAAAATAAATTAAGAAAATATTTTGTACTTTTGTAAATTGTCAGATTGATACTTTTGAAAAATACTATGTTTATAATTTATTTCTTTTATTTACTTACTGTGTGTTTGAAGACACGTTAAAAACGCAAGAAATTACGTTTGCTACCTGAAGGATACATTGCAATATGTATTGGCTTCAATTTAAATGTGTAAGAGTGTGTCAACAATATTATACCAAATCCACTATTCGTTATATGATTTAGTTTTTAAATCATTAAATTCATTTCATTTTAGTTCTTATAAATCATAGAAAAAAGTTTTAAAAATTAAATATTCAATGATTAAGTCATACAATATACTAAAATCAATGACTAAATTACTAATTAGGTACGCTTTCAAATATCAATACATCATGTTAGTAAAAAAAATTACCGTTCAAATATTTAATATTTGCATATTTAATGTGAAAATAATGAGTTTAACTCACATGAGAGGAGTGATAAGAATATATTTCTTAATATACACTTTTTTAAATATATATTTTTAAATTAGTTAAATTTTATTATAAACAACATAATTCAAAGAGATAGTTATTGGATATGATATAAAACCACTAAATTTTATCATTTTCAGCCAATAAGAAAAAAAATATTTAAAGGAGTGTGTTAGAAAATATATTTCTAACATCTCTCACTCATATAATTGATATATAGGTGTTTGTAAGTTTTTTAAATAAAAGTTTAAGATCTCACACTAAAATATTCCTTCCCTATGTGCCTTCCTTCTCCTTAACTTTTCAGGGAGCCCTACTGCCCTACATTAAAACCCTTCACCACCAATCCTCTTTTTCAGAAGAAAACAAATGTTAAAGGATCAATTAAGTTATTGGCAAGAGATGTGTAATGTCGCTTAGCTCTTCCATCCTAAAAACCAAATCTATTTCACTTATCAATGTGGAGTAGGAGCAGGATACGACAACAAATGATTATGGTATTAAGTCTTTTTTTCCTCTAATAAACAGTAAGTCATTAAATTAAAATTTAGGTAATGTAACATGCCAGGCGAGCTCAAAGTCGACAATATAATTGGTAAAGAACAGTTGGGGTTCCATCCGCATATTAATTGTATCTCTGACTTGTTTTAGGCAAACGATTAAATTTTAGTTATCAAAATATAATAGATTTAAATACTTTAACTGGTTGACCTCACCCAAAGGATTAAATTTTAGTTATCAAAATATAATAGATTTAAATTCCGCTTTAGATTTTGGTAAAGAACAGTTGGGGTTCCATCCGCATATAATAGATTTTGTTTTAATTTAAAAACTGTTAGTTCTATCAACCATTTGTATCTTTAACTGATAAGGGAAAGTAATCTACATCGTTTATGAAGCTTTTTTTTTTCCCCTTCGTACATTAAATATGTTGCCTGTGGTATGAAAATTTTATTCCCTTTATAGATTTGCGCACATAACTTCATATAGTAGTAACTTATTGACGAACAACATTTATGTGTTCAACTAGTATTCAAAGTCTCATATTGCACATGACAGTTTGCGTAAAACTTATTACGTAAAATTTAAAATAATGACTATTTCTACTACTTGATTGGTCGTTTTTATGATACTTAATTATAATATTTCCCAACCTAAAAATACTTGGTTGTTATGGATTCTGTGTAATTAACAAGTTCATGGCATGTGACCCAATATTGATAACATCTCAACAACCAGCCGAAAAGAAAACTTTTCATTTCAAAACCCATCCTAACATAATAGATTAGCACTTTTTAAAATTTAATTATCAATATACTACATTTTTCTCCAAAACGTATTTTCCACTTCTCTTTTCTGAGCATATCATGAATGCAACTTCACCAACCAATTAGTGTCATTAAAACCAAAACCATTAATAATAATACGTACTCCGTATTTGTTTTTTTATTTTATTTTATTAATCTGCAATTGACTAGCTAGCTACCAAAGCTATAGCTTAATAATAATAATAAAAGTTTGCAATACTTAACTCATACATTTTACCAGTAAAAAAAATTGAATAGAAGCCAATAAAAATGGATATGTTGAAAAAATTGTATGATAAATAAGCTTTCTTTTCTATGGTAGGGGCAGGCATTTTAGTGCTTTTCGACTAATTAATTCATCGGCGACAAACAAGCAAATCCAATTGATTGGCATTGACATGATCATTTAAGCAAAATAAGGGTCTTTTTAGCTTCAAATAACATTTGTTGTTCTTCTTTTCTAGTTTTATAGATGACCGTAAAAACATTTTCTTCCTTTTATTTGATTTCTTATTTTCAAAGGTTTAAACAAAAGTGGTATTTCCGATAAAAAAAAAGAAGTGGTAAATTAAAAATATGATTTTATTTTTTATCCTTCACATATAAATATTTAAAACTATAAAATAAAATAAAACAAAGTAATATCTCAATAGTAGCAATTACTTATAGAAAATATAAAATATTTTTGAAATCAATGCGAACTTAAGGATCCTATATATTAAGCTGCCCATTTTTTCTAAATTATGGAACACAAAACAATAGAATAAATGTAAAGATTTTAGAAAGGGTTAAAATAGCTATATACTCTAGTTTTACAAATTTAATTAATTTATACTTTATTCACCTTGTAAAATTTATTTCTCTCTAAACATTTAATAGGTATGCTTTAGATCGTGTCTGATGATTATTTTCTTTCAAAGATTCACAACACTAGTACTCAAACATTATTATGTGACACAGAATGAATTTTATAGGAGTATTACAAAGGTGAAGTAGCTTTAATTAATTAATGAAAGAATATCACACTTATTTACTGATGGAGTGAGCTAAAAGTATAGCTTTATATCATATAATTTTAATCTGCAATTTGCAGGCAGATTATTTAATAACCAACATGGGGGGAAATGTGACAAAGTTGGAGTTTGCAAAATGGATGAGATCTCTTCCATATGATATGAGTTTGCCAAATTTGCGTCATGTGCATCAAGAACTCCAAATCCAGTTCTTTAAAAGTCCCACAACCTTTAACAATCTGATTAATTAAATCAATTCCCGAAGTAGGGGCTACTAAGGCAGCTTGCTTTCTCTGATAAACATCTGTAAGTGGGTCCAATTTTCATAATGCAAGTGTCAATAGTTTCTTTTTTTTTTTTTTAAATAAAATAAAATTAATGTCAGTTGTTTGGATTATTTTAATCACGTAAACATGGTAAATTTTATTCTTAAAAATATTATACATTTATATATATATATATATATATATATATTCAGTATAATAAATACTTTTTAATAAAATTTTAACACTTTAAAATTTGAATGCTCAAAATTAGTTTTAAAAGACTAATGTTAAAGATATTGATTTTTTAATTAGGATTAGTATTTTTCTGTTTTTTATTTGATGTTTAACATGCCAATCTTGAATATCGAGCCACATGTCAATCATTGGCACGAATTATGCTCCCTTTAATTACAGTTGCGCATCTCTTATTTCTGATTTAGGTTGAAAAAGAAAACTGATTATTAAACTACATAAGATGTTTTGGATCCTATGGTATCCAAATTTTTTAAACAGCTTGCTGTTAGTCAAAAAGGTACATGGTGTTTGGTCATGTTACTCTATCATTTAGTATTAGTTATTCTCGTTAAGTTGATTAACATGTACCACATAACTAAAATATTCCATTAATTAATTATTGAGGATTATTATATACTTATATATCTGAAAGAACCCCATTCGAGACTATAATATTTTCATTTGGTACATGGGTATAGACAAAAGCAGATGCATTTTTTCTTAACATCTATAGTTCACATAGTATTCAGAAGATATATAAACAACAGGGTAGGTATAACAGGATAATATATATATATATATATATAGATTAAAAGAAATTAAATGAAAAAAATGAAGAATATTTTTTTATAATTACTCTCTTGAGGCGTGTAACATCTATAGTTCACATAGTATTCAGAAGATATATAAACAACAGGGTAGGTATAACAGGATAATATATATATATATATATATATATATATATATATATATATATATATATAGATTAAAAGAAATTAAATGAAAAAAATGAAGAATATTTTTTTTTATAATTACTCTCTTGAGGCGTGAAGAGAGAAGATCGGACCACATTTTTTTTCCAAACCGTACACCAAGAGAAACTAGAATACTTTACTGTTTACACGCACTGCTTCTACTTATACCATTGAAGCTAGAAATTGAGGAGTATTGGACTTTTTGTTTTACACTCGATTACATAATTTTTTTGTGGTAGCTGTATCCGCACTTATACTATTTGCAAGTTTTTTTCTTCCTTATTGTGGATATTTTTTACAGATGCCTCTTGACTGGTCCAATTGTCATCCATTGTCGCAGATTAGAAGAAGAAAAAAAAAACAGATATAAAAAGAAAAGAAGATAAATGTGCACTAGAACTAACTATCCTGCAATTCATAGATATACTCTTTCAAAAAATTATCTATTAATGTCTAGCTAGACATAATTCATAGCAGCAGTTACAAGTATGAAAAGCATGATGAAGAACGTACCATATCTTCTCCCTAAGGTTGTAGCTATCTGCAAGATCATTAGGAAAGGAACAATCATAAAAGGACTAGCATAACCAGAGAGAAAACTAAGCCATACATCAAGGGAACAACAAAGTCACAAGATTTGACATTAAAAGAAGCAAATATGGACAATAAAGCTCAATATCTAACAGGATTGAGCAAATTATTGAGAACGAGCGAGCAAGAAATTTCCATCATAAGACAACAACCTCCGCTAAATTAAGTTAAATAGTATTATTTTGTTATGATATATTTCACAATACTTTCCCGATAAATCTTATTTTTTCTCACTTGTAATAATAAATTATGTTTAAGTTACATTTTGTGTCAACTGGGACATTTTCGACCAAAAGTAGAGTACTTATAGAAGGAAAAAAAACAATGATTTTACTTATTAGTCTAATTTTAAAATAATACTTATCAATCTTGCTTGTGTAGGCATTAGAATTAGAAACTTTCACCTTTTATTAATAATTGAATATTTAAATGAAAATTAATATGATACATTAGATAAAAGACCATTTAAATTATAAAATATTTACATTTTATAAACTCGACATATAAATTTTCGCGCAGCAAAAATATGTTAGAACTTTTGTTAAAACAATAAGATTCGTTTTTCTTTCTAATTTTTATTTAAGAAAATTAGTTAATTAAATTTTGCTTCATGATTAAATTTGATAATCCTTAATTTTAAAAATATTTTTAATACCATATATGTCATTAAATAATTTAACTTTTATAAATACTTTTAGGACTTTTCCATTTTAAAAAATCCATCAACTTACCTTTTTTGTGGAGAAAACTCACTTTGATTAAATATATGATGAAGTTCGAATTAGGGAATGGGATGGGGTTTAAGTTTTTTTTATCCTTAAACTCACTCTACCTTTTTGTGAGGACTTTGTTGTATTGTAAGTGTTTTGTGTGTGTGTGTGTTCATTGACAACAACAAAATTTAAACTTAAGCCCTTGTGTATACTACTCAAATCTTTTCTACTAGCTAGGTAAACCTTAGTTTGATATCCCAATGTCTTATATTGTTGAATGATATGTTATCTAGTAGATATTAAATATGTCTTTTTTTCTTGAAATATATACAAATTTTGCTTAACTTTAGAACCTTGTAAAAAAATTGATTTTGATCCTTTTTATTTTATTTTAGTCCTTTTAAAATTTTATTTTAATTCCTAGAATTTTTTATTTATTTTGAATTTGGTTCCTTTAAAAAATATTTGATAAAGACTAAAATAAAACGATCTACATATATATTATAAGGAATATATATATATATATATATATATAATATGACTAAAACAAAACAACAATAGGCAAAACAAAAAGGAATTTTGCAGAGACTAAAAGTCAACCAAAAAGGTAAAGACCAAAAATATGTCCAAGCCTTTAAGTATCCATTGCTAAACAAACACCAACAAAAGTTCAATTTGTGTGAAATTTGATATAGATAATTTGAAAGAAAACATCAAATAATTCAACTTTCAATGATCGACTAATTCCGCTTTTGCAGAAAAATTTATTCAGTATAGAAGTTCGACACTATTCTATTACACACTCATATTGTAAGGAAAAAAAATAGTAGAACATCCAATATTGTTAGATAGGACACTAATAGCTTGTTGGAGCTATTAGAATAAATTCACATACAAATATGTTGTAAAACTTAAACTACAAATAATTTTACTCAGTTGAGATAATTCAACTAGACCTTGAGTTTCATGGCATTTCCCTAAGGAGGCGGGTTTCTCACACGAAACAGAATTTTAACAGTGTTAGAAAAATTAAACCTAAATTCATAAAAATTATGAGAGTTATCTCTCAATCTTTAACTAATTATACCAATCCATATTGATAGAGGATAAAATATACAATTGCAATGTCTTATTCAATTACTAGAATATGTAGTGATTCAAGTAGAAATGATAAAGATAAGATGTAATATTAATCAGTATTTTCAGGATATTGATTGAGAAATTAAAAAGATAAAATATTTATTGGAGATATTATAAGAAATTTTAAAAAATATGAACAACATATTTTATATATTTTAATAAAAATATTTTTTCTTTTAATTTTTTTAATCAAATATCTTAAAGATATCTGTTAGCATTTATCTAAAATAGTATATACGTGCAATGTATTTTTCGCAATTAATCATCTGTACTTATTCGCGGAGATAATTAAAGTCTACAAGATATGCTTTTGCTCACAATGTTTAAGCTTTTTATTTAGAACATTTGCTTGCTTATACAGAAACTATCGTAGTAGCAGGAGAGCAACTATAGCCTACAAAAGTAGCGTGGCATTAAATTCAAATATAAGATATGCATATCATCAAAGATCCGTGGCGGGCACTTACGCATGATATGGTCAACGAAATTAATGCATGCTCATCACTACATGATTGTAAGTACCGAGGTAGTTGTGTGTTCTTTCATTTCATATATTCTATCTAGTGTAGAACTATAGAAGGAATTTCTTGCTGTGTCATTTCCCGTTCCACATTGAATAGCACTATAGTAAACAATACTAAACAATATAACCATCGATTTATTATAAATATATATATATATATATATATATATATATATATATATATATACACCATTTTTTAATTCAAATTCGTAGAACGAAAAGATACTCTCAATATCATCCAACAAGAAATCATTTACATGTTAAGAATACCAGCAAATATCCGCTTTAAAAGTTACTAGACACCCATGAGGATAGTGAAATTTCATTCTAAATCATTAACTATTTATACCTGCCTTAACAACTATTATAAACATTTAAACAATAAAACACAATTTGCAAATATATATGCGCATGCACAAGCGTTATTAATAGTTATAAATTGAACATGAAAACTAAGTGAGTTTGGTTTCACATTAGATTATTTAAAATCATGTTGAAATATTAATTAACTTGATTTTAGGTGCATGTTTACATATTTTTTTGGTTTCATATTAAAGAATTGACTCTGTCTTTAAATTTATTTTGAGTTAATCAATTTAATTTAGTTATTTTTTGTATTGGATAAAAAAAGTTATGCTAAAATTTACTATTCACTTAGTTTTAGAATAACAACATCCAAACATATATATCAGAAAATTGTTTCGCCCGAATGCACTTTTAAAACTGTTGAGCGAAGATAAAGAAAAGTAGAAAAATGCTCAGAAAAATTTACAAAGACTAATAAACTCAAAATGTTACATATTTATTAAGACTAAAAAACTTAATCAAAAACATATTTTAAAACAAAAAAAAATGAGAAGAAAATCAAATATGTCTTTAATTTCCGGATCCATTCTCATTATCAAAGCCCCTTGCCCCAGAATAAGAAAAGGGAAAACAAAGGAATGAAGGTTAATTTTTACAGATGGGTTGAGTGTTGTCTCCCCATACATGGACAACGAGCAAAATATGGTTTAAATCTGACCTAAACCTATCATACTTTATAGGTTGCCTCGTAGCCATTCTTAAAAAGGCCAGGAAACAGAAAGTGAAATTCTCATTCTGCCCAGAACCGTTCATTATCCATCATTGATTATTTTTCTTTTTAAGTTTTTTTATCATTTATATATTTTTAAGACGATCTTTTTTTTATGGAAATAATATGGTTTAAATATGTCATAAAAGTTATAAGATCAAGATCAAGATGATAAAAATTACTTCATACAGATAATTCGTTAAGGTTTTTTTATCAGGACTAATTCGTTAAGGTATTCATCTATGACGGACTAACACTTTAATACCACAAAATTATAATGACATATATTATATAAATGAAATCACAAAGATTTAAATTTAAAAAGGGAAAACTACATATGCAAAAGTGTATCTTAAAAAAAGTTATTTATACAAGCTACCTAACTAAACAATTTTTCTTACTAGCGAATATTCAATCAAGTATTGAATAAACGGTATTTAAATTTTTGTACCGGTATTTATCCCGATAGTTCATCTTAACAGACATGCGTTAGGTGCTTTTACGACGTTAAATTTGATGTCAATTTTGGAATTGATGGGAAGTTGCTTAGCGGCGATTATAACCGCGAGTAAACCACGACTTTAACAGCCGCTAAATACAAAATTTGTTGTAGTTATGGAATATATTAAGTATTACTAGTGTTATTTTCTAATTAAAATTTTCATTTCATTTGAATGATTATTTAATTTCAATAATTGAATTTGGAATATCGATTTAAACAATCTAGGAATAATTTGAAATTTTGAAGATTATAAATTCTAAATTCATTTTCTCTGTATATAAAAGTATTGAATATCTTATACTTTTAAATTATGGAATACATTTAATAATTCGTTTAATAAGTTTTATTAAATTTCAAAAAACACTTAAAAAATAACAATTAATTTTAAAATACTGTAAATAATCTTAATATACTATTAAAAAATATACTGAAATAATTAATGAAAATCATGCATTATATGGAAAATATAATTAAATACTTATTTTCTAAATAATTAATATATTTAATGTAATATAATAAGTTTTGCTAACCAGTCGGTTAGATCATAATTTTTTTATGAAAAAAAATGACAGATATAGTTTATTTCTGAAGTGAATTGACAATTGAGATTTGACACGCAGTTTTACGAGTTGGTTTGTTTTTTTGCTATGCATTGCACGAACACAGGTACTACTTACTAGTATACGAAAACGTCATCACCTTTAGATGCCTAACGCCGTTGAGAGTCGCACCCTAACCGTGCGACGTGCGTGTCGAAATTATTGACTCTTTGATGACACCTCCAGTCAAATCTCTCTCATTGTTATGTCCTTTTGGGAAGGTACCAACCTCTATGAGGCTGTGACTTCTCCTCCTAGGTTTCCTAGCTTTAAGAAATCTATCCCTAGTGGTTGAATTTGGTGGCTATGCATTTGTCAAGAACGACTTTACCTAGTTTTTTATTCTTCAAATGACAGTATAAAATAATGGACTACTATTAAACAGTAAGTCATTAAAATAATAAATGAAAACTTTCAAAATTTGAAGGATAAAAAGACCTTCCCTATGTGCCCTAGGCAAGAAGCCATAGTTATCATACTTATCGGATTGACCTGTTGGCTAGAGAATTGAATATCTAACCAGTTTGAGCCACCAATAGTCATATTTTTTTTTATAAAAATTATTATTTAGCCCATATGACATAGACATGGTATCAAGACGGGACACAAATGCGTGTGTGATTCTCAGTCTTTGAGTCATTCTCCAAAACCCTTTTATATTTTCATCTCTAATGATATAATGATATGAATTTTTTTCTCCATTCTGGTCACCATTGGAATCGAGTATACCTGTTCTAAACCTGGAAAAAAAAATAGACATAAAATAATTATAAAATTTTAGAGACAAATACAAAGAACCAGTTCTAATATAATGATAAAATTGGGAATGGATTAGTAATTTTAAAATTACAAATTTAAATTCAGAAATAATCTCTTTATATATATATATATGTAATGATATTATTGTGTATAATATTTTTATTTTTTATTTTTGCAAGAAATCTCTACAATAAGATAAGTAAATTTTATATATATCAAATACAGGTACGTGACAAGTATATGCATATCCGTTATTCTACATGTGTTAAAAAATAGAGTATTTTTCATTAAAATCGAGGCAGGTCCAAGGCAATATTCGTGGATACAAGATTGTTTGCCATGTGTAATGAAATGTTATAAAAAATAGTACTAGTATGACAAATAACTAGGCAATTATATGTTCAGTGGTGTTGAGAGATGTTGTAGGGAAAGCGGCATGCATAGAGAAAGGAAAGGAAAGGGTACGCCCAGAGTGATGTAGGAGGCGGATACAAATGGTTGTACCAAAGGGAAATTAAGGGCAAGGGTTGTAGGGTCTGTTTGGGAGGGGGGTTCTTTTTCTGCGTAGGTCTCCAAACTACTAACAACATCAAGAAAGAATGGGTCATGTGGATGTCTGATCAGTGAGTCTTTTAAAATGTACATGCACTAGTAATTCTGACTCTTTTTTATGCCAATTAATTGTTTTTCACCGTTTTGTACTCTATTCTACGCTGCTGCTGAGACATGCATGGAACAGTACTAGCTACTCTAATCAACTCCAAAGTTGGGGGTAACTGACATCTAGGTTTCACTACTGTTTATGAAAATTACCACACTGTAATCCGAGGTTAATGTCAGGGTAAATTTGGGGTTGTACACGTACTCATACCGGACTCACTCCACGAATAATTCAGTGTACTGCAAGTAAGGAGTATATGCATAGTCACACTCATGAGTAGTAAAAATTACAGACTGAATCTCCCTAAGTGGTCCCACTTTGATGCACAAGGATGTGTCATGTGTGTATTCGCGGTTGATGGATAAAGTGAAGGAATTGATCATGAGGATGTGATGAATCAAACGGCCAACAATGGATCTGAGGTGGGACTTGAAGTAGTACATTGGAGTACACAGTACGAGTTGAAGCCGTGGCCTATGAATTTTAATTACTGTGGAATTGATAATGATAAAATAAAATCAAAAGGGCACTGTAAGGCACGTGTCGTTATATGTGGAGGTGTCACAACACAACTCACAAGGTGGTGTGCATGGGGGCTGCGTAGAGCAGGCGTTATAATATCTCTTCGGTTATCAACTTGCTCCCCTCACAGATCGGTGATGAATCATGCTGCTAATGATCGGGCTTTAGTGCCAGAATAAAATATTTACAAGATAAATCATTAATTAGAATAGCTACTGGGCGTTGACTGCTTAGTATTTTAGAAGAGTAACAACAATGCAGTTATACTTATATAATTTTATTCATTTTATTATACACTATTTTCTCTTTTATTTTTATTGTTTGTATAAAAAAATATTATTTGTTATGCTATAAATTATTGTACTATTTTTAACTCATAAAAATATATACTCATTGAAATATGAGTGAAAAAAATGAGATAAATGTTGAGTGAGGAAGTTAATAAAGAAATTTCTTTAAGGAAAAAAATAAGATACGGTTAGAGTTTGAAGAATGAAAATCTAAAAATATTTTTTATTTGTTGTAAAAACAAAATAATGAAAAATATTTTTCAATTTTATTGATTATTAATTATCACTTGTTATTATTCTTTCCTTTAAATTATATTTTTTTATCTGCAAGATTAAAACTGAGACCTTCTCAAACAATAACACTTTGATATATATATATATATATTAAAATAATAAAGAAGTAATCATTTTTAAAAAAAAATTAAGAGACCGAAATTGTAGATAATTCACATTAAGGTAATCAAAAGTGCATATAAGACATATTTGTTATTTGAGTTACTTAAAAGGTAGGTATTAGACAATTTTTATCTTTTAAATTTAATAACTTTTTATTAAATAGATTAATTTTTAATTCCTTTATGCAGGAATCTTGTTTCTTTCTTAGTCCTTGATCCTTTCATTCATATTATACCAAAAAATCTTAAAGTAATACAGTACTACTAATATGTTAAAAGTATAGAAATAATTTAATAATTTTAAATATATGAAATGCTTCATAATCAATGAAGCTGATGATTAATGATTAGTTAGATTGTTAGAAAAAGCGACAAGTAACATGTGGCAGTTATCGTGGTAAAAGGTGTATAGTTTTCGCGATGTAAATCATGGAATTAGCCTTGATTAGTTTAATTATTACCAGTAGATGGTAATTGTCGTCACGATTCTCTTTCTAAAAGCACGACGATATGGTATATAAATATGCAGAGGAAGTGAGCCTTCCCCTTTTGTACAAATTACACATATACAGACACAGCCAGATAGAGAAAGAGAGACGACAGATCTCTCTCAAGGCGTTTAATTGCAGAGATCTTTTGCGTTTCTCAATATAAGTGAAAGAGTAGTAGAGAGAGAAAGAGAAGATCAAAAGAGCTAACCCTGGCTCCCTGAATATCTTCTCTTTTTATCTGAATCACGCTTTCGTTTGTCTCTTAGCTTTGTTTTCGTTTGATCCCATATGCCCCTCTAGCTAAACTCCTTTGTCTTCTATGCCACCTTCAGACTGATCAAAACAAAACAAAACTTGTTTTTTCGCTATCCTCTTCTCCCTTTGAGGTAAGCAGCATAAATAAAATAAAAAAAGCGATAGAAAGGGATCGATAGAAAAAGAGTCTTGTGGAGTAGCTCTCAGTGTAAAGATGGGTACTGGTTGGAGAAGAGCCTTCTGCACCCGCGACCCTGCTTCTACCATATCGGATAAACAGCCCGGAAGCCCTAGCCCAAACCCGAGCCCAAGAAGCTGCGCCCGATTGGGTTTTCTCTCCGGTGGTAGCAACCCTTCCACCCCACGCTTGCGTTGCACAACAACAGCGGAAACTGTTTCTCAAACAGTTACCGTAAGTGAGAGTCCCAGAGTTCATAGCAAGAACACCACCCCCAGAGCAGCGAAATCACCAAAAACGCTATCAGTCTCAAATCCAACTTCTCCTCGCTCCCCTCTCAAGCTCTCCCTCTTCATGAACAGCTTCAAATTCAGGGTATGCTATGTTTCTTTCTTTATTCTTGTTTTCCTCTTTTCTTAAAAAATAAAATAAAATTCTGATGTATGGAGTATTAATTAATTAGTTACGTTTGTTGTGGTTGAGCAGAGTAGCTGCGGAATTTGCTTGAACAGCGTGAAGACGGGACAGGGAACGGCGATTTACACAGCGGAATGTGGTCACGCGTTTCATTTCCCGTGCATCGCAGCGCATGTACGCAAGCATGGAAGCTTGGTGTGCCCCGTATGCAACGCCACATGGAAAGACGTGCCTCTACTTGCGGCACACAAGAACCTCGCTCCAGAATCCGCCACGCAAAACAACGTCGTCGTCATCCAAAGGGTCGCAGAAAGTCCTTACCCCAATGCTGCCAGCTACAAAAAGCCAACAGAGAATAATAATGCCTCCCCCATTTTCAAAGCCTACAACAACAACAACAACCACGTGGAGCCACAGCCAAAGCATTCCGATACAAGCAGGTCTTACGACGATGATGAACCACTCCTCTCTCCCACCTCCGACGGCCGGATTATTCCCATTCCCGAAGCCGACGAGGACGAGGATGAAGACCCCGGAGAGTTCCAGGGCTTTTTCGTCAATCCAAAGAACTCATCCTCTTCCAAATCCTACTCCGATTCGGTTCAAACCAGCGACGGAGATTCCAGAACAGTTCAGGTGAAACTGATGCCGGAGTGCGCGGTCATCTCAGCTTCACGAACACACGAGACCTACGCTGTGGTCTTAAAAGTGAAAGCTCCACCGTCACCACCTCCTTCGCGGAGCAGCGCGGCGCCGTCGCAGCGAGCGCCAATAGATCTGGTGACCGTGCTGGACGTAGGTGGAAACATGACGGGCGCGAAGCTTCACATGCTGAAGCGCGCGATGCGTTTGGTTATCTCTTCGCTTGGCACCGCTGACAGGCTCTCCATCGTGGCTTTCTCAGCCACCTCCAAACGGCTCTTACCTTTGCGAAGAATGACAAGCCAAGGTCAGCGCACGGCGCGTCGTATCGTTGACCGGCTCGTGATAGGTCAAGGCTCCAGCGTAGGGGATGCGTTGAGGAAAGCCACCAGGGTGTTAGAAGATCGCAGAGAAAGAAACCCGGTGGCCAGCGTCATGCTCTTATCAGACGGTCAAGAAGAAAAGGTTCAAAATCAGAGAGGTAATAATAATAATAATCAGAGGAAGTCATCGAGCCACGTGTCATCGACGCGGTTCGCGCATATCGAGATTCCGGTTCACGCGTTTGGGTTCGGGGCGAAGAGCGGTTACAGTCAGGAACCGGGGGAGGACGCGTTTGCGAAGTGCGTGGGTGGGCTTTTGAGCGTGGTGGTTCAGGATTTGAGGATTCAAGTAGGGTTTGAATCTGAGTCAGTTGAGATGAGCGCGATTTACTCGTGCAGTGGAAGGCCCACGCTGATGAGCTCAGGGGCGGTGCGGCTCGGCGATTTGTACGGCGAGGAAGAGAGGGAGCTTTTGGTTGAGTTGAGAGTACCCGCATCGTCAGGAACTGGGGCCCAGCACCACGTGATGACGGTACGGTGTTTGTATAAAGACCCTGCCACGCAGGAGATCGTATACGGTAGGGAGCAGGGTCTTCTGGTGCCGCCGCCCCAGAGCGTGCGTTGTTCCGGTACAAGGATTCAGAGGCTAAGGAATCTCTTCATAACTACCCGAGCCATTGCAGAGTCTAGGAGGCTCCTTGAGCATAGCGCTGACTTCACCAGTGCTCATCATTTGCTTTCCTCGGCGCGTGTACTTCTCATGCAGTCTAACTCGGCTTCTGCTCAGGAGTATGTTCGCGGCTTGGAGGCTGAGCTGGCAGAACTTCATTGGAGGAGACAGCATGAGCAGATGCAGATTCAGCAGCAGCAAATGATGCAACAGCGGAGAAGAAGGAGCGAGAGAGAGTTGATGGCGCTGGTGGACGAGAACGGCGAGCCGCTTACGCCGACTTCGGCTTGGAGAGCCGCGGAGAAGCTGGCTAAGATGGCAATGATGAAGAAGTCTTTGAATAGAGTCAGCGACTTGCACGGCTTCGAAAACGCTAGGTTTTAATTTTATTTTAATTTTTAAAATGTTTTTCTTTTTTATTATTATTATTAAAAAATGTAGAGGCATATTAGAGAGAGAAAGAGGATGGGGAATGAATGCATGATAGTCGAAGGGAATGGGGACAAGCTGGTAGCAGACGGCACGGCCCTTTCTGCATTGGAAGATGACCACAGAGAAAGGGGTGGGGATGAGTTATATAATGGGGTATGCCCCACTGTAAAATGGGAGATATTCATTGGTTGGTTCCTCGATTATGTCTTTTTGTCTTGTGCCTTTTATATACACCCTTGTTTTCCAATTTTAATCATTTGCTTTTCAAGATCACAGCTAGAAACTGCTCCCGTCAATGCTCCCATGTTGGGATCGCTACTTTATCATAACTATGAAGGGTAGAAACTAGAGAAAAAGTTGTAAATGCCATTGTAGTGGAGTAGTTTATAAACTCTCTCTTCTCGCTCTTTCTCTATTTTACTCTTTCTTTATGCTTGGCTTTTAGGAAATGGATATTGTCGTGTTTAAGGTTTTGGTTGTCGTTTTAATAATGTAGTGGGTTAGTTTGTGCGGCTAATAATTAAGTAGCGGTCTAGGAACGGGGATGAAATGATATCTTTTGGATGAAAAACATGGCAGAAGACAGAACTTAATGATGAACAAATGATTACATTCTATGGCAGCATGATGCTTTTTCAGTTTTTTTTTTTTCATCCTTTATCCGAGCACCTTAGTTCCTTGGCAATTCAGAATTGAAATTTCAAGGGTCCCAAAGTTAAATGCAATCATAAGGAAAACACTGTGCTTTGTGACAAAAATAAAATAAAATAACGGGGGGAATGAATAGAAATACGGTGCCTTTCAAGGTTGTAATAGAAGGAGGGATAAAATAGGTCCTCGTTCGTGGGAAATGAGATTTCCCAAGCACTCACTATGGTATCCTAGCTACAAAGAGGTAAACCTGATCCGCGTGGCACGTTGAATTATATTTGCTTTGGGTACGTATCTATTGCGGATATATATGGAATGTGAAAAAAAAATGGGAATTGAAAAGCACCATCGTTTCACATGCCCGAATTGGTAGTACCGTAGTAGAGTATATTTATAGATCAAGAAATATTATAATATATATGTTCGTAACATGACACTTGTAAAATGATTTAACAGGGAGAGTGATAGCTGAGAATTGAAGTCCAAATTTACAAGCTCTTCTTTCGTGTGAATAATAGAGCTATGTTAAGTCGAGGCTATAGGCTGTTGTGTTGATAAAGATTATGCTGAATTGCTTGTAACATTAAAAAACTCGTCCTGGTATGGTCCCTGTCACCGAGGTTAGCTTGCTCCGTTTGAAAACAAATCTCCAGCTTCTTCGTGGGCTCGGAAGTACATATTGGCATTATGAGATAGCTAAGGTTGGATGATAAATGGGGAGAGGGCCATTTTAGTTAGGGAGGATCTTGAACAGAGATGTCAGGTATGGAGCCCAAACAAGTGTTCAGTTGTCCAATCCATCACTGTGTGACCCTCTTGTTCTTGTTCTTGGCCCGGGGCTGTTAGTGTTATGGTTTATTCTTGGTAGTGTTACTAGGAGCCTTACTCAGCTAGCTGCCACAAAAACAACAACGCTTACGCTTTGGTCTGGTTCAGCCCCTCAGCATGGGGGGTGCTTATTATGTCAGTTTGTGTTGCGCAATAAACAAGCCATGGGCTACACACTAGGGGCCAAGACTTTATTTGCTCCTATTGTTATCAACAACTGTAAAACAACAATTATACTATTTAATGCAGTTAAAAAAGAATATGACATATAAACAATTTTCGATAATCAAATTATGTATGATAATTGGTAACTATTATATGCGAAGGAATCTCTCAAAATTTGAAAAACCTTTTTAATTTGTCCTTGAACAATAATAATTGAGTAAAAGAGTTGTGCACGAAAGTGTAAAAATTATTTGATAAGTTTTTTTATTTTTAAAATAATTAACTTAAAATAATTTAAATAATAATTTATTATTAGATCAAAGTGTAAAATTATTTTATATCATCAAGACATAAATATTAAACTCATGAAATATATTAACTTAGAGACCAAATTAATTATTTATTCAATCATTTTACATATGTTTACTATTCTTCCTCTTTAAATTGAGTATAATGTTATTATATTTTATTCTAATTCAAAAAGACAAACTAAAATGAAAAAATAGTAACAATTTTGTGTAGTATAAAAAGAAGTGGTGAAATGCTGCTATATAAAGATCAAACAAATAGGTGTATTTGGTGGCTCAAGACACGTGGTATTGTAGGGGGGAGGGAGCATTGTTCTCTATGTGCTGCAGGACTCGATAGAGATTGCATTTGCAATTTTGGATGGCAATATGTCATTGTTTTTTATTTCTTTTTGTGGGAAGTTTTAAGCCAACGTTCCACAATTCAAACGGTTTATTTCTTCACCTATGGCCCCAAAATGAGAACAAGAGGACAGGTGAACACTATTTACATTTACATTTCATACAATCCGGCCGTGATGTCCGTGAGCATCTAGCAAATATTTAATAATTTAAATTTATATTTTAAAAAATCCCAAAACATAAATTGGATAAAGTTTGGCATCATATATATATATATATATGATAATCTTTTAACAATTTTAAATCTTTACATAATAAAAGCATATAAGACTGTCATAAAAAAATATATTAAGTTTAATATATTATATATCACAATAATCAAGTCACATAAATAATTTATTTAAATAGCATAATATTTTTAAATAAATTTTAGGTTAAAAGTATTATACTACAGTAATTTATTATTTTAACTTCACTTTTTATCTTCTTTTTTAATAATTACACTTTTTTTTATCTTAATCCGTGTAAATAAACATTACAAATTGTGAGAGTACTATTCACTTTACATTTAATTTAGTTAGGATTCCATGGTTCCAAATTTTCTCTTCTTCAGAAATGTTACTTATGTGGTCTCAAGGTTGAAGGTCTAGCCTTGTGTCATTGCGGTTCAATGATGAATCCAAGACAACACTCCTTTGAAGTAACAGTAGCAGTGAGTCACGAGAATGTAAGATGGTTGGCTCTGAAATGGTGGGGGTTTTTCAAAGGACGTTCTCCGGCAAAGTAGCACTAGTCCGCAGGATCTATAAGGGTGGTAGTGACAAGTCATGGTTTCTGAATAAGGCTTGTAAAAGCTCTGTAGTTTTAGTACTTTTGAGCAAGTAGTGTGCCTTGTAATCAATCAATCATAAGATTAAATACAGTTGCATTGCTCTGTTTGGACTCAAAGATCTTTGAATGTAAGTGTGTTGGGCTACCGTTATGGACTTCATTATAAAGCTCCTTCGACCCAAAAAAAAGTGGTGGGAGTGGGGGTGGGGGAATTTTGCTGTTTGTTTTTAAAATATCAATTTATTTTCCTACAAAACATTTTTTTATCTGTTGTTTCAAAGCTAATAAAATATTAGCAAACATGTGGTTGGTTAAGTGGAATTGGGAATGGATTTCCTAATTAAGATTTTGAATTCAAATTACTTAGATAATCATTAATAAAACCAACCAATATGTCACACAATATTGTGGTGGCAGATAAAAAATAATAATAAAATACTAATAGTTGTTTTCTAAATTTATATTTGTGTGTTGGTATTTTTGCTTAATAAAATGGAATAGAGTAACAAAGCAATAATGTTTTTTTAGATATTTTAATGGATAATTTAGTGAAATACAATTATAAGTTGTGTAATTACAGTCATTTAATAAATTTATTTATTCTTATAAAATTATTTTAATCAGTAAATTCTATAAAATAAAGAATATACTATTCTTGTTCTTTTTCTATTGTCCTTTAAGGTAATAACACAAATTGAAAAATATAATTAATATCTTTATTTATATCAAAATTATTTGTCTTTTTTATTATTATTATCTCTTATTAATTAATTTTTCCGTAATTTATTAATGCAATATTTCCTCTAATTATTATTTCTCTTTCATTTAAGATACATGTATAAAACATTTAAAAATTGATGATATACGATAATGTTGTCTTAACAGTAAATACATACATAAATAAAAACAAAATTTACTTTCAAATAGACAAATAAAAAGGAAAGGAATAATCATAATAATAAAAAAGAATATTAACACATTCTTTAATAATACTTTTTGAAGCTCTTTTCATCACTGGAGTTCTGAAGTGAATTACCTGCCACGCTGAATTGCTGATGGAGTAATTTTTTCTCTAGCTTTTTCACATGAGTTTCTTTTTATTTTAATGTACCTCCTCCCACTTTAACAATGATTTCATTACTTTAGCTAGCCATTGCTGGTAGCGCCACCCTTCAATGTAGGTAAAAGCAAAACTGTGAGATCCCATTCAGATTGGTCAGTTCGACCGGTTGAAAACCAGTAGCATAATTAATCTGATTTTACTATTGAACCGATCATATAATTGACTTGGTCAAAATCGGTCAAAACTAACCGATCAATCCAAATTCTTTTTTTGGGGGGTATGTGTTTTTTTTTTTTAAAATTTGGATTATTATCAATAGTTATTTTGGATTTTGGAGTATGAATGAATTTTACTTATTCAAATAATATTAATTATATATTTATATATAATAGATACATATATAATTTTAAATTTTTAATATATACTGAATCAAATTGGTCTAATTACTAACCCATCGATTGAACAACTGACCCATTACTTCGACCAATTAAATGACTGAACCGATTTTCACAGCTGGATAAAAGAATTGTGTAGCTCAGCTTCATAATCCCTCATGAAGGTCGGTTTTGCTATTCTAACCTTGTACAACACCAGAAAGCAGCACTCCGAGAATCATGCTTGTAGATAAACTAGAGATTGATTCCAAATACATGGTTTACGAAATCAAAAAGAGCAATCGCAGCTGTGAATAAGGAAGTCCCTTCGATACAAATACAAAGTTCACCAATCTTGTCTCTATTGCAGAAATTAGAAACTCGGTACTTACAATTAATTTCCCGATACGGGGACAATCTTATAACAATATTATTCGATGCAAATACAAAGCTCACCAAAACACTTCATTTTTTATAACACAGACAGATAGATGCGGAAGAACACAGTGAAGAAGGATGACCCAAAAAACACGAACGAGTTAGGCCAAGCAGACGCACGGACCGACCTCATGGAGATTTCAGCTGTTTCAACTATGCAACTAAATATTACAGGATCATTAATCCTAAAAGTTGAGGATGATTCCTCTTATTCTAAAGGAGAAAATAAATCAGTATGATCAATGAAATTGGTGTTAGATTTCATTTCTGGTTTTGCTCGACCTTTGCTCGAATCTTCTCCTCCAAAACAGATATTTCCGTCTCAAGGTTGAACATCCTATTCAAAGCATGCATGTTCTCCAGTGTCTCACTAAGAGTCCGGCTGTCGTTCCCATCACACCTTAAATGTTGCATCGGACCATGAAGCAACTTGTTCACTATACCCCGACTAAGATCATCCACAGCTCTCCGTGTTTTCTTTGGTATATCATCACCCATCTTACCTAAGCACTTCTCAAGCTCAGCAAGCCTGATTCTTTCAGCATAAGCCCTCAATTTCTTAATAGTAGGAACAGTTTCCAGCGAGTCCCTCCAAGCTTCAAATTGCTTAGATTCTTCAGCAATGATTGCCTGTGCTTCCATTGCTTTTCTTAGACGATCCTCTTTATTGGCAGCCACAACCTCTTTAAGGTCATCAACATTGTATACTCGCACAGACTCAAGGTCTGAGACACATGAACCCACATTCCGGGGAACAGAGATATCAATGAAAAAGCGACGGCCTCCAACATCTTGACTTGCAGGAGGAAGGTCCTTGACATGATCTTTCAAGAATAATGGGCTTTCTGAAGCAGTACTGGTGAAAACTACATCTGCTTTGCCAGCACAGGTGAGCATTTCTGAAAGAGGTTTGTAGATAATCTCAATATCCTTCAGTTCTTCACGTATTGCAGCAACTCTCTCCTCAGTTCTATTGACAACCACCATCTTTTTGCAACCTTTTGCTACCAAATGTTTGATCACAAGCTTTCCCATCTTGCCAGCCCCAATAACCAACATCCTGGCATTATCATGTGAGTCTTCAGGTAGCTTCATATAGGCCAACTCAACGGCAGCTGAGCTAACAGAAACTGCCCCAGAAGCAATATTAGTCTCAGTTCTAACCCTTTTCCCGACAGTAATTGCATGCTTGAATAGCCCACTAATGTTTCTTCCAAAGCCATTAACTCCTTGTCCCACTTTGACAACTTGCTTAACCTGAGCAAGAATTTGACCTTCCCCCAAAACAAGAGAGTCAAGACCTGCTGATACTTCAAAAAGATGCTGCGTGGCATCATTGTTGTAAAGTAAAAACCGGTGCTGGCTAAGCTCTGAAACAGGGATGGAACTTGTCTGCAAAAAACGACAGCATTTTAAATATTTAGCCATGCACTACAAATACCATCTGTGAAAGAAACTCAACACTTACTTTTGACATCCATTCCATGACTTCTTTGACACCACGATGTTGGGACAGGGCAAGAACATATATCTCCATTCGGTTGCAGGTGCTCAGAACAGCTGCTTCTTCAATATGATTAAGACTACACAGCTCTGCAATAGCTCTAGGCCATTCTGCTTCTGGAATGGCTAGTTTTTCACGCATTTCCACAGGTGCAGTGTGCACACTGAGCCCAATGACAATAATGCTGCTCCTTTCCTTTGTATATCCTGTTAAAGTTAATTGCATAAAGTATTTAGAAGCTGCAACTAGAAAGTTTCAGATAATTAATCAGCACAAATCCACCAAAGAAAGCCACATAGTCCTGCCTTTGTTTATTTCCTAGGGTATAAATGTCCTTCAGAACCTCGCCACAGTTCCTGAAAGCTACAAGTCTATAGACTACAGTTTAGATTCATAATTGTAGTCATGGAGCACAAAAAGCCCAATCAATTGAACCTTCAAGCTCTATTTCCTACTTTTTTTTCTTTGTTAATCTTTTTAACAACATAATCAGAAATGACCAGTAAATGAAAACTGCAAATAAGTTTGAAACAAGAATAGATCTCCTGGAGTGAAGCAAACCATCAGCGACAAAAAATTAAAAAATAAAGAAAGAAAGAAAACCTTAAGGTGCAAAACTTGAACCTTTAAATGCAAAGGAAATAGCTTGCATACTAATTAAATAGTAATAATATGATTCCAGGTAAAAGCTGCGAGCTTCTAACATTTCAAACCTTGAAAAGTATTCAACGTTTAGATTAAACAGTGCGATCGCCCAATAACTCCAGAATTAAGTATGTGAAGAAATTCTCTGCAGTCCCAAGACTAATGCACGTGCTTATAGTTATTTACACCAGAACCATAAGGAAAAGTTTAACTCAACAAAGAAAGAATATAAAATTAAGGGAACAAAATTCGCATTGATGGGGAAATGGAAGTACCCAATTGACCGAATGTTGAAGGCAATGAGAGAAAATGGAAGAGGACTCACTATCAGCTGCAGAAGTCTTGAGCTGCTCAAGAGCGGAGAGAGCGGTGGCATTATTTGGAGCAACCGATGATGCATCAGAGGCCTGGGCGTCGCAGCGAATAACCCCTCTCTGAATGAGGGTTCTTCTGTTTTGGCGGGGAAAAGTGGTGAATGATGCCCTCGAAGGCGATGGTGAGGAAGAGGAGGAAGAGCATTTGACGAATAGGGCCTCCAATTTGGGACTGGAGAAAGTGGTTGAAACGGCCATTGTGGAGTCAGAAGAACCGTAACCCTAGAATACAGAGAGAGAGGAAGGGAATGGGAATAATAATGGAAGATGTTAAACGAGAGAGGGCGGGAGAGGAGGAGCAGTTGCAAAAGAGAAGGGGAAATTGTCAAATTGAGTTGTGAAATGTTGACCCTCCTCTCTCTCGGACTCAGTTTGGTCTTTGGGCGTGTGGCGTTGATTCGAAAAAGGGTATGTGTTGTTTATAATGAGAGATTTCTGAGTTCTTATTGGCGGGTGCTGCACATGCTTTGTCCACACTCCTCCTCCTCACTTCTCTCTCATCTTTTTATTGTCTTCCTAATGAGAAAATAAATCTTTTTTGGGTAAACTGTGTTTTAATCCATTATTTTTTAAAACAGTTGATCATATGACAGGTCATTGAATTTTTGTATCATTGATATTCTTACGTGATGTTAATGTTGTTACTGTCAATAGAAACTAAATATCATAACGGATAAAAAGTTCAAAATTTTTAAAAGATCAAAATTTAAATTAGAAACTAAAAGTAAAAATTAAAAAATGTATATATAGGGATCAAATAGATAGTAAATTGTATTTATATTCATTTGAGTGAACGGTGAAGAAATGAGAAAAAAAATATGTAATTGGAGGAAAGAAATGAAAAAAAAAATCCACTTGCTTTATATATTTTTTCTCTGGTTGGATTTGAGTTTAGATTTTTTCATAAACTTTGCATAAGCTACTCTTATAAGCTATTTTGAAAAGTTTATGAAAATAAGCTAAAAACATCTAATGGACTTGTCATGATATCTTATAAGCTTTTCCAAACCCTTTAACAAGCACTTATAACCTAAGTCCAAATAAGTTGGTTATTAACTGTTCCAAACATAACCTAGGTCTTAAAAGAATTTTCTGCAAAAAGAGGTGAAAGCTAAGGTGAAGTCTGAAAATTTAGCCTCACGGGTGAGGCATGCCAAGTGACCCAATATAACCGGTTTTGTCACCGGAAAGAAAAAAAAAATCAAATTAATTATTTTCCTTTTCTTCTTCTCATCTTTCCCTCTCTATCTCCATCCTCAACCTTCTTTGGCTTTGATTTGTTGCTGTAGTCAAGGGAGATGATAGAACGAAACACTAAATCCAGATTCGTGACAACTGGATTGAAGATTCGGCGACAACCATTTTTCCGTGATGCGAATAGCTGGAACTGGATCGAGTGGAAAAACATTTGTTATCAACATAAAGGGAATGAATCTTCTTCCTTCCTGTGTTGAAATGGCAGGAAAGTATTTTTAAAATAAAAAACCAGATTGCGAAAATATAATCATATTATTGTGGGAGTTTCAAACTGAAACAAAGCTTTATTCAACGATTCATTTATTCAGCTTTATTGTTTCACTTGGTTCCCTTTTGATAAACCGAAAAACAGAAAATTTTGTGTCCTTTTCCTCTTCCGTGCCGCTGCGCCAGCTTCTATCGGAGTGCATTCTTTTAGTTTTTTGCCATTACAGCTTTTGGTTTTTATTAAATAATGTTGTTTACTTTAAACAATTAATTTTAATCCATGTGATGAGAATGTTGCAAGAATAAGCGAGTAATCAATTTTTCATCCATGTGAAAAAATTGAAACTGACAAAGGTGGTTGTCAGTATGAGGAATGGCAGCACCTTTTATGCATTGGTGGCGTGTGACATGAATAGGCCTTGCTGTTTACGGAATCCGAAGCTTAATTAAGAAGGAGAAGAAGATGGATCCAGCGATATCAATTTTCAAAAAAATAAATTCATCCGGTTACCGGTAATAAATCCTATCCATTGATTATTTTAATAATATATCCTATGGTTTAAACCACTGCCTCACCGGTGAATCCTAGATTTGCGACTTCATATTAGAATTGGCCGCAAAAAGATGTACCTAAAAATTAAACATGGGTTGGTTTAGCTAAAACATATATTAGTCCAAAATATCTTTGTGTTATCTTCCTGGG
Source organism: Glycine latifolia (assembly GCA_013407115.1). Classification (NCBI taxonomy): domain Eukaryota; kingdom Viridiplantae; phylum Streptophyta; class Magnoliopsida; order Fabales; family Fabaceae; genus Glycine; species Glycine latifolia. Next base: position 8,009,309 of record CM023946.1, on the reverse strand, counting down.
TGTGCGTGTATACGCATGTATATCAGCGGTCAAAATGGGACACTAAATCTTACCTGGTCCTGGTCTATGTGAGCCAAGGTAAAAGAGGTCCAAAAAAGCAAAATTTTAATGGTAAAAAAAAGTCAACAAGGCAAAAAAAAATAAGACATATGGGTTAAAATCATTCCATAAGCCTTAAAATTTTATTTTTTTTATCTAAGGTCAAACAGCAAATGTTTTAGCATATGTCATGTCAAAGATAATTTGATTGAGGTCAAGATGAATATGTTTTGGCTGAGGATGAACTAAAGATACCCTAGACAAGATCAAGCTAAAACTGTCTAGTCAAGGCAAAATCGCAAATGCCCTAAAGTGTCTTAACCAAGGACAAGATGAAGATGTTGTGGCAGAAGTTGAACCAAATATGTGTTTATTGAGTCTAAGTTAAAGATGTTTTAACTAAAATCAGGGTGAAGTCACTTTATTTAGACAAAGTTGAAAATATTTTCCTTGTGATCGAGTTAAATTACTTTAATTGAGAATGAGTTAAAGTCAAAATTGTGTAAAATTTCATGTATATAATCATGATGATAATAACACATGAACCAATAGCTAAATCAATAAATTTAATAGTAATAAAAAAATATAAAAAATACATTTTTATTTGACTCATAATATATTTTCCTTTTGAATTTTACCAAATTATTAAAAACATACATCACTTTAATTTTGTTTTTATAGTCACCATAATTGTTGTGAATTATAAACTAATTTTATTTAATTTCTATCGAAATCTAGTTAACCAAATTTGGTGAACGTCCTTTCAATCACATTTTTATTCATCTATAAAATCCAAATTCAAAATATTAAATAAGAAATCCAAGACTTTAATTATGATTTGAAGCCACCTAAAACGTTTGGTAAGAAGTAATTAAAAACATATTGCTTGGAGTGATCATCTTCAATTGTCAAGACCAACAATAAGTTTCCATTTTTAGGATGAAGAACATATAATAAAGAAAATAAATGGGAAAATGGGCAACCATGGAGTAGCAGAGTTTCATTACCAAACGCAAACCCAAGTAAGTTGTCAAGTTGATTCAGAAATATGAGTCCAACGACTGCCATAGGCTATCAACGCCCAACATCTGTATATAGTACCGACAGTCTTGCCTTGATATCAGTCCAATGGCTGCTAAGGTCTATCAAAGCCTAACATCTGTATATACTACCATCGCTCTTTTGTCCTTCAGCCTTATGAATTAAGCATTTATGTCTGCTTTACACAAGCTGATGAGATATGCCTCTACACATGTCTTTCTAAGGACCTGACTAATGCTCTATGATTCTCATTGTTTTGCAACAAATTATGATTATGATTAGGAATTGTGTTGAGGTTGAGATTAATTGGGAAGTCTTTTGCTTGAAATTACCTTCTTTCCATTTATGTTCAGCTTTCAGCCTACTTCTCGGCCTCTCATTGTTCTTCTCCATATGTTAACTCCGCATGGTATCCAAAAGACATGTTGATCTTAGCGTGCGGGCTGTGTAGCCAACTATGCACGACCTAGAATTTGGTATAGCAATTCATAGTTTTAAGCATTATAATTATAAAATAAAATAATGGCATAAAGCTGCTTAGCTTTTTTTCCAGTTAATTCATGTTGAGATCCTTAGTTTTGCTTATAATTGTTGCAATTTTTTTGGTACCTTTAGTTTCTTAAATTTATGATTTTAATCATCTTGATTTTTAAATGTAATTTAATCCTTTAAATTTATAAATTTATGATTTTGGTCTCTAAATAGATTATTAATTAGTAATTATACTTATTAGAGATATTAAATTAATTATAAATTAATATATGTATATATATATATATATATATTAATTATTTAACAATAATAACAAAAGATTATTAATCCTAATATAGTATTATTGTTGATGGAGTCATGTGCGATACAAAGTACAAAAGATGTTTGCATATAAGAAGAATAACACAATGTTTTGTAGAAAATTATGATTATTTTTTTAATAATTAATGATTTTGATTAATTTATAATTAACTTAATGACCCAATTAATCAGAATTATTTATTAATAATATGTCAAGAGGATCAAAATGCCAATTTATAAAATTAGAAGGATCAAATGTTACAATTAAAATCCAACAAGATTAAAATTATGAATTTAAAAAATTAACAGCATCAATAATACAATTTAACCTAATTTTTAATAGAAGTATTGTGAATGTTTGGAAGATAGACAGATAAGCATGTAGTTGACACTTGAAAGGTAAGAGATTTTGGAGCCCAAAAAAAATGAACTTGGTTTGCTAATACAAATTGAGCATTCTTTATTTTGTATGACTGAACTGAACTTGTAGTTATGCATTACAATTTTACAATAGTTATTTTCAGTGACATTAGCTGCAGTTTTGGCAAAAAAATATAAATGTTAAAACGCTGCACTTTGCTCAATGTGATCTTGATAAGGTCCAATTAATCTTCACATAAGACGAAATTAGGTGTTATTAATTTTGTCTTAAATTAATATAAAAAAAAAAAAGAGGATTGATTACGTTTCACATAGAAATTGCAGTGGTCCAAGAATATTTAATAATTTTGTCCTCTGTGCAGTGTAAATAATAGTGTTTTGTTTTTTTCAAGAAAAGGAAAAAAAGAACAAGACATGAGTTGAGTCTGAGATTATCTATTCCTGTGCTAACATAGACCTGAAATCGTAGGACGAAAACCGTACCACGCTAGGGAAGCATTCCATTGGAATGAAGGGGTTCTTAACTTTGGATTAGTTTAGCCACATATTGTTTTTTGTTTTTTTGTTTTTTGTTTTTCTTTGTTCTGTTCAGATAGAGCCAGGCTTTGAAGCTCTAAGTTAGAGTTATGGAATGGGCCCTTGTAAATTACCAGGAGACATGGAATGGGCCCACGTATAATACCAGGAGCTATAGATTCATTAGATTGGGTCAGAAATGCTATAGACACCGAGAGAAATAGAAATGGGTTAATTGGTGTGCACAACTATATTCTCACCCCAAATTTCTCTCTTGTCATCCTGTTCTTTTACAAAAATATAGAGTGTGATTGTTTTAAATCATACATATTTATTTTCAGAAATTTGTTTTTATAATCACAGTAAAGATTTATTTCTATAATTACACTAATTTATATTTTCTAACATTATTTAATGTGATTTAGTTTTATTTTATTTTTTTAATTAAATAACATAACGACTATGTGTATTTTTTTTCAAACTCAAGTTAAATATATAATTCAAATATTCATTATTCTTTCATACATGACAACTTATTTATTAATTGTTATAAGATTTTAATATCCATATATTTTCAGTGTTAAATTTTTTATCCTATTAATTAATCAGTTGTAAATATAGTTTTTAAAATAATTATTATAAAAATAGACAAATTAACATAATATATATGGAAATTTATAATAAAATAACAACAGGTACATACATATTTATTTATTTATATTATAATTATAACAAGCAGATATTTGTCAGTATCAATTATCAAAATATCATTTAATTATTTCTTATTCATAACTTATTGCTTAGATCAATTAAACCATGGTCAACTTAAATTGAGGAGGCGAACCACACAGGGAGTGGTAAACTGAAGCATAGTCATACAAAAGTGTAGGCACGAAGGTGAATTAAAATTGCATTACATTAAGCATTGAGAACTCAGCGTTACTGAAGCACTCAGAAATGGAGACAATAACAGAGAAGGGATCAGATAGTAGTGTGAGTTTGAGGAGAAATACATCTAACACAGGGCGTCCAGGGTTGCCAATGATCCAAACGAACACGAGGCAAACGGATTCTGAAGTGTGCCATGACGACAGCACGCCGCCGGTGAGAGCCCAAACTATTCACGAACTCCACTCTCTCCAGAAGAAAAAATCAAACCCTTCAACTCCCCTCTCAGGAACGCAAGGTCCATTCGCCACGGTTTCCGATGAGGAACGCCAGAGGCAGCAACTCCAATCCATCAGTGCGTCCTTGGCGTCGTTGACGAGGGAGACAGGGCCTAAGGTGGTGAAAGGAGACCCAGCCACCAAGGCAGAGAAGGGGACACACGTTCATCACCACCCGCAATCACATTACCTTGCTTCAACGGTATTTGATGTTAGTGACAGTTCGCTCAAATTCACCCACGTCCTCTACAATCTCTCTCCGGCTGGTAATATTATTATTCTCCAAATCTTATCCATAATTTGAATTAAATAACGTTTCTTTTATTGTGTTTGGTGCAGAGCTGTACGAGCAGGCGATTCAGTACGAGACAGGATCGTTCATAACGGCAACAGGGGCGTTAGCTACACTTTCCGGAGCAAAAACGGGACGCTCTCCCCGAGACAAACGGGTTGTCAGGGACGACACCACTGAGCATGACCTCTGGTGGGGAAAGTCAGTGCTATCTCTGGAACTATATCAAATATTAAAGGGAAAGTCCTCGATCAATTATAAAGAAAAGATATTATTAGAAGTGCACCCTAGCTATCTCTGGAACTCATAGTGTGATAGTAGGAATTGACTAAGAAATAGCTTTAATAAGATAAAAGAAAACAGTTTTGCTCACTTATATATTGACGTTAGTCACGGGAACATGATGATCATGATATTGATACCATGCCCATAACTCCATGACTGGATCTTCTCCATTAAGTTGACTTTGCGGATCAACGTACGTGTCAATGAGTAATAAGTTGAGCTAGCTAGAGATAAGAATGAAAGCCACAATATCTCTATGTATGTATCTATCTCCACTTGTGCATGTGCGTTTCACTGACCTGTCTGTCATAGTCCCCCCACCCCCACACGTCAGGTGCAATTTCTTGTTTGCCATTATCTGTCATAGATACTTTACTTGATACTAAAAATACTTCTTAATATTTATTATTTCTTGAATAAAGTGTTTAAAAATAGTGTTACCATTGAGAGCAGAAGAATTGAAAGGCAACTACTTTGATTTACATAATGAGATGCGATAGTTCCATACTCTAAACTAATTAAAAAAATACACGATAATGATATTGCTGAGGGTCACCTTAGAAGTTAGAAATAAAGAATGTTTCTTTAAAATAAAAAAAATCACCAACAAGTTGTCAATTTGCCCATTCAGAGTTATGCATTACAATTTCATGTGACGAAATATATCTCGCTGGCTAAATTTTACTACTTTGTTAACTCACCTTAGAAAAATAATAAAACCAAGGTTGCTTGAGGAAAAAGGAGTTGAAAATCAGAAGATTTTTAGGTATAATGAGTTGTCGCATGCACACTAAGCCAGGAGTACGTGTTTCCAAGTTGTCGTGTGCTGGTTCCATGAGGAAAGTCGGGTCACAAATCTGAACGGGATTTAATTATCTAGTACAGAACTTCATTCTTTATTGTTTCACAACTATGCTGCCTAACAACAGAGTTCCGAAACTAACCAAACTTTCTTCAAAATTTACCATTTCCAAGATGATATTAGTATTTATTTAATGGATAATTGGATGCACCAACCTTCTCATTGGAGTAATTTTTGAAAGATTGACATAACTAGTTAACTAATAATGATTGTACTTCTGACATGTGAGTTCAGGTTTATGTGAATGATCAATTTCTGAATTGGGATCCAGAACACAGAATCAAAGTCCGAATAGTATCTGCAAGAGCTCATCATTCCCTATATATGCACAATATGTGAGTAACGAGGCAAATTACCTCTCTTCTACACTATTCTTTGAGCATTACCAGATAATTCCTTACACTCTTCAGGACAAAGTTTAATAGGCACTAAAAATGCTAAAAGAGTTAGATAAACAAGTGTGAATAATACAAGATAAAAAAAATATGACAGGTGCATCCGACCCACTCCTGAAGAGCTAGAGGAATTTGGAACTCCAGACTTCACTATATACAATGCAGGACAGTTCCCTTGTAATCGTTACACACACTACATGACTTCATCAACTAGTATTGACATCAACATTGCAAGGAAAGAAATGGTCATCCTTCGCACACAATATGCTGGGGAAATGAAGAAAGGTCTCTTTGGTTTAATGCACTACCTCATGCCCAAGCGCAATATTCTCTCCCTACATTCTGGGTGCAATATGGGCAAAGATGGCGATGTTGCACTCTTTTTTGGAGTATCAGGTGCAGATAGATGAATAGATGAATACCTTTAAATAGAGGAGTCATTACCTGATTATCAATGTTTTATCTTGTTGAGTTTTCATCAATACCTTTAATATTGTGATCCTCGTAGGTACTGGAAAGACAACTATTTCTACCGATCATAACCGGTATTTAATTGGAGATGATGAGAATTGCTGGAGTGAAAATGGGGTGTCAAATATTGAAGGAGGCTGCTATGCAAAGTGTGTTGATCTTTCAAAGGATAAAGAACCAGACATCTGGAATGCCATCAAATTTGGGACAGGTAACAATCTTTTATTCAACAAAAGAGTTATCCTACATTACGTAAACACTCTATGCCTATGGTGCCACCCAACATAACACAATTATTTTACCTGCCTCTGTTTGCAGTACTCGAAAATGTTGTTTTTGATGAGCATACCCGAGAGGTAGATTTCTCGGACAAATCTGTGACTGGTAAGCATAATAAAATAAATGTGATCAAGTAGGGTATGTTAAAGGAAGCAAAAAAAAAAAAACTAAATCCTATAGATGGACTCTAGTATTAATGCTTTTCAAAATCGCACATGTTTATACCAAAAATCTGGGATTCATGCTGAATAATAGTTTGGACCTTTCGATTTTGCAGAGAACACTCGTGCAGCATATCCTATTGAGTACATACCCAATGCTAAGATACCGTGTGATGCTCCCCATGCAAAGAATGTCATCCTACTAGCTTGTGATGCATTTGGGGTGCTCCCCCCAGTAAGCAAGCTGAACTTGGCCCAAACAACGTACCATTTCATCAGTGGCTACACAGCCCTAGTACTTGTGAAACCTTTCATTTCTATTACATACCTTCATTACCGTCCTCTAGTTATTTCATAGTTAATTTAATGCATGAAACAGGTTGCAGGGACAGAGGATGGTATAAAAGAACCACAGGCTACATTCTCTGCTTGTTTCAGGGCAGCATTTATAATGATGCACCCTACCAAATATGCAACAATGCTGGCCGAAAAGATGCAGAAGCACGGGGCTACTGGATGGCTAGTCAATACTGGCTGGTCAGGAGGAAGGTGTGGACTTTTAAGACAAAAGTACCTACATGGCACTTTTCTTCTTGCTAAAACTAACTTTCTTCCCTCTAAATGGCAGTTATGGATCAGGCAATCGGTTTAAGTTAGCGTATACTAGGAAAATCATTGATGCTATTCACTTTGGGAGCCTTTTGAATGCACAGTACACTAAGACTCTGGTTTTTGGGCTTGAGATCCCAACAGCACTAGAGGGAGTCCCTTCTGAAATCTTGGACCCTGTGAATACTGTAAGTTGATATTCAATCCGTTGTTTTCTAGCAACTTTTTTTCTCTCTCGTATAAAGTGTCGAAATTGGATATGACTTAACTCTTGTTAAATTTTACATAAATTGCAGTGGTCTGACAAGAAGGCCTACCAAGATACACTCTTGAAACTAGCAAGCCTATTCAAGAATAATTTTGATGGATTCACGACCTACAAGATAGGAGGGGATCAAAAGTTGACTAAAGAGATTGTCTCTGCTGGTCCTATATTCTGATGAGAGCACTTCCAATTTTGCGAAACAAAAATGAAGTTCAAAAGCATTTGGTGATTACTTCTACTTTAAAGGTTTTCACTGTATTTAGCTTGCTTGACTATAAGACGATCCCTTTATTATTGACACTTCCGTTCGACAATACGTAAATCTGTTAGTTTGCGAGTGTTTAATGATCGAGAATTTTGGACTTGTCAGGCTACTACAGTCCCTACTTTTTCCTTAGAACATTTATCCCCTCATCAACTCGAGGGGATGCTAGATTTAAGTTGTCACTATGACCGAAAAGAAATCGCTCTCGTTTAAGAATGGTATCCCCCGTAACGGTACTAATATGTGATTCAAGGCAAACTTAAAATTGCTTACTATAAAACAGAAGAAAGAGAATAAAAAGCTATAAAAGCACAGCACCATTCTAAGAGTCAATTGAGGGAGAGAAAAAAAGATTGACTCAACTGAAAGAAATAGGAAATTAACTTTCGACTTTCACTAAACAAACCAAGAGCTTATCAGATCTCCATATATGAACGTCCATTTGTTTTTAAGGGCTGGACTAATTAAATTGCTAACTATCCACAGCAAAGGAAACCCCTGTTTTACAAACGAGTCGGGAGAACGGCATAAAAAATCTATTGAACAAGTCTTAAATTTGTGTCAAGCAATAATCTCAGCCTTTTACTCCATATCAACGCTGCTACTAAACAAACTCTTCAAAAACCACCAGAGACAAGTAGTGGCTACTAGTTCCGAGCAAAACCCAGTGGTAGATTTGGTGAATGCAAGGGGAACATCCTAGTATGCATCTCCAAAATATATTAACGGCCAATGGATGTTCTCATTTCATACAATTCTTAGAGCAATACGGGGTTCACCAATAAGCAGTGTGGCCGGTATCAGAAAATGAAACCATCAGCATTATAGTATAGTAATTATGAACAAGGGAGACCTTAAAATCCTTTCATCAAGTCTTTGACAAGGAATTGCAGTTATAATAAATAATTAGACAAGGCTAATCTCAAGCAGTATCAGACTTTTTGCCTACAAATCAGAACATCAAGACACCTCTCTACAACTTCAGTGCCAAAATAAAATTTGGTTAAAGAAAAAGGCAGTAATTAAAGACAAAAAGTTTGCTGAATAATACAAAATAACTTAAGTATGTTGGATAGTTCTTGGTAAGCAATAGAAAAATAAAAAAATTCCAACAAAGGCAGATGCAAGAAGAGAAATCCAAGTGAATAAAATTCGGGAATAATAATATTAGTCATAAAAGTGATAAACGCAAAACTAGGACCAAGTTTCCCAAACTTCATTTTCTTTGTACTTGCCATCATGTCTAGAGTCCAGACAAACGTTGTCCTTTCAGGTAGTTTCAAACAAACCATCATTAGCCTATAAATTTATCATCAATAAAAAAGAGAAAACACTTTTTAACCTACAATTTGATTGAGAATCGAGTTTAGATCAAAATCACTAATTCATTAGCCATGTTGCATATGCAATATATATTAATTTGCCAGAGTATGTCATTATCTACGGATATGTAAGGAAGATCCTGCAAATTTGTGGTCAAACAGCTCATTTTATTTCCTTTGACCAATCAGGCAACAAAATTCTACTTTTACAGTTTTAGCAAGACATGATAAGATTCAGTTGATGTGGTTGAGGTGTCATCTTTGTGCTTGATCATACCAGAATCAACCAGGATGGGAACCTCTGCTGCAAGCCACGGTGCAAGACCTAAGCAAAGTGCATGTGCAATACCAAATCTGGGGCTGTAAAAGAATGCCAGGCACGAAAACATATCATTATTTAAATTCAGTAAAACGTTAAGAGGATGCTTACTAAAACCTTCTATCACAAAATTAATGTTGTTTGATCCCCAAAAGTAGTTCCTTTATCTTCATAAAGAATTTTGCATTTATAAAACATAGTTAGGCCGCGCTGTCAAAACAAAAGAGATTGCAGCAGTAAATGAAACAATCTCAAATCACCATTGTAACACCACTCTCGAAATTGAAAAAGTAAGCTCCACTTCAATATTCCGCTACAGTAAAATCAAGTGCCAATGTGTATTAAGCTATCTTAATGTGCCCTTGCAAGCTGCAACAACAACCTGAAATGTTCAAGTAGTGAAGCAGAACGGATACGTTTTAGATGCCCTATATATATTATCCAGCTTGATTGATCAATAAGATCATCTAACTAAGGTTCCTGATTGATTATTGTTGGGACCTTGAGCATTCTAATTATTGAAACCCCCGTTAGTTCCTAGCTCTTCTTGGTCCATTGTACACCAATTTCATATTCAGAGCAAGGTACTATTTCCACAAATTATAAAAAAGAATGGCATAACAAAACCTAATAATCTAACATAACGATGCTTCTAGTTTAGTGTAAAACCCATTCCTCAATTCACAAACAAGCTCAATTTATTATAGATTGTTCAGAAGAATAGCATACCAATTTTTGGCCCAGAGAGGCTTGAAGTGCACAGTCAAGCAGATCTTTCCACCCCTATACATCTGTAAAAAGGAGGGACCAATTAAAAACGTTGTAATCAAATAAAAAGATATAAAAAAGAAAAAATAACCTTTTGGGTTTTGCCATCCAATTGAGGGAGTTCGAGTTCGGGGACGCTGGAAGGGTAGGTGACGGGGACATCGAATTGGAGGTCGAATTCGTACTTGAGGAGGTTATGAACGTACCAGCATTTACCGGTCCAGCGAGTGCCTTCCGGATCGGCGGCGGAGATGCGGAACCAATCGTTATCGTTGGACTTGTTCATCAGCGTGTACGCTATCAGAGACTTGTACTCTTCCTTCAGCCTCAGCATCCATGCCAACCCGTCTCGTGGACCCGCCTTCGTCGTCAGCAGAGGGATCTGAGTCAGCGTCGATTTCGTATTCGGGTCCCAACCTTCCATCTCTCTGCTTCCAACCTACGCTCACTTGCCTTACAACCACAATAACAATTCTTGTTCCGTTGTTCGCTTTTTTATTCCGGGAAACTAGCCTATAATTGTAATTTCGCTGGGAGTTTTATTATATACCTAGGTATGTGTTATCTAAGCCCAAATTATCATCTTATATCTATATGGATCTATATCTTATCTTTTTTATTTGTTTTTCAACTTTACTTCTCAATGTACATGTACAAGATAAACATTTATTTTGTACGATTTAAACTTAGAATAAATAAATATATAACTACATTATAATCAAAACATGTAATAAGTATTTTCAGTATATAAATTATATTTTAAATTTAATAATTAATTTTATTTTAACTATTAATTCTTTCCTTTGAAAATATTGATATTTAATTTAAAATATTGAAAAAATATCTAAAAATGTCGATCACTCTATTAGAAACTGGTCACACTCTTTAACACATTCCTTTTTAATACACATTTTTTTTAAAAATTATTTGTAATCATAAAATTCAATGGATTTTATATATTATTTAATAATTTTTTTTCCTTATTTTATATCTTCAATATATTTTAATAGAGTGTATATGAAAAAGTGTATTACTAACCCTTCTTTTACAATTTTATTAGTTTGTATTCAAAGTGGAGTACAAATAGTTTTAAGACACAAGATTATCATTTGTTTTATTTGTTTTATGTTTGATTAGATAAAAAAACAATGGCGAAGAAAAAGTTTGAAAATAACTTCATTATACTTGTTTGCTTTCCTTGTTATTTTCTTTCAACACAATCAAAGATACCATTAGAGTCCTTATCTTTAACAAAAATCTAATTAACCTTTATCCAATAAAAAATAAAAAACATAAAAACAAAAACTTGAAAGGATATTTGTGACTAAATAAAAAAATGTAATGAAATTCTAATATGCACTATTCTACTAAAAAAATTTACATAATTGTTGGAAACCAAGAGCCTAGTACAATGAAATGAGATTCCTATCAAAATAAAACATACAAACTCACATTATAATTTTTTGTAAGTAAATGCTAAAATTAATATGAAGAACTCCTAGGATTTTAACATTTTACCTCTCCTGTGAAATGTTAATCATTATTATTTTAAAGTATTTTTATGTTTACGCACTTGAGAATGACAGGCTGTGTATCATTGAATTCTTATTGGATCAATCAACCTAATATCCATTGACTTGAATATTGAATAACTCTTTTCCAAATATGACATTACTATATAGCTTATATTAGACCTAAAAAGGAGGACAAAGTACACTTTTCACACTTGGATGTTCTTGGATTAGGTCTCCTTTCTCTAAGACATGATCTAGATACACTAGCGTACATGAACAAGCTCCTAATTTTACTATACTATGAAAGTCACATAATTTTCATGGACTTCTATTCATCACCCAATTGAGAAATTACTTTCATGATTCTTTGAAAGGCTAATCCCTTTATAACTAAGCTAAATAGATAATTGTCACTTTCATTTTGATGTTGTTGAATATAATTTGGTGAACGGTTAAGGAAATTTGAAGAGGGTTTGAAGAAGGTTAGGAGCATGAAAAACCACCATTATTATTAACCATTATTCGTGTATCTTCTTTAATCTGCACTCAAACTCACACTAATTTTTTTCTCCTTCCATTATTCTGTTTTAATAGACAAGTTAACATTGTAAATAATACTATATTTGTTGCTCTTATTGTTCAATGTTGATCTTACAATTAGTAGAATACTTTTTTTTATTTATGTTATATTTTATTTTGCATACATGTGTTAATCGACAAGTATTTGAGAAAGATATACCATGATCATAATCTCAATTTTTTTAATTTGTTGGAGTAGCATAGTATTTGTCATGCTATCTAAAAATTCTATAATCTCATTTTGCTCTAACCAATTACATTTGTCAAATGTGATATATAACAATTTCCATATACACTAGGTGTGCTTCAACGATATTTAAACAATTATTATCTCATTCTTATTTTTAATTTATAAGGATTGAATGCAATATCATGAGGTTTGTAATAGATACATATCCTATTCTACTAACTGAGTCATACTCCCTTTATTCCTGTTCTTATTTTTAAGAAACAAATATAATTTTTCAATACCAATCGAATTTATTAAGTTAGTTATTTTTAATTATGATATCATAACTTTAAATTTTATTTAAAAAATACCCATTGAATTATTTGGTTTGAGTGGTGGGTATATTTAACGACACTACTTATTTTTTAAGGGATAGTTTTTTCCACCAATGAGTGCTATAACTTATCTCATTAATAATTTTTAGAATAAACAAAAGTATAGAATAAAATTAGCAATTATTATATTTAAAAGTGATCATATATTTCTTATATTTATTAAAAAAACATTATAATTTATTTTTTTATATATAGAAATGAATGTAGTATTATATATATTCATAAGAAAAATGTCAACAAACACATGTTTTAATTATTCTTAGAAATATACAAAATTAACATCAATAACATTTTTAATCTAAACTAATTGGGATCCGTGATAAATAAATTCAATGATAGATATGAGGATGTTAAAAAAAATGATAAAAGCAAAAAAGGGGGAAATGAGGGGGGAGATTAAATTTTTTTTCTAAGAAGAGAATATATAAAATATAAAAATAACAATGAATTTAACTCTTTATCAAATTTATATTTTTTTTCCATTTTGTCCTAAAAAATACTATCCACTGATCTATATCTCACTTCATGAAATATTGTTTAACTACATTTTCTTAGATAATTTAAAAAATATTATTGGGATTAAAAAATTATCCATAAAACAAATACGTTCAAAATTTTGTAATTCTTTCAAAAAACTTGTAAATGGATTGTCTCTTCCTAATAATAATTTTTTCATACATATTAATAAGAATTCAAACCCCTTAAACAAATTGAATGAGTTTCCGTCTTAATCACAATCAACTATTATGGGTATGATTCAAATTATATAACTAAACTAAACATTAAAAGAATATATTTTTTTTATAATATTAGAAGTATAAACTATTTTATCTCCTAAAGAATTTGACAACATCTTGAATGAAATATATTCTTTTAATTATGTTTTTTTTATAAGATTCGAAGTATATAACTTATAATTAGTCTTAGTTGAGTTCCGTTCAAATTAATAAAAGACAATATATTTCTCTATGTAAAATAGACAACGTATTTAAATGTGAATGAATAAAAAAATGAAAATTAATTATAAGTTGGTATATTATTTATTATTTATTAATTTACAAATAGAACTTATAAAAGAAAGAAAAAAAGAACGTGTAGACAAAATTTAATTTCAGTTGATAATAATAATAATAATAATATGTGTTCAATTCAACATAAATAAAAATGGGTGGATAAATTTGTTACTCAGCAATCTCAATGCGCAATTCCGCATCGTCTCAATACGGAAGTGACCGTGGTTAAGATTCAGCCCGTCGAGTTGTTTGCTTCAATTCCAATTCTTCTTCTTCATCTTCTTCGTCGCTTCTAACATTAGATAAACCTTCTTCATCCATTCCGAAACCCTAACACACACACACATGGCCGCTCCTACCAGGGACAAAGTCCTCTCTCTCCTCGCCGCGGCCAACAACCACGGCGACGTCGCCGTTAAAACCTCATCGTTGAAACAAGCCAAAGAGCTTCTTCTCTCCATCGACCCCTCCCTCGCCGCCGACCTCTTCCCTTACTTGCTTGAGCTTCAGTCTTCTCCCGAAAGCCTCGTTCGCAAATTGCTCATTCAGTTAGTTCCTACTTATGTTTTGTTTTTTCCAATTTTTTGTCTCTTTATTGGATCTCTAAACGTGACGTGGTTGCGTATTTTAGTTGTTTATGATTTTTTCTCTCTCGAATTGGCAATTGGTTATTTCGTGTGTTATTTGTGAAATTGGCGGTTTAGGGCAATGCTGTAGGGCTACATTTCTGGTTGCTGTTTTTTCTTTTCGTGTACATTTTGTTACACTTTTTATTTGACTTCTGAAGTAACTTCTGTTTATGTTGTGAGAGTTTGTTTGCTGGGTGCTATTTTCCCCTCTCGAGTTTAGTAGCTCGTTTGTCTCCGTCCATAACTTGTAGCAGCTTCTGGTGTGTTAGTCATATATATATATATTGATTTATTTATTTGTCTTTTAATTTGATTCCTTCGATGTATTTCAGGATAATTGAGGAGATTGGTTTTAAAGCAGCTGAGCACTCTCCTAAGCTGATATCTGTACTATTAACGTTTTTACGGGACAACGATGTTATTGTTGTAAAACAGTCTATTGTTAGTGGCACAAATATCTTCTGTAGTATTTTTGAGGAGTTGATTGTGCAGGTAATTTCTCTTATCCCTCTGTCTTACATCATAGTTGCATGCTGATATTGTTAGTGGCACAAATATCTAGTATGATCCATGTGTATTAACTATGGAAATGATATGAGGTTATTGATTTCTGTGGTTTCTATGGTCTTATTATAATTTGGCTTTAGACCAGATTTATGCTGTGTTGCCATAGTGGTTAATTCTAATCATTTGTCATTGTTTAATGAATTAATATTGTCAGATGGATTTTCACCTCCTTCAATGTCCTTTGCCTGTTTGTTTTTTAAGTAAAGAAGGAATACATCTCACTCCCATTTCATTAACTGAATGTGCTAAATTTTATGCATTAGGAACTAATGATATTGACAGTAATCTGGAAAACCAAACAGTTTCATTAAGATGAAGAGCCCATTTTTGTTTTTAAAGAAAATTCATTAATATAATATGAAGAGCCTCTGCCCATCTCACTCCCCCTATTTTCATACTTTGGTATGTGGTATGATACTGACCAAGTATAGTAATTTGGAAAACCAAGCAGCTTCAACAATATGGTAAAGTTGAGAGGTGGCTAGAAGATATTTGGGTGTGGATGCTTAAGTTCAAGGATGCTGTTTTTGGGATTGCTCTGGAGGTAATTAGCTTTTGATTTTTAACCCAATGTTGTTGCCATAATTGCTTGGGGACTATTGCACATGTATGTCATGTCTTGTTAAGTTTTACTATCTTCTGAAATTGTTAGCTTCTGGAAGGTGGTATATCACTGTGGAATATCCTAATTAACTATGTTCAACTTTTTTAATCATGCAATTGATTAATATTTGAAATTCAATCGAACTTTAGCAAAGAAGTCTCTGGTTTTAAAAGATTTATCAGACATTTGTCTACAATCTTAGACAACCATTGAGGGACATCACTATTCTTGAGTTTTCTATCATTGAGTGCAATGTTATCAGGTCTGTGTGGTTTATGATTTTGAATATTTACTTATCTGTGGTGCTTTTCCTTAGACGGGAGCAATAAATTACAGACAATGCGTCAGATTGGCTTATCCGTGTGTTAAGAGACTGTTGTGACACTGGCATGTCTCAGACAGGCTTGGACATGTGTCAGACACGCCTCTGAAAGTGTCTGAAGTAAAAGTTTTAAAAAATATTTTTCTGGTTCAGACACTGGCCAAGACAATGAGTTGACACCTCTTGTTGGGTGAACTCTTCTCAGACACTGATACCGTACTTTTTTTTAATACAGAAAAAGTCAAATCATTAAAAAATCTGTAGCACAGGATCCTCGCTCCTTTGAATGGCAACTCCTTCGTAGCAAACAAATTTTGTGATACAAATTTAATTTTAACCTGTTTGTCAGCTTTTGAACTTAAAATATGTGTTCATAGGTTTCTGAAAGTCATCTGCTGAGATTTTAGGTTGCACACCACTGATAATGTGTATCACTAATCAAGTTCTAAGTTTCTATCAATCCATGGTACAACTTCATTTTAATCCTTATTTGGAATCTTAATGCCATTCTTTTTAACTTGAACTTGTGGTGGTGGCAGCAATGGGCTTTATTTTATTTCTGATTGGAGAATTAATTTGCTTGGTATTGTAGTCTGGTTCAGTTGGAATAAAGTTGCTGGCACTGAAATTCTTGGAAACGTTTGTATTACTCTTTTCATCTGACATCAGTGATGCTGAGAAATTAGCCACAAAAGGTACTGCACTGCTCTTCACATTTGACGAGTTTAATGTATACCTGAGTTTAATGATTTGACATAGACTACATTGCTTTCTTGCAACACAATATTAACTTAAAAAGTTCCAGTTTAGGATAGGAAATTGATTTGTTTGGTTAATAATTATCTGTTCATACATTATAATGTTAACACTGGTCAAAATACAGGAATTAGGCAAGCTGTTAATGTCTCATGGTTTGTTGGTCACCCTCACCCTGTTCTTGATCCAGTGGTGCTCATGTCAGATGCAAATAGGACTATTGGCATTCTATTAAATTTATTGCAGTCTGTTGGCAGTCTTCCTGGTTGCTTGACTATTGCAGTTGTAAATTGGTGAGTTTTATGTGGTATCAGCCAATGACCCGTGTTTGCATATTATTAGCATTTTGTGTATTTTTCCTGATAATAGATCCTGTGGAAATTGTCTGGTAGGCCACTCCTTGAATATATGTAGTTGTGGTTGCATATAAATGCTTGTTTTCCTTTTGTTGTCTTAGTATTACTGTTGGCATAACAGTGGGCTAATTAACATTTTTATTTTATTTTATTTATCTGCTTATGTTGTTTTTTTTACTTCCTTTTAAACATTTTATTTAGATTGTTGTTCTCCCAGGCATACTCTTTTAATAAAGGCATCAGGAAGGCAAGAATCATTTAACAATGAACACTCACTTTTTTAACTAACTAGAAGTATTTAATTAATAGGGTGCACTTAATGTTCCTTAATCAATACCCTTGAGACACTGATTAACAAGAACCTTTATGGATAATTTAAGAATTTAGAGAACATGAGAGAAAGTGACAAAACTAAAGGAAGAGATATTTGATCTGAAAGCAGTAGCTAAAACTTGTATTGAATTGAATGGATGATCCGAGATCTTAAACAGTATATATAGTTAGAGCCATCTTTCTAACGGTATAGAATCAGAGAATCTATCAACACAATAATAAACTGAAATGATAGCTAGCCTGTGTCAGTTGAAACAGAACCCAGATAGATAATTGTACTCAGTTGCATGCACGTAAGTAGATACTCACTAAATGTTACGTGTGCCATTAAGTGTACATGTCTATGCGAAATTATATTCTTAGGATCATTAATCTTAAAGTCATCCCTCATAGCATGTGCAGGAAGTATATAATTTTTGTGATGAACTCTGCATTTATTCTGTTCTCGGGTAAATTCTTTTTAGCAAATTATCTGTTGTCCTTGGTACAGTTTATTTTTTTGGAAAAAGTTCCTCTTCAAACTATGAATTGATTTGTGTGCATTCTGTTTGAGTCTACCACCTGCTATGGGAGAAATTAATATTTCTGTCTCTTCTGTATGTCTTTTTTGGCCTCATTTTGCTCAACAAAATTCACTTGCAACTCTCATTGTTGCTGCATGCTTTCGAGGCTCCACATTTTTTGTGTAGAGCCCTTTGGATTGTGTTTGTTTCTTGAAACATACAAGAAATAGTTCCTGGTATTGATTGTTTTTAGTTCTTTTTCTCTTCTTTTCTCCCTTCTTCCTTTCACCCTTCTGTATTTTACCTTTTTTTTTTCTCTCTTTTGTCTTATTTTCGATTTATCATTGGGTTCATCTACTACCGACCCCAATTAACTTGGGTTAAATGTATTGTTGATGTTGATGTTGTTGAAAGATACATTTTTTTTCATCATTGGTACTTATAGATTGCATTTATATTATGATATCATGCTGAGTTTGTTATGTGGTCCTGCAATTCAAAAGGCATTGAACATACAAGTATGAACAACTGTTTCTCTGTGCCACATGTTGACTGTAAATATTGCCATTTTGTCACAAAAAGTTGTAAAAGGCTGGTTGCTGGGTTAGAGGTCTTGTGAAATTTATCTACGGATTGTGAGGAATGGGGCAGTAAAAACAATACAAATTATGGACTATAAGTGGGTTCCCAAGCATAACAACAAAAATGAAACTAAAATCAGAGGGGAATTGTGATTGTTTGTAAATATTTTTTCATGATTAAAAGAATAATTCATTAAGCCAAGACAAGAGTATGAAACAAGATGGCTACAAAGATACGACAGAGTTGTTGGGGAAAAGAAAATACATCAGGTCAAATCCAATTGCCACAAAGTATATGCCTATGCCTTACTGTTCAACCTTCTCCCCCTCTTATGCCCCTTGTATTTGATTCATCTCTATTTATTTGTATTTAGTCTGCACATAAATGAATTCACTGCTAATGTGTTTAGCAGCTTGTCAAATTATCAGTATAGATGCCTTGTTTCCAAGCACACAATGGTTCTAAAGCTTGAAACCTTCGTTGCAGCTGCAATACATTCAATTCAATATATGTGATTGTACAAGTTTGAAATATTGTAAAGTGTTTTTGTTCTGCCTTACTCATTTCTATGCAGGAAGGTTACAAGTGTATTTCTTAAAATTCTAGTCTATCTTTTTGCATTGGGATTTCACATCAATATAATTACATCATACACTCGTGCCTTGATCATTATTGATGCGATTAGATGTCTTAAATTGATGAAAGGCTTTAAAAAATGAGCAAATAACTGCATTTTGCCCCTGGTTTTACTATGTTCAAAATGGAGTGACCACTGAAGCAGGGACTCGTGGATCAAACAAGTTCATCTGCTTGTTTTTTAGTAACATTGCAGCATGCCAATCAGTTCGTTATGGGGAGTTAGTGGCCTTGGATACTTCTACGTTGGTGGTTCATATATTGGAAGTTACCTTGATAAGACTGTAACATGGTTCTTATTTATACTATGGAGTGCCAGTTGGCCAGGTGGTAGAAATCGAAAGTGATGCATTAAAATGGTCATCTCGTGAACCGAGGATACATGGTCGTCAAGTGATGCAGTTTATTATTGTAAACTGTTAAGAGACCATTTACTATTTAAAATTTATGCTGTAAGCGTATACACAGTTAATGTATTTATTATTTTATTACAGCTGATGCACAGTTAGTGCCTCAATATGATTCAATTTATATTTTGGTGTTCTTGTGTTATATATTTGTTTTGACTCATTTTTGTGGATTTTTCATTCCATTTGTTAGCATATTAATAATGCTAGAACCATTACATAGTGAACCCAGTAAACTTCTGTTCTGCTGATCCTTTGATTGGTTCTGGCAACCAGCTTCTAAATTGCAAATATTTTGCGTATCCCTTTTCAGTTCTACAGCTGGTTTGCAGTTTAAACCTGCCTTTTGAAATTTATCCCATGACATGGACATTCAATTTAGAGTTTCATCCAAGCTATCTAGCAATTCTTCTCCCCTCCAAATGTATCAGCAAGCAAGGAATATGATAAATGGTTGAATGAATATCAACAACTATTTGTCAAGGTTTCATAATGAAAATTCCACTACTATATGCATTGCTGTTTTGAAAATTAGATTCTTAAAAACTCCGCAATAAGTATTAAATAATAGAAATTTTTTCATTGAGCTCTAACCAGTTTTTAAGTTAGCAGAGGGGATTCATTTTCACATATGCTACCCTCTTTATGACAATGCATAGTGCTAGTAAGTGACATAGATTTAATGTATGCAAATCAAATGAAAATGACAATTGAGAAGAATGATTTATCTTTGCTCTGTGGCTGCATGCATATTTTTATTTAAAAACTGTTTGACAACATAAGGAAAACCCGTGGTGAATCACAAGGCTTTGCTTCTAAACTTTAAAAGCATCTTTTTAAAGCTTCGAAACATTTCAACAAGATATGGTCATGTTTATTTGATATTGTCTAGCAGCTGGCTTATTGAGTTTATAGTGGTAGCAACGATTTTGGCTGAGTTTGTATGTGCTGTCCATACCCTGGGGTTTGTTTTATTCATTGTAAGCTATAGAGGCTTACTCCATTATTTTACCTTTTTCACTTAGGTATCCTGAAAATATGTATGATTTTATTCTTTAATGCTAATCAGGACTCATGTTATGCCAGATGTTGAACTGTTTAGTTGCCTGAGATCTGTATGTTAGCCTGTTATGTTTGAAAATAATAGAATCTTGCAGAAACAGGAGCATAAATTGAATTCTAGATATTTTTTTTATTCTTTTTACCCCTCTTAGTGATAGAAATGTAATTGCTATACCCAGCTTATTTATCTACAGAGCAATTACATACCACTCTATTTCCCCCACTTTTTTGTTCTTTGTTTTGGGTTGTCGAGATCCTCCTTTTGTTCTGACTTTTGAAACCCTTGTTATGTGTCCAATAGAAAAATTGCAATGCATTGCCTTGAAGAAAGTACTGGTCTCTGTTTAATCATACTTCCATATTTTACTAACGTTTTTTGTTTCAATAAATGTTCAACTGAAACTGCTTTAGCTAATCTTTACCTTTGCCATTCTGTATTCACCCTTTTTCTTTTTTCTCTGCGTAATGGTCATCTGTTTCTCAACATAGAATGGATTTGTGAAAAAAATCTTACTTATTAGTTTGCATCTTATAAGAAATTGGTCATACTGGATTATTCTTCATCACAGCTTTGCCTTTGGTAATGTATTGTTTTGTAGTCTAGCATTTACAAGGGCTTGTTTAATTTAATTTTGGATATTTTCTTTTTGTTCTTTAAGTTTCTGCATGCAAACTATTTTTAAAGGATACCTGAATTTGAATACTAAGACAAATTTTAAATTTTTAATCATAGCCACTGGTGTTCTTTCCTAGTGCAATGACATGTTTATTTGATAATCTTTTCATGGCAATTTATTCAATGTCACTGCAGAATTATAATAAAGTTTCATTTTAATAGTTGGTGACCAGCTGCCACCCCCAAATTGAGTAAAGAAATATAAGAAAAATATAACGTGCTCATTTATCATTATATGACGTGTCTAATTTATGGTTATGTTATTTCTGCTATTCACTACATTCCTGTCTGCCTTTATTTTTTAGTAATGGTTACGTGTTCTTCCCCTTTAAATGTCTTGTGCATATTATTTTATCTAGGATAGAAGTTGGGCATATTTAACTCTGGTTTGTGATGAAAACTGAGGTTTGAGGACTGGCATAATCGGTTCCATTTAGCATTGAAGCATATTTTTCTCGAGTTCCTTATACTGTGTTACATGGCCAATAACACTGTTCCTTTAGCTTGGTTTATATGAAATGAATACAAGATATAAGTTAGAGTGTTAAGAGTATGAAGTGAGGGAATTGCAGTATGAAGTAGTTTGTCTTATTTTGAATAACTTTCTTCAGATAAACAAATAATACTGCCAGAGATGCAAAAAAAATTACGATTGCTCTCAGTTTGTTGTTTGGTGTATTTGGTTGGAAAGAAATGCCAGAATTTTCCCTGTTCAGCAGTCTTCTTTTGAGATCATTTGGCATCTATGTAGTTTTTCTAGTTTCTTTGTGATGCTCTGTCAATTGTCTTTTTAGGGGAGTGTGTTTGATAGATCTTCAGAGAGATTGGCATGCTCTGTTGCATGGTTCTTGATTTTTTCTTTCCCTTTTGTATTTTTTTTCCCTTAGGGATATCTTATCTTCTACATTTGTATCTTTCTTTTCCTTAATAAATTCTATGTTTATAAATTGCAAATATAAAAACCCTCAGATTTGGTAAAAGTTACAAATGGAATATATGAATAAGCAAATAGTTCAGCACTGTCACTAATTTTTCTCTGTATAAAATATGTTAGTCTAAAAGTGCTCTGGCAATTATTAATAGGAAGAAAAAAAATCTCTACACCACCTATTGCTTGAGTCAGTTTCCCATTGCTTCTACACTTTCTATGTTTTCCAGAAAGTATAAGTCAAATACCTAAATTCCTTGATCAGCTCATTATAGATGAATTCTTAATTAATTGAAACAATAACGGTAACCAAAATTTTAATAAGAGCTTTTTGAACACCTGGCATGTGATTCAGTCAGGTTGTTTTTAACATTCTTTAAAAGTAGTTGTCCACTACTTAAGCATGCAAATATCCACTAGGTTGTTAAATATGATTTTGAAAGAAAATGCCAGTTAGAATCACTTAAATGCAATGCTTTGAGTGATTTTTGTTATTGACACTCAAACAAATATTCTCATTGACGGTTTTCAGTTACATTGTTTGCAGTTAGAATTCTGAATGAATATGCCTTTATTGATATGCTTTCCCCCCAAGTACTTGGATTTAATTTTCTTGGTGTTTGCTTTACTTTTATGTTGCTCCCTGGCATTATTTGTAGTTGTTGTGGTTTAGATACTGTTTTGCTTCTCTTGCCTCCTGTCATTGTCATGTCAAACCTAACCGTCTAAAGTGTTTGTTTTGACAGTTTAGCAGCCATCGCAAGGAAAAGGCCACAACACTATGATACTATTCTTTCAGCATTGCTTGATTTTGATCCAAGTTTTCAAACAGTGAAAGGATGTCATGTTACTAGTATTCAGTACTCCTTAAGAACAGCTTTTTTGGGATTTCTTAGGTGCACTTATTCACCAATACTGGAGGTAAATATGCTTGTATTTTATATTCGAGCCTCCAACTTAAACTGTCTGACACATTTCTCACCTTAATGTATGGTAAGAAATATTGGGCCTTAAGAGATTTACTTTGTATCTGTGAAAAGTTGGCCAAATCATTATGATGTATTGTGCATTTGTATTATGCAAAAATTGCAAGTTTTTCATATATATCATTACACACCCAAATTACATATCAGTACTAAGCATGGAATTTGCGGTCCTACTTCTCGAAGATTTTCCTCAGATATTTCTCAAACTTGGACTCCTTCTATTTTAGAGAGACTATTCCTTGTTGATGGATAGTGCTTTAACTTCATGATTGCTTGCAGATGGAATCCTAGAATATGTCATGTAGGGTTTGACTACAATTTTCCTGTACTCAGTTACTGTTTTCCCATGTTTCAATAAGTGTGCCATTTTCTTTTCAATTTTTGCACACAATTAAGCATTTTATAATTAAGAACAAAGTGCATACTAGCAAGCACCGGTAGGAAGAATACTGTGAAGATAATTTCCTTATCGGGATCCTTGCTTATAGGTTTAAAGGACATGGACAGGTGTTATGTGGCTAACCATGATAGACTCATTATCTCAAATAAAATTTTTTATTAATATTTTGCAGTCTAGAGAAAGACTAATAAGGAGCCTGCGAGCTATGAATGCGGGGGATGCTGCTGATCAGGTCATTCGGCAAGTCGACAAAATGATTAAAAATGGTGATCGTTCTACCCACGATGCACGGGTTAGCAAGGTAGGTGGTGACTTGCTATTTTTTGCTGCAAAGTAAGCTACTGATATTGAGCGGAAGTTATGATTTTTTCCCTTCATTTATATCACATTCAAATTGATTTTTAACTTTCAGGATGATCAACCATCAGCTCAGTCACCTGTTTCAGGGGAATTATCTAGAAAAAGATCTGTTCCTCTAGATAATGAACAATTGGCCAATGGTCATGATACCATCTCTAAGCGGATTCGTTCTGGTTCTGGTTCTGATTCTCACTCTACTTTACCAACTCAAATAAATGATTCTGGGCAGGATTTTAACTCTGTTAATGAAGTATCAGCTAATGTTCCTGTGCTGGATAGCGAACTAACTGCTGTGGAGCAAATGATTGCTGTGATTGGTGCTTTACTTGCTGAAGGAGAGAGAGGTGCTGAATCTCTTGAAATTCTCATTTCAAAGATTCATCCTGATCTGTTGGCTGATATTGTCATAACTAATATGAAGCACTTGCCTAATAATCCCCCACCACTAGCGAGGATTGGGAATTTACCAGTAACACGACAATTAAGCTCCCAAGTCAGTCAATCACAGGTTATAGCAGCTTCTGTTCCAATAAATTCTGTCCAGTCCTTGCCTGGTACTACCCAAGCTTCATTCCCTTCAACTATGACCACTGTCACTGCTACTGCTACTGCTACTGCTACCACTTCATTGCCATCTGACAGCTCTAGCTTCAGTAACCAGCCTGCTGATTCTAAACGTGATCCACGACGGGTAAATCCATGTTTTCTTTG
The DNA here is from genome assembly GCA_013407115.1 of Glycine latifolia. Taxonomy (NCBI): domain Eukaryota; kingdom Viridiplantae; phylum Streptophyta; class Magnoliopsida; order Fabales; family Fabaceae; genus Glycine; species Glycine latifolia. The sequence continues at coordinate 7,984,593 of CM023946.1, read as the reverse complement.
TATGAGTTGGCTTTACTGGTCAATATTTCGATATAGATAATTTTAAAATACAACCTGTGTTACCTTGAACCATCTGGTTCAAATTTTCAGGATCCCCGGCGCCTGGATCCCCGGCGTGTAGTGGTAACTCCTGGAGAAGCAACTGCATCAATTGCAGATGATACTGGGGCCACAAAATTAGAGTTTGATGAACCCGTGTCTTCCATTAAGCCTGTGTCACTTCCTGTTGTGATTGCTGATGACAATACTCCATCAGATCTGACGGTCAAAATAATAAATGATGATATTATCTCTGAAGGTTCCCCAGTTTCAGGACCTGATCGGCTAACTCCGAAAACAGAGGATCTGGAAAGGCCTGGAGATATTCATCAGATTACAGAAGCAGCTACTTCCTTGGATCTCCCACTCTTTTCTACTGATTTAAGAGATGAGGATCCGAGTACAGTGAAGCTGTCAGATGATACTGAAACAACTGGGACAGATTCATCAATTTTCGAGTTTGATCAGTTTTCTCTTGATGTTCAAGTTGAATCTACATTGGAAGACACCTGTCTGGAGTTACCACAACTTCCACCTTATATTGAACTATCCAAAGAACAGGAAAGTAAGGTGAAAAACATGGCTGTTATGCATATAATTGATTCATACAAACATTTGCATGGGACAGATTGTCAGCAGTTTTCCATGCCTCTACTTGCTCGACTAGTTGCACAGGTAGAAAATTGTTTCTTTTTAGTGTTCCAAGATTTTATTTCTATCGAAGATGTCAAATTACTGTTTTTTTTAATATATATCTTTCCTGTGTTTAACATTTTTATTCAAATGATTGCATCTCTTAATGTTTAGTTAGTAATCATTTATATGCTACTATATAAAGCCAATACCAACCTTCACCATAAGAAATTCAGAGGTACAACTAAGAAAATTTAGATTGCAAGTTTATAGAAGAAAGAAGATTTTTAGTAAATAAATGTGTTTGTTTATCTTAGAATGTGACTTTTGGGGTTGAGTTAGACCAAACCTACATTCTAAGAGTTTATATAATATTTTTTTTTGCAAAAGTTTACTGAAGAATGCATACAAAGTTTCATCTTTTTTTACTACTTTAGCAACGAAAAATGGAAGGAACATATTTACTTAAATGAAGCACTAAACCTCAGCTATTCACTTGACGTAAAAGAATTGGCTCATTTGGCTGTAATTCAAGCTCTCTATGAGCAAATTATGTACAACATAAGGAACTTTGGAGCATGCACCCACTTCAATTTTCATGTCTTTGTGAATTCTAAGTTGCATTATTAAATACTATATTGGCCCTCCCTTGCAGATTGATGACAACGATGAGTTTATTATGATGCTGCAAAAACACATCCTGGAAGACCACTGGCGAAAGGTGCCCTGTTTGCATTTTAAAAAATCTGTTGTAATTTGTTAAACATTTTCTTTCTACTTTTTAGCAGTCAAGGAGTAACAGAATTGCACATTATTTTTATATTATGGAATGGACTAGACATACACACACGATAATTGAAGGAGGCGTAAAATGCATATGATGGTATTTGATGGTTCAGATATTCTTTTGCTATCTGATGATCATAAGTAATAAATGCAATTATATTAAAATAACGAGAAACTGGTAAATTTCCACTACATTTGCGAATCAAATCATGTTATTAAGTTTGAATTTATTGGATCTTTTTGAAGATAGATCACAGATTGTAAAAAAAGGGTGGCACAGTGAACAAGGGTCCCACCTAGTGGGGTTTGGGGAGGGTAGATGTGTGCACTACCCCTGTGAGTGGAGAGAGGATTATTTGAATTGGTAACATCCAAGTCACAAAGCAACAACCTTACAATTGTGCCAAGGCTCTACCTCAGACCATAGATTAACTATCAAAAACTTCTTAGTGCATGCGCCATTGCAAGTTTATACTGCCAGGCTAAAACATACAACAGTTTAGTATTTGAAATTTGAAGCTCATATGTAAGTTTTTACTTAGTGTAAAATGAGCAATAAAGTATTTTTGGGAACATGATAAATAGATATAGAGCAATCTGGATTAAGGTTTGAACTTTTCTTTATCAATTCTTCTAATCTGCATACGTTAGGGTGGTGTGGAATCACGACTATTGTTCCGAAGAATGAAGAATTTCAAAAGGGTGGCTAGTTAGTAAAGAAGAGTTCTGTTTTATCACCTCTAAGTCCAACCCAAAAAGCTTAAATGAATAAAAGTACAAGCAAAGCGCTCAAGGTTTTTTTTTACAAAGTATTGCTTTAGACAATGTTGCTTACTGCTTAGACACAACTTTTGTCTGGATTCTAGAGTCAATTTTAATGCTTATTGTTGCAGATTACGATTCCATTTACAGATGTGTCTCTAAGAATTGTTTTTGTTCATTAATCTCTTTTGTATAATTCTAACTTATTACTTGCTAACGGATTTTCAGGGGCATGAACTTGTACTGCATGTTTTGTATCATCTGCACTCCCTCATGATAATGGATTCAGTTGGAAATGCTTCATCTTCTGCTGTTTTATATGAAAAATTTCTCCTGGGAGTGGTATGCTCATAATTAGTTGTTTGGTCTTATTTAACAATTTTCTATGTTTTTTTTATAAAAGTTGGATATACTACTTCCTTGTAGGCCAAAACTTTGTTGGATTCTTTTCCAGCTTCGGACAAGTCATTTAGTAGACTTCTTGGTGAAGTCCCACTTTTGCCAGAGTCGTCCTTGAAGATTTTGAACGATCTCTGCTATTCTGATGTTATTGGTCATGATGGAAAAATTATCCGTGACATTGAACGTGTGACTCAAGGCCTAGGTGCTATCTGGAGTTTAATTTTGGGGCGTCCGCAAAATCGTCAAGCCTGCTTAGGAATAGCATTGAAGGTTAGCTGTCATTCATGAGACTCTAGCAGCAGAATATGTGTCATTTGGATAGTATATGCTATCTTCTTGGCTACTTATTTATAGTCATGCATCTCTGGCATATTGGAGGCTAGCACTTTGACGCATGTACTTTAATAGTAATAATTGGACATGAAAATGCCTGAAGGTCTAAAATAATTTGGGGTGAAAACCATATCTGATTCTTGTGTCCCTTTAATAGGGTTTCAATAGAGTTATGAATTGTGATTGCTTTTTTAGCATTAAAAGAATTCGATTGACTGGACTGTTTCCATGCAACCATTTAGACAGCATTTCAGGTAGCTTCATTAGTTTTGCTATACCACATGTACACATTATATATAAAACTTAGAAATAATTTGAGATAAAGTAAAACCAAGAGTGTACTAGGTCTCTGCAACAGTCAAGACTTCGGTGTTATTATTCCTTGTTTCATCATCACTGCTAGTTTGCTGTCTATTTTTTCCCTGGACATGCCAATAGTTTGCAGTGGGTCATTCAAAACATTTTGCTGAGCTCATGTGTAGTTCCTAGCTTATTTATACTTATTATCCAATCCATGGCATTTCATATATGTTTCACAAATAAGTTAAATGTATGGGATCTTCTTGGAATGTTCTTTAAGCTTTCTATTTGTATATCAATGCTTGGTAGCAGCACTATGTTACATTTTGGTTTACTAATCCAACTATGTGACGGTTTTTGAACTACTAGATCAAATTTAATTTTGACCCAAGAAAAAACAATAACATAAGTCTTATCCCACTAAGTGACGTCAAGTCGGCTACATGAATTACATGATGCCATTTGGCTCGGTTAAAGACCAAATCTTCAAAAATATTATTCATCATGGGATTCCTCTTAACAACTTTCTCTAATGTCCTTCTTGGTCTCCCTCTCCCCCTTTTCATAGGACTAAACCATGCAAGTTACTCTCCTCACAGGTTCTTCTAGTGGCCTTCTTTGTACATGTCTAAATCACCTTTACCGATTTTCTGTCTGTTTTTCCTCAATTGGTGCTATACTAATATCTCCTCAAGGATGACCCTAGAAAACATACAAAAAGTAAATCCGCCCAACTTATTCAATCTGAAGTCTAGAAATTGCAACATAGTTGTTGCACCCAAGGTTGTTAAAATCGTGCGTCAGATTGTAAAATCGTACGATTTTACGATCTTTGCGGCGTTCGGCGATCCGGATCGGTGCTAAGATCGGTGGCGAGCGAAATCGTTGTAGGATCGCGAGTTTAATCGTAAAATCGTGGGATCTCCGATCCCCACCGATCCCACTTCAGTGCTGAATTAAAACCCTAAGTTTGAGGGTTTCGATTTCGAAACTCGAAAACGCAACCGCGACCGCGACCGCCACCCATGTTCGTTTCCCATCCCCGCTTCTTCCCGGCGACCTCAGCTCCGTTCACGGCGACCTCAACTCTGTTGCGCGACGCCCACGCCGCGACACCTCCCCCTACTGCGCGACGCGACGCGACCCAGGTTCGTTCTCTTCTCCCTTCTCCCTTTCCTTCAAGTTCTGTGCCTCCTGGAGGCTCGTGGAGTTCTCCCTTCTCCCTTTCTCTTCTCCCTTCTCCCTTCTCCCTTCTCCCTTTCTCTTCTCCCTTCTCGGGTTTGTACTCTATTTCTGGAAAATACATTGGCTCGTGGAGTTTGATCTCGGGTTTGTGACTCACGCTGCTTCTCACTTAAAATACCTTCAGAAATAGTTTCTAATTTAGGTCTAAATTGCTTTCTGTACCCACTTTTTTTCTTTCTGCAGTTTCATATTATATTTTTGAAATGGGCTTTTAAGTTTTAATTTAGGGAATTGCTATTTACAGTCTTTCCGTACCCACTTTTTTCTTTCTACAGTTTCATAGTAGGATCTCGATCCGATTTTACGATCCTCGATTTACGATCTTCCATCCCCCCTCCCGATCCTAGGTAAAATCTCGATTTTAGCAACCTTGGTTGCACCAGTGCAATTGCTGCATTGTAGCCTCTCAAAGATAGTCTAGTGAAACTTGAGGTTGCTAGTTGCTTGTGTGCAAAATCTATGTTTTTATAAATCAATTTGGATTTATGCCAGGAAGATGTACCATGAAAGTTATTTTTTTGATGCGGCAATTAATGGAAAGGTATCGAGAAAAGAAGAAAGATTTACATGTGTTTATAGATCTTGAGAAAGCATATGATAGGGTCCCAAAAAAAGTTTTATGGTGGACTCTTGAAAAGAAAACAATATCATTAAGTATGTCAATGCAATCAAGGATATGTATGATAGGGCTACCACATGTGCGAAAGCTTGTAATGGAACATCAAGGGATTTTCCTATCACGGTAGGTGTACACCAAGGTTCGGCTCTTAGTCCTTATCTCTTTGCCTTAGTGATGGACCTGCAATGTTATATGGAGCTGAATGTTGGACAGCACATAGGCAACATGAGCATAAATTAGGGGTAGCAGAAATGAGGACGTTTAGTTGGATGTGTGCGTATATTAAGATAGATAAGATAAGAAAGGAAGATATTCGACGAAAGGTAACAGTAGTACCGGTGAGTGAAAAGATGAGGGAGTATAGATTGAAGTGGTTTGTGCACGTAATGAGACGACCCCTGGATGCTCTTGTAAGAACAAGAGTTTGTTACCAAGAGCTCGTCACAAAGAGAGGTAGAGGTAGACCAAAACTTACCTGTGGAAAGGTAATCAAACAAGACTTAATGAAATGAGATATAGATTAGCGGAATGTGTGTTTTAGGACGGAGTGGAGAAAAGGTATAAGCTTGGTGGAGAGTTAGACTCGTTATTTATCTCTGTGTTCCAGACGGTCCCTCTTCATTTTTCCGCTCCTTCTTTCACCCTTTTTTTATTTTATTTTATCTTATTTTCTTTTCTTTTGTCTTATTTATCCTTTTTCCTCCCCTCTTTTTTTATCTATCATTTGGATTAATCTACCACCGATCCCAATTAACTTGGGTTAAAGGTGTTGTTGATGTTGATGTTGATTATCGTTCCCTGTTGGAAAATTGTCTTAATTGTGGTCACCCCTAGCCCGCCTTACTTGTGGTTCTTTGGAGGCTGCCTTACTCAAGGGTAGTGGTTTAGTCTCATATGGACTAGAGATATGACTTATATAGAGTTTATAAAACTTGGATAGTTCTTACTTTATATTGGAAAAAACCCAAGTTCCATATTGACTAGAGATAAGGCAAAGATAAAATATATAAGTGGGGGGCAACCTTTACCCCAATGAGCAAGCTTTAGGGGTTGAGTTAGGTCCAAACCCACATTCTAAAAAGGTATCAGAGCCTATCCTAGATCCATTAAACGAACCATCCACCATATTATCCATGCACTAAGCCAGAAGTGTTGGGCGTGAGGGGATGTATTGGAAAAAATCCAAGTCCCGCATTGGCTAAAGATAAGGCAAAGATAGAATATATAAGTGGGGAGAAACTCTCACCCCATGAGCTAACTTTTGGGATTGAGTTAGACTCAAACCCACATTCTAAAACTTTATAAGGTGGTTTTGTGGGTTGAGTCAGGCCTTAAGCCCAAATTCTAAGATTCCCAATAAAAAAGGCGAGTTGTGCGTTAGACTCCCACCAAGTAGGGTACGGGGATTGGGGAGGGTAGACTATGTGGCCTTACCCTTGCAAGCAAAGGCTATTTCTAGGATGTGACCTGGTCAAAAGAAAACAACTTTACTATTGTGCTAAGGCTTGCTCACCGCTCACCATTATTTTTTTCCAATACTTTTAAATAAAAATATTTTGCTTTCTATGTATTTGAGTACTAAGTCCAACAATGTTTTTTAAAATGGCCAATATTTAAACTGTTATTGTGTTTTGCCTGTTTTCTTAACCTTGGTTTTCCTTTTCCTCTCATGTAAACTTTTTACTGTGATATCTTTCCAATGTCTAATTTATTGATTTACTATGGCAGTGTGCTGTTCACCCACAGGATGATATTCGAGCAAAAGCTATTCGGCTGGTATAAACTGCAAAAGCTTTTGGTTGTATGAAATCTGACAGAATGCTAATTAATAATGTAACTGAATGCTCTTGCTTATGTTTTACAGGTAACAAACAAGCTCTTTCAGCTTAATTACATATCAGGAGATGTTGAAAAATTTGCAACAAAAATGCTGCTTTCTGCTGTAGAGCATGAAATTTCAGATACAGGTCTTTTGCAATCTGGACATACTGAACAAAGAGCCGAGGCAGAGGTGTTGTACTATTTTTCTTGTGTCATTTCTCTAATTAATGTTCCTTGTGATGATTTCTGTGGAGTGTGGAGAATTCTGATATATCTGATTGAGTTATTTGATTTTGATCTTGTAGCTACCTTGTCCCAAAATAATCTTGTTTCTTATAAATTCTATTTGACTTTTGTCAGATTCATTTTGATGCATAAAACATCTGGAAATTAATTTGTTATTTTTTGTGTATCTTTTTGTTTATGGTTTTAAGACATCAGTGAATTTTGATGAAATACGAATTGAAAATTAGTCTTAAATCTCTTTTTCCCCTAATTATTTATTCTTTTTTGGGTGTTTTTCCATGCTTAAACAGCTTCTCCAGTTAATGGGATGTCGCTTGGTCATTGTTGTGCCTGATAAACTGATTATTGGTAGTGCTTACTTAATTTTACAGATTGAAAGTCATGAAATAAGTACTTCACAGGTAGAATCCAGAATTTCTGAAATTGACTCTGCTATAGTTGCTAAACCATCAATTCAAAGCGTTCCATCTATATCATTTTCTGAAGCTCAACGCCTCATTTCTTTGTTTTTTGCTTTATGTACAAAGGTTAGTTTTATGTATACTTCATGCAAAGCTTAGTTCTGGACAATGACTACAATGATGATTACTTTCCATCTGTTTTGTTAACACTGATGTATGTTTCATATACTTGCAGAAACCCAGTCTTCTTCAGATTGTATTTAATGTATATGGGCAAGCCTCAAAAACTGTAAAACAGGTATTATTTTTGTTGATTATGTGTACCAGTTCTATTGTTGTAGGATACAGTGAATTAGTATGCATGTAAACACACAGTAGGATCCAAATATTTTTGAACATAACACACATGACTAATGGAGTTTGCCCTGGTCATTGTAGCTTAGTAAATAGGCTGACAAAAAAAATGTGGTATGAGAAGAGAGTATATGCCTGAATTGTCATTTTTCTGATTGAATTGGGCATTAGGGTATGTTTGGTTTTCTGGTGGGAGTATTCTAAAAGTATGTTTGAGAGAAAAATCAATTTGGGGTCATGTTTGGTTCCCCCTCAAAAGTATGTTTGAGAGTAAAAGGAGGAGTTATAAGGTTGACTTGGTGGTTGAAAGGAGAAAAGGGAGGGAGAGGTCGCGGATTCAAATCTCTCCCATTAACGAAAAAACTAACAAGCTAACAATTAACATTTTGCCGATAAAAAGAAAGATGTTTGAGAGTTAAAATTTTGCCTGGAAACTTAGATTTGGAGAAGCATGACTTTAGACTTTTGCAAACTCAGTTAGTCAGTTTACAACCCAAACATAAGTCTCCAAACTTTAATCCAAACAGTATACACATGTAACTAGTTGCTTCACAATGAAAACATGATTTTTCACATAAGGTTATGACTACGAATCATGGCCATCTGCTTTCAATGAGTTCACCTTTTTACTTTTTGCATTGTGATTTTTCTTTTCTGCTATTATTGGCAGTAGTAGTTCTTTGTTTAATGCTTCTAACTTTTCTACTCATGCTTTTGCAGGCTTTTCATCGCCACATTCCTATTGTTGTGAGGGCGTTAGGGCAATCTTATTCTGAATTGCTCCGTATCATATCTGATCCACCACAAGGAAGTGAAAATCTTCTGACACTGGTAGCTTCCTGTTCTCATTCCTGACTATGGCTATTTGGTTCCATCATTGAAGGTTGATTACTAGAATATTAAAAGAGGACATTAATTTTGCTGTTGTTTTCTTGAAGGTACTGCAAATATTGACTCAAGACACGACGCCATCTTCTGATTTGATATCTACCGTTAAACGTTTGTATGAAACTAAATTTAGGGTATATATAGCAGCCAAAAGCAATGTAAACTTTTCCACCAATGGTTATATTTTTGTTTCTTTTCTTATTAATGCTGGTCCTCCATTGCAGGATGTTACAATTCTTGTTCCATTACTGTCTTCGCTTTCCAAAGAAGAGGTTATATTGATATCTTTCTTCTTTTATTACTTTTCTATTTATATTCTTGCTAAATTTTCCTTTAAAATAAAATTATTGTATGGGGCCTCTTCTGCAAATATTTAAGGAATTTTCATACTTATCTCCAAACCATTGTAAGTGCAAGGAGCATGAAATCCATTTTATATTAGCATTTAGGGTGTTTCATTTCACATCTTGTTTTAGTTATTTCTCAGTATAGACAATCTTCTGCTTTCTTCTTACTCTTAGATCTGAGAAAGTTGGATCAGTATATTCTCTTAAAAATTCTGGCATTCACCATCATAAAGTATGCATGGCTAGAAAAAAAAAAGGTATCATGATTCAGGATCCTATCCAGAATATTTTGAAGTTATCAGATGAAATATATTTGGAATCCCTATCCAAAATAGTTGTCAGATGATAATATTATAATCTAGATTCGGTGGTAAACTTTATTCTAGAGCTAGAATTTATGTTAAAGTATGCTTGGTTTGCTTACCGGCATCTTTATGACCAGAGGAAATTAAGTTGATGTCTGCTTGTTGGAAGATATCATTTTCATCTGGTTCAGTATTTTCTCTTTAAATAGTATCAGTAATGTTAAGCACATGATGCAATGTTAATAGTGATATTAGTTCTCATGCTCTTGCCGTATCAGTAGTAGATATTTTTTTTTAATCAGCTTAAATTTCATTTTTTTATGGTAGCAGGTTTTACCAATATTCCCTCGGCTTGTTGATCTTCCATTGGAAAAGTTTCAAAGAGCACTTGCTCACATACTACAGGTATATGTGAATTCTCAAGCTGAATTTCGTAGTTTATGTCTGTTATGATTATCAATCTTGGATGCCTTGGGTTTGGGGCATTGATTTCACTTTCATTCACACTCCATGCATCAGTATACCTGTTCCTTTTGGGTACATGGGAGCTTGTGTTTAAGTTGGACCCATTAAAATTTTCTAACTGTAAGTTCATTTCTTTCTCTTTTCCCTTCCTCAATGGGCTAAGAATTTAATGCTGTTCATGGCAGGGTTCGGCTCATACGGGTCCAGCTTTAACACCTGTAGAAGTGTTGGTTGCAATCCATGGAATTGTTCCAGAGAAGGATGGCCTTGCACTTAAGAAGGCATGTCTACTACCATCTACACTTATGCTTCGAGTACCTTTTCCCTCCTCTCCTGCATCTAGGGGCAAAATTAAATATGTTATTTTTATTAAAAAAGAGTTTTTGTCTTCATGGCTGACTGTTGATGATCTCTGAAAAATGTGATTTATCAATACTTTTGGAGGATCTCACATTCTTATGAGTTTTGTATTAAAGTTAGAATAAAAACTTTTTAGATGCATCATAATCAGGATGTAAACATGGTCCCTTGCTATTAAAAGAATTTAGCTGATCATTTCTTAATCCGATTGACAGTTTTAATTGAATTAGATCTGGTAGGTTGTATTTGAATTGATGTACAACTCTGTATTTTTGTAATTTTAGTCAATGTATTTCTAAAGAATGTTGTAGTTCAAATTATTAAACTGTTTGGCATATAGTCTATGGTTTTTTTATGGTCATTTTGTATTTGTGATGTACTTCTCACCTTCCTTGTTTCATCATGTTTCATGCAGTTAACTGTTCATTGTTTTTCCTTATCTCCACCCCCCCCCCCCCCAAAAAAACACCTCCTTCAATAGAAATAAATAAACTGGTTCTTTTTCTCTATCAAAACACCCATAAGCACTGCTGTTGTGTTGTGTCTTGGTTCAGTTAACAGTTCTTTTCCAGATGTCTTTTTCCTTATTAACTGGTTCAATTTCTCTTGAAAAAACCACAATTTTAAGACAAAAAGACATGCATTGTTACCCTTTAGATTATTTTGAAAATACCTTTTGCCACTCTTTAGCTGCCTTCAACTTGCAATGGTAGGATTGTATAGAAAAAATGCAGTCATTACTTATCTTGTGCTGAAAAGCTCTAGCATTGCTTATACAAAATGCAGATGCAAATCACTATTATTGTCTTGCGGTGTAATTGTTCTTAGGATTCAAATTTTGCATCAACTATAATCCAAATATTTCCACAAGCCTATTACAGTTACCAAACCTAATTCTGATTAGCTGTGTAATCTTATTCATCAATATTAGTTGCACAAGTCCTATTTTATCAACCTAAAAAATGTAAGTGGTGAATTCTGAATTATTTTTTTACTCCATCAGATAACAGATGCTTGCTCAGCTTGTTTTGAGCAACGTACAGTGTTCACGCAACAGGTTCTGGCGAAGGCATTGAACCATATGGTAAGGAGATTCAGTGAATTGGCCAAATATACTGGATTTACTTCAAATCTTCAGGGCTCTATTGTTTAAATTTTCAGGTTGATCAAACTCCGCTGCCGCTACTTTTCATGAGAACAGTTATTCAGGCAATTGATGCTTTTCCTGCACTGGTAAATTTCTCTTTCAACTTTTGGTATTATGAGATTGTGCTCATTACGCTATATTTTCAGTTTCTGCCTTTTTTTTATTTTTAAGAAATTGGTTTAACCAATGTGTCAAAATATATTGGTTAAACCAATTTCTTGAAAATTGGCTTAATCCTTATTTTCAAGTATATTCATGATATAAAAAAATCTGAAGTTGATAATAGATCAGTAATAAGAAAGGTATCTGAGTGGTGCTTTTAGTGATGTTATAAGTGATTCTTCTCAATTTCTCTCTTTATTTTCAAAGGAAATCCTGCCTTTCAAGATAGGTCTGTTTTTAGGTTGATCACATCTGGGATGACATGGTGAAAACATCAACTCATACTTATAATGTCAATGTTCTGTTTTTAGGTTGATTTTGTTATGGAGATACTCTCAAAACTTGTGTCTAGACAGGTATGCTTATCTGGAATTCAGCTCACTCTGATATATGGACTTTGGACTGCTGACATTTTACTTTTATACTGAGTGCAGGTGTGGCGTATGCCAAAACTTTGGGTTGGTTTCTTAAAGTGTGTATATCAGACACAGCCACGATCTTTTCATGTATTATTGCAGGTAGTGCATTCTCAACTTGTATAACATCTTCTTGTTTTATTATCTTGAATCATAACTGTTAAAGGAAAAGAAAACAAGATACATTATGAAATCTGTGTCTAAAGCACACAGCAAAGCTGAATTATTGACAAATCAAAGTTATCCTAATTACTGTAGTTACTTGGTTTTATTAGTGTATAACAATGTATTTAGACACTATTTACTTGCTTTCTAATACCATATGTTAGGGAGGGTTGCCTCTCATTAGGATCTAAATACCATGTTACAGGAAAAGAAAACGAGATTTGTGAAATCCATGTGTCTAAACTACATAACAGTGATAAACTATATGGACCAAAATTAATAAATACACAGATTAATTATATCCTAATTGCTGTAATTACATGAAACTATTGTTAGCTTATACATTTATCTAGATGCCATTTAATAGTTTCCAACGATAACCTTTTTTGTGTTCTCCTCACAGTTGCCACCTCAACAACTGGAAAGTGCACTCAACAGGCATGCTAATCTCAGAGGTCCGCTTGCCTCTTATGCCAGCCAACCAACTGTAAAATCATCACTTAGTAGGTAAGCTTTTCTAGATATGATTATTTGAAAGGCTTAATTGCATTTTTTATTCCTCTGGGATTTTGGTCCCTGAATACTGTTTTTGCTCCAATCAAGTCCCCCTAACTTTTCTAATTAGCTAAATTTGGTCCCGCGTCAGTCTACCATCCATTTACTAAGGAAATAAATGACACAACAATAGCCTTATTATCCGACACATGATTTTCAGATGTTACATCATAACATGCTTCTGAGTTTGTAAGGACATATTATGACATGTATAATTAAATAATTTAATGAAAGCATAAATAAAAAAAAATGGATCATGCATTGTAATTACTAGTCATAATGGTCTATCAAGTGTCTAACCGTTTGTTCAAGTTTATTTTTTAAAAAAAAATCAAGAAAATAAGTAGTCTTCTACTTTTTGACATGTTTGTCTAAACTGTTTTTCTTAAAAAACAAATAGTAGTTTTGTGCTTTTTTTAAGAAGTAAATCCCATCTGCTCAAAAAATTACTTTTTAAAAGAACACTTTTTTTTTTAAATCACCTTTTTTAAGTTTAAACAAACTAGCCCTCACTCTATTACATATTGTGCCACATCCAAAAATTGTATGCCATGTTAGTTATTTTTATTAGCAATTGGATGGCAAGCTGATAGAAGAATTTGACTTGTTAAACCAAAATAATTGAGGGATTTGATTGTTGTAAAAAGAATTAATAGGGGATCACTTCAAAGTTGCTCGTATGTCATAGTAGAGATAAAAAAAAAAATGTTATTAAGCCTATTTGGAAAGAGGCATTCATGAATGTTTTTTGTGCAGTGAATTTTGGGTGCCTCTTCTGAGTACATTTTTTAGTCTAAAATGAAAAGCATTCTTAACCAAGAAACAACTCATTTTCTTATATTTAATCTTTTGACTCCCCCTACGCTTTTTGTGCCAATCAAATAACTACTAAATTTTTTGTTTCTTGGTAAAATTTCCTATAACATTTTGCTGTAAACTTTGGGTACACCTCATCAGGCTACATATTTTTTTCCTTTCAGTTTATGGAGTGTTAATACCTCAATTGTTAGCAGGCGCTGTATACTGTGTACTTTGCTTATATTCCTGCTCAAGGAAAAAACTCACTATCTGAAAATTAGAATGTTAAATTTAAGCTTGTAATATGATCCCAGGAAACAAATTAATTAAAATCTAGAAAGAAAATGAAATTTGGTTGGGTGGGAGGTACTTTTGGGCAAAAAACCAAAGGTGGGAGAAACTGCTCAAGAGGTTCTTTATGTGGTTTACTGATACCATAAATATCTAATGATTTTATGTTGTTGGCTTTTATTACCGAAGTAGTAAATATGTTTAGGTATCAAAGATCAAAAGGATAAGCTCTTTACGTGATTTGTTTTCTAGTCTACCTGGTCGTTTGACTCTGTAAATCTAAATCTTGCACTAATTAACTTTTCAAGGGTGGTTATTTTAAAAAATCTAGCGGAAGATAGACGAACATACTATAATCTCTAGTTTTAATTTCTCCTTTGCATTCTGTTAGAGGCGCTAGGTCGAAATTTTGTTGTAGTCAACTAAAGTCTCCTATAACCATGTGCAGATCAACTTTAGCAGTTCTGGGTCTTGCAAATGAAACTCATGTGCAGCAACATTTGTCATCTTCGTTACACTCTTCTGACACAAGTTCTTCACTTCACGAAGCAACTCTGACGTGATAGTAAAGTTACAAACAGGAATTTAGTAATCAGACCAATTGAAAATTGTTGTCGAGGAGATTGATCGACTTCTAGGGTTTCTTGGCATCCAAAGAGATGATACACAAACAATTTTTGTGGTGACTTTGATCCCAAATGCCCCGCCTTTCTAGAGTCTGTGACCCTGCCAAGATAGGGGCATGCATCCAGTCAGATCAAGTTTTCAGGAATTCCAGTGCATCCCCCCAGCCTGCTTGTAGGAATGTATCATAGTTTTCTTTCTTTTTTGTGGTTAATTTTTTTTTTCCATTGTAATATTCATTCAATTTTGATGTTATATTCCTGCCTTTTCTGGGGGATGAACTATGGACTATCCTCGTGTATGTGGTTGCATAGTCCTCATCTCCAGGCGATATGATAATGCTAAAATGAAATTAAGTCTCTGAAGGCCCTTCCTTAATGTCTCACTCTGATTTTCATGTCTTAACTGTTTCCCGCCTTGGAAATGACTTGCTAAAACGAAGAAAATTATACCCTCGGAATAGTTATTACATTTAATTGAGCAGTTAAAAATGAGAATGTGAAAAAGACAACGGGTCTTTCAACTCAAAGATTTGAGAAAAATAATAAATTCTCAACGTTATAGACTACTAAATATTGGTGTGTATAAATAAAAATATTTAGTGGTATATCATATATAATTACATTGATTATTCATCCTTCAATTGGAAATTGCAACCTGAAAAAGTTTGTAACAAAATAAGTTATATATCGTATTTATGATTTCAAAGTGAAATAGACTTTGGCAATAGTTTTTGTAATTTTTATTCTTAATTATTAATTAAAATAAAATATACATTATTTTGAATTAATTTCATTAAAATTATAAGTTTTTTGTCATCTTTTAGTTTTAAAAGGTTATTAAATTGTATAATAAATATTATTATTGTGAGCAAACAAATTATGTTTTCCATCAACTTAAAAGGAGTCTCAATAACTCACTTATTCTAACACTTTTGTTTTGCTAGATTAACTTGTATAACTTTTTCTCATGATATACTTTTCTTTTTGGATTTTTAATTTTTAATTTATACCGTGATATTCTTTCCTGTGCAAAATATGGTTTTTTGGTCTAGTTAATAAAAAAAAGTCTCACATGTTTAAAGAAAAATATTAATAAATTAAAAATAAAATTGATAAATTAATAGTATTTAAAATATCAAAATGAAAATTTTAAAAATTAGTTTTTACAAAGCATTTATTTATTCTAAAATAAGCATCACTTATATTTTATTTATTTTATAATTTCACTAGAAACTAAAATACATTAACTTTGTAAATTATATATTTTATTTTTATATTTTTATTAAGTATGAACACTAACGGAATAAATAAATAAATAATCAAGTTAAATATTATTATATGCTTTTTAAAATTAAGAATATTTAATTATTTTATATGTAAATTTTAAATCATAGTTATCTTAAAAGTTAAAACAGTAAAATAACAACTTTACAAAAAAAAAAAAAAAAAAAAACAGATACTGTACAAGCAAAGTGGCAATTTTGAGGTACATAGCCTCAAGCGTAATATTGTTGGCTGTTGGACTTCAAATATTTTTGAGTAAATTAAGGACTAACGGGGCATGCATGACCTTGACATAATTGCCTATGATGTTTTGTTGGATCCTTGACATTTGAAAAGTGTCAGGGGATTTACTTTACAAAGATTCATTTAATTATCTGAGTTAAATCCCCTTAACTAATTGCCTATGATAAAGTATAGCTTTTGAAACAAACCTGATAAAGTTATTTGCTGGCATGTCGACATCAATTTTGACTCCACTTAAACCCAAAATAAATTGTTTCACGAGGTATATAGGTTAGCGCGCAAATTGTCAAAATCCATTCCCATCTCATTTTTCCTGAGATGGGTTCAAATTTAAGGGTTTAAGAATTAGGGTTCATTTAGCATGGCAGTTGAAATAGCATCTATCGATTTGGCCATTATGTCTTGCAGTCTCAAATTTTATCTTTGCTTGTTGTCCTTTTAACAAGTAAAATAGATAATTGTCTATTATCAATCTCCAAATGCGATACATGCCCAGAATTTGGGTTTTTCCTTTTCAACTGCTTCGAATGGTACACAGCAAACTAAAAAGTTCATCAAAATTAAGCAAGTACTGGGAAGAATTCCATCAATTGAAAGAATAATAAGAAATATTAACAGTGTAGTACATTTGAGAAATTTCCCTCAGCAAATTTTGATGTATGGCCTAAACAGAAACAATATTGTTCAACATCAACTTAGCCCCGAGATGAATCCACCTATACATAGCTGTATATAATGTTGAAAATCAAACAAGTCGATTAAAACAATTTTTTGTTCTTCTCGGAGGATCTAATTCTCTCAAAGAAATAAGGCACATACTTTACAACAGACAAAATTTTCCCTTGCAAATATTTTTGTGCAAGAGACTTCGGGAACAAAATCAATAACCTGTTCCTGTTCCTGTCTTGCCCGGCGACACAATTTTAGTGCCAATGCTGGCTACCTCATGCGTCCATCTATTCAGTGATGAACCAATATCAAATATGGGCAAACTGTCATGAACAAAAGCTAAGTTAATTTCATCTTCCATGAGGTTAAAGCTATTAAACCATTAAGAATTTCTCAAACTACATGAATTTCACATTGTTGCGAGGCCAAAGAGGTGACAAACTTTCTCAAGTTAACAACATTCTATTTTCTGTAGTATCACTATAAAATTTGAATTTATAAGTGAACCGCATTCTGCATTTGCTAAGAATTACAGATATGATTCTATATGCCACATTACAAATCAGATCATACCTATCACACACAATAAAATTGGTGGAGGATTACTTGACAGGTATAACAGCATCTAGGTTTTTCTGAAGCACCCAACCTTTTGGGTAAACTATATTATGGGCAGTCAAATGGAGATGCCAATTCAATATTTTTGAACAACCAGGAGGTGAACCTTCCATTTGACTTTCATCTTCCACCAATTGTTCTATAAAGGTGGTCTCCTGTCAACCCAAAAGTCATATCAGTTTAATGATTATAGGAATTGCATATGATATTAAACGGCTAAAAATATAAAATAGCAAGGACATCTGAACATATTAATAGGTAGGGACAGATTAAAGAGTGACAATAGGAGGCATACTTGAAAACCCTCCTTCACTGTGTCCAACTGTCGTATGGGATTGGAAGAAGGGCGTCGCCATCGTTTTGGATCCCACAAGATTGTGCTGTTGAATGCAAATCCAGACATATCAACATGAAATCTACGAAGTCTTTTACTTTTCTCATTTGTATGCCATCCAATCACTTGGTTTGCATTGCATACAGGACCCTCCAAAATGGCCTTGTTCTTGCTTGGCACAAGCATGGCAACAGGCCAAGTACCAAAGCGGCTACAAAACCAGTTCAACATTAGAACCTAGGAATATAAATGTACAAGTGAGAGGACACAATTCATAAAGGAAGAATGGTTAAAAGTTAAATGATGTGCAGAATAGCTGATAAAACGGTGGTTGACATGAAAACACCATTAATATATGCTGCACAAGTAGAAAACTTATAGATATGACTCAAAAAAAGCTTAGCATTAACAATTCCAAATACTTGAATTCATTTCTACAATAGGTAGTGTCTGGCCTGACCTTTTTTTTCTTAATCTTAAAAGCTACTTAGGTGTTTTGTGTTAAAAATGAAATCTTCATAAATAAAGATAAAGGTGTGAGGTAATTGTTTAATTTTTTTAAAAACATAAAAACTACTTTTAAACCATACGGAAGATATTGCCAACAAAGCTCACTTTCATCCAATTAGCCTCTATGGAAGCTCTGTTCCTTTTTTGTTTTTCCTTCATTAAAGAAAAAAGTTCAATTTTATATTTTAGAGCTTCTTTAAAATTGTGTTTGGCCCTACCTCAATTATGAATAAGACAATTTTGATTATATTTCTTCAACAAAAGGGAAATGCAGTCAAGACATAATCAAAGGTATAATGTCATTGTCAACGATGGTTGGCTCAACTAGTAAAATCAACTAGCGTCAGCAAAAAGGTACTTTTTATCCCTAAAGGTTATCCTTCATTGGTAGGTCATTTATTAGTAACCACTATGAACTGTCATTGAGGCTTGCAACATGCTCTAACGTTGGAATGGAACCTACTTTCACCCTAAACTTTAGTTTAACTAAAACGGGAAAATGTAAAGGTGCATTTGGTTAGTTCATTCAGCTGACATGTTTTCTCTAATGGTTATATAAATGTCATCTTACTTTGTTTCCTGTTTTCAAGAATTAGCAAAGAAAATGGTGAAAACTAGATTTTTGTTGTTTTCACCCTTTCCCTTATAAATTCTTGAAAACAGGAAACAAAGTAAAAACAAGATAACATTATTATTATGAGTGAAAACAGATTGATTGAGAGCACAAAAATAAAAATGAAAGCTCCCCAATACTTCAAGGATGCACAAAAAAGAAAAATCCTCTTGGAGTCTTAGCACAAGTGAAAGACAGAACTCTAGAATACATGTTTCATAATGCTAGTTAAAGTTACCAAATATATAGCTCATGTCATGCCTTCAGGAAACCACAAACCAAAAAGTGTTTCACCATTGTTTTCTGCTCTACTGAAAAAAAGGGACATAGCAGATTTTGGAGCAAAAATAAAATCAGACAACTCAAAAAGTATATTAAAAGCTTTGCCAACACAAAAGTACAATCAACTTATGCACTTTAGCTATTTTAGAAACTCTCGTCTAATTTCTCCAAAGGTTGATTTATTTACCTTCCTTGTTCTTCTCTTATAAAATGCTTGTTGCAAAGTTAATATATATTGAGCCTATATATATTTTAAAAAGTAAAAGTAAGTATGAATCAACACTGCAAAAAAGGCTTCCTAGTTCTTCTCTTATAAAATGCTTGTTGCAAAGTTTATATATATTGAGCCTATATATTTTTTAAAAAGTAAAAGTATGAATCAACACTGCAAAAAAGGGAAGCTATAACTTCTATATTACCAAGAGAAGCCAACATCCTAAAACAAATCATTCAAATTTAGCCATATACTTATTAAAACAAAACCTAAACAAAAAAGAAGTAAGCTCCCTAATTTGCTCCTCAAAACACGTTAGTCCCCAAGAATTGGAACAACCTTTTAGATGTTTACAAGAAGCGGAACCTAAAAGCCAAATGCCACCAAAAAAACAGGCATGTCAACTGCTTAGAGACAAATCAGACAATGGTACCTTACTTAAGGCAACAAACAAATCAACAGGAGGCAAAATCTCCGCCTCATACTCTCGCAAAAATCAACTCTCCAGAAAATGTAAGTTAACACGGATCAGATGCAAAATGCAGACCCATTGCTTGGACAGAACTAATCAGAAACCCAAAGGAAAAAATACAAATAATAACAAAAAACCAACACTCCAATAAACTAACTGAGAGAAGCAAAGTACCTGATATCTCTCAAGGCGTCAAACAACTCGAGAGAATACACATTATCATCATCCGCAAAGTAAACAATTCCATCAAGCCTATGACGCTCAATGTGTTCCAACGCAGTGTTCCTCTGATGAACCCCTCTGTCCTTCACATCCGTCAAATTCTTATTGCACACCAAATGCCTATACATCACGCCCGTCTTCCTCAGCACCTCCGCCGTCTCCATCGACGCCGCCTTCATCTCCACCACAATCCACACCACCGGCGGCGGCACCAGCCGCATCACCTGCCCCAGCCGATTCAGGAAATACGCCTGAAACGCGCGCTCGTACGTTGGCGTCACCACAATCAGCGGCTTCCTCGGCGCGAAATCGAACCTCTCGCTCTGCCTCTCCCTCTCCGCGCTTAAACTCACTGGATCGATCACGAAACCCTCCCTCTCCACGCGATTCCGCAGCACGCGATCTTCCCGGAGCAGCTGCTGGGCGTTGTTCACGGCGGCGCGCGGCAGCGGCGGCGGCTTCATCTCAAACGATATTTCGTGCGAGCGAACGTCCTCCGACACGTGGCCAAACGGAAACATGCCTAGCAAGAACCCCACGAAGAAGCAGAGTACGCACCTGAACGCCAAGCGCCTCCACTGGCCTTTCCGACCGTGCCGGCGCGTGAACACTCCGCCGGCAAGACGACGGAACGCCGCCGCAATCTCCGGCAGTGGCGAGGAGTATTTCGCGTTTGAGGACGGGAGCTTGTGCGACGGAGAGGAGACTGAAAACGAACCGTTAAGGTACTGGCGATCGGGATACGCCGGCGACAGAGTCCGTCGGAAGGAGGCCATTAGTATAAGAAAAAATGAAAAATATGGCGGTAACTGAAATTGAATAGAGCCGCTACATGAGGGAGGGAAGGGGAACGAGTAGCGGTTGAAAAGAATGGGAGAAAGATCGATGGATCGAAAACACTGCGAAAGTGTTTGAAGAGAGAATTTGGAGAAACGGGAAAGAAAGAGAAGAGAGATCTATTGCTCAATGTTCGGAGTTATGAGTTGCTTCCCATTTTCTGTATTCTCAGTCAGATGAAGAAAGAAAGAAAGAAATCACTGCAAAATGTAGATCCGGTTCGAATTCGGGTCAAATATCCGGTCCGCCTCCGAGAAACAAAAATTAAAACACGTGTACGTGGCCAAGGGCAACCGAGAAAATCAGAAAAACAATAAAAGCCAGTTTTTTTTTTTTTACTAACAATAAATATAAAAGCCGGTTATAATAGTACAAGTATAATAAAATAAATAAATAATTATCCAATTTTAAAAATAGATATTTTCCAAAAAATAATTATCAATCTTGTGTTGTTTATTGTTAAAATTATTTAGGCTAAATTATAATTTTAGTCTCTTTATTTCTAAATTAAAATATTTAATCTCCTATTTTAAAATAAACAATTTTAATTTTATTGTTTGAGTGATTATTTGAAAAAAGATTAAATAAAGTAAAAAATAAAAGAGTTTTAATATGAATTGAACTCAAGATGACTTATTTATAAATAAGACAATAAATCATCAACAAATTCTTGTTTTATTTAATTAATTATATTTATATTATTTTTTATGTGTCATTAATCAAAATTTATTAAATTTTTTTAAAATTTTCAAAAACTATAATTAAAATATATTTAATATATAAATCTTTTCAATTTTATTTTATATCATTTTATATGTTTTTATTTTGAATAGTTTATATTTTTATTTTTATTTTACCAATTTATAATTAAAATTCATATGTAAATTATTTACATAAATTTTTTAAAATTGATTTTAATATAAAAATTTATTTTTTACTCTAACTTATTAACATAAATTTTAAAAAATTATATATTAAATATTTTTAATTTATAAATTTTTATAATTTAAAAAAAAAATCTTGACTAATAATACATACAAAATAATATTAATATATTTATCTAAATAAAACAAATGTCTTAGTGGTTTATTGCTTTGTTTATGAATAAAGAATTATGAGTTCAATTTTTATTTATTTTTCACATAAGTATCACGTTAGGTGTCTACATAAGCTTCATGTTAGTATTAATAAGTCACATTAAAGTTAACATTGAATGGTAAATAGAAATATCAAAATTACTTATTTTTAAAAATAGAAAAACTAAATATCCTGATTTTAGACATAGAAAAACTAAAATTGCATATTTAAAATCATTGGGAGACCAAAATTTAAATTTAATCAATTATTTAATAACCGTTTTCTAACGTATGATTTGAATGAGTTGGGTTACCCCCTCTCAAAATTCTTCTACTTATTATTAATAATAAAAATACTCTTTGTATTATCAAAGAAATTAATACTAAATTCAATTATAAATTTAGATATATGATAATAAGTTTATTAACTTTCACCATAATTATTTTAAAATTCATATCTTGACAATATAGTTTTTTTATATTAATAATACAAAAATTAAACTCAAAAAATTCTTCCATTGCGACGTCTATATCCACGAAAGAAGTTCAGCGTCGAGTAACATGTCCCTTTTTTTGTTCTATTGATTTTGAATCTTCTAGGCATGTTTTTCTTTTGCTGTTCGCACGTGATGAATATTTGGCTGCAATATGCTTGTTGGAACGACATTGCACATATTGTTGAAAAAGATGAGAACCTGAATGATTGTGTGATCTCTCTTATTAGATGTTAATTTAAGTAGAAGCTAGCAATTGAATTTTATCTCCACCCTCTAGTGTTTATGGCATCGCCGGCCTGGGATGAACATAATTTACGATATTAGGTATTATATTTATGTTCAACGAGATACTTTTAATAATTTTTTATATTTTTTAAACGTTATTAAAAGATCGCGTCCCAGCAGCACCAGTTTACTCTTGGTGGTCACCAAACTCGTACGCCTTTGATACACATTGGTGCAAATTACCTGCCACGGACACCTTAAACTTAAAGTGCAATATTGACGCATAGCACTATCCGATTCTTGTGCTTGTGGTCTAAGAGCTCATGTATTCATAATGCAGAAGGTGAGGTTGTCGACGCAAACATGTCATTTCATGATGGTTCTATCCCTATTATTGAACCATAAGTATAATCACTCATGGCAACTACCAACTAGGTCATTGACTTGAGGCTTCACAACGTGATTTTTGGGATTGATTGCAAACAGGTCTTCAACAAATCTTCAAATCAACAAGACCATGATATCTGAAAATGGATTTCATTTTGAATGCATGTCAACAAAAACTTAATTTGATAAACAACTTATATTTGAGTTTAATTCGTAGGCAAGTCAGTCAAGAGAGCGGTTATCCCCCGCCCCCAAACAATTTTTAAATTTTATTATTTTATATGAAAGTTTTTATATAAAAAAAAATCTGAAAGAATTTCATTAAAATTTAGTCAGTTTTGCAATTTAATTTGATGAATCTCCTGTTATATGTTGATTATGTATTTTAAATTTTACAAAAAAGCTACTTACGTATTTTACAGTTAGAATTTGCAATATAATTAATAGTATAAACAAATTTATGTTAAGAGAAAAATTTAATTAAATACTACTATACATAAGCTATGTTTGGTAACATTAAATGAAAAACTAGTTGAAGACTGAAAATTAAAAAATTAACTTATTAAATTATAAATGTTGGATAAAATTATTTGTTAAAGTAGTTAAAAATTATAAAATGACTGAAAAATAATAAAATTATGATTTATTTAAAGAGTGTAAACAAGAAATTTGATAAATATATAAAGATAAAAGGAAAAAAATTGTAAAAAATTAGAAGTTAGAAATTACCATTTTAAAAAATATTTCTTTAAATAACGTTTAAAAAAATATAAAAAATTATTAAAAGTATCTCGTTGAACATAAATATAATACCTAATATCGTAAATTTATAATTCAAGTGCTCGACTTTCATGACTTGTGAGGTGGTGAATTTTTTAAATATAGATGTATTTTTTTTTTTATCAGGAAAACAAAACCACGAAAGCAGTAGAAGGACCTAGCAAAAGAAATGGCTAGAGCATCGGCTAACAGAAAAGCAGCAGCTTCAGTTGGGAAATCATTTAACACGTCTAG
This sequence comes from Glycine latifolia, assembly GCA_013407115.1. Classification (NCBI taxonomy): domain Eukaryota; kingdom Viridiplantae; phylum Streptophyta; class Magnoliopsida; order Fabales; family Fabaceae; genus Glycine; species Glycine latifolia. The sequence goes on along the minus strand of CM023946.1, from coordinate 7,960,630 downwards.
GGGAACCTAAAATTGCACCCCTTAGCCAAGCAATCAATAACACTATTTCCCTCACGAAAGGTATAATGGAAGGAAAGATTCCACTGATAATTCTTGAAGGACAGAATGCTATCAACCAACGGAGCATAAGGATGAATACGTACTGTTGACTCCTGAACGAACCTAATCGAGAGCTACTTTTGAATCACTCTCGCACCCTAAATCAGAAATTTCTTTTGACCAAGCCAAACTAACCCCTTGTGCCAATGCAAAAAGTTCCGCATGCAGAGAAGAGGTGTAACCACAGAAAGAAAAACCAAAAAAACTAAATATAGATGTATTATACTATATTATTTGTGTGATTAATGGAAATAATACATGGCTTTCCGACAGTATAGCTTGCGTAATTAATTCAGGTTGCTCAATATTTGTCGCTAATGGTTTCATAAATGGCCTAATATGAATACTGGATAATGCAATTTCTATCACGAATATTAGATTTAATAAATGTATTACTGGTATATATATGTTTAATAAATGTATATCACTTTTCATATATACCAAGTTTCGATAATAAAATTCTAGAGAAAAAACTTATTTTTTAGATATATGTGATTACTATAATTAAATGATATAATTAAATTTCTTAATTAAATCTTTTTAAAAAAACTTTCTTAATTAGTATAAGAGTTATTTAAGAAAGTTATTATGATATTCAAATATTTTTATTAAATTTAATAAATACAATATACATTTTTTGAACTTATGATGTAAAAATAAACCCATAAATATAATGGACTTATGATAAAATAATGCATGCATTGATAATGCAAAACTATTTTAGATAATCATCACAAACTGTTACATTTGCTAAGTATTTTAAACTACGGGTGTATGTCCATATAATCTTTTATTTATTAAATTTAATAATGTAACATATGCTTTAATTCATTAAAAGAATTATTTTTTTAAAATAATTTTTTTATAAAACATGTTTAAACAGAAAAAATACATATATGTATAACAATTTATTTCCTAAGTTTTATCATTTAATAAATATAATATTTTTAGTGAATGTAATATATAATCATATTGTTTGGCTGCATGTAAAATATTAATAAACTCATTTTAAATACATACCGTGTATAATAAGAAGTAAGCTAAAATTTAATTTTTGTCCCCCTATTTTTTTAAATATATAATTTTATTCTCCTTATTTTTTAATTAATATATTTCATATTTCACTTTTAAAAAATTGATAATTTTAGTTCCTCATTTTTTTAATTGAGACATTTCTCCTCTACTTTTAAGAAATATGCAATTTGTTAATTGACATATGTCTATTTATTATCCACATGATAAATATTTTTTAAAATTATTTAATTGTTAACAAGCTTAATTTATTTAAAAATAATTAAAAAAATACATACTTAAGTTTGAAATTGAAAAAGGATTCTACAATTGCATATTTTTTAAAAAGTAGAAAGACTGAAATTTTATTTTTTTAAAAATGGGGGACAAAATGTCTCAATTCAAATATATAAAGACTAAATCACGGATTTAAAAAAATAGGAACAAAAATTTCATTTTAGTCTAAATAGTAGTAAATATATTATGTTTTTAAGAAAATAATATTTAAATATTTAATAATGTCATTTTGTTTGTCTATATACTATATATTTAGTTTTGTTACAAAGTAAGTCTTCTCATGATATATCAATTACAATATTTATTAAATTAAATATAGTATACAATTAGCTTAAATTGTATTACTAAATATTTTATATATTAAATACAATAAATATAATTTTTCATATAAATATATATTTTTTAAAAAATATATTATGAATTAAAAATTAATTATTACATATATATGTATAAATTAAGATACTTATGAAAAAAATATATTTCTTGTTAAAAAATGTTAATGTATATCATTATATATTTATAAAATTAAATTGTATTATTGGTCACTAACTTTATTAATAATTAATTACTTTTCATAAAAAAAGTTATCTGACATTTTTAATCCCAACTATATTTTTTCTATTTACAAATCTTGAATTAGAAGTCTAAGCTCATCCATTTAATACATGTTATATATATATATATATATATATATATATCCAAAAAATGTATAACAAATGGGGCAATCAAACGGGTAAATTAGACCTTTGAGTTTTGATCCTTTATTTTATTTTTTAGATTTAATTTAGTCATTTATTTAAAAAAAATTGATTTTAGTAATTTATGTTTGCAACTTGACTCAAAATGGTGATATATAGTGGCCATTAAGTGGTTGCCTTGGGCATTAAATGAATAATTTTAATTCAACTATGATTAGCATAGTTTTTATGCTATCCACAAATTAAAATATCATTAGCACACAAAAATTCACACAATGAAATCTGTTTTTCTTAACGAAAATATAATCCTTTTCTTTCAGAGTTAAAATGTTTTAAAATAAAACGAAAAAAAATGTCAAAATCTTGCGTCTGATTAAAAGACAAATTAAGGAACTTACAGGAAAAAAAAACAAAAGAAGCAACCATTTATTTGACCCAAAATTAGGTAGTTGCATGTGAGGAAAAACACACCTTTTAAGTTGAAAACGTGGGAATTTCCAAGTTTTGTTCCTTTCTATGTATTAATTTGTTTTTTTGGACAACACGTTTGACTTTCTATTGGATTAGATATAATGATCATGAGCATTTCTTGCCTTAATATAATAAGTTAATAACCGTAGGAAACAATAAAATAAAACAAAATATTGAAATAACTTTGTTAAAGTGTCGGTACATATCCTCTTCCGACAAAAAAAAATGAATAGAAATCAAAATCCAGCATGTAATTGCTTTTATATATCCTCGCTGACATGATATCAAACTGCGAATGTGACTATGCGAGCCCCATAAAGATTGCACTTGCACACACCACAGAGTTCTCTTCTCGGCCCTATCTCCATCAATAATCTCGCATATAGGAATTCGTCGCATTGTTATTGTTGTCTGCATTTCTTTTTATAACTGAATGCATTCTCAATCATAACAAGTTAAAAATGATTTCCTCAAAACAAAAAAAATTATATATCGAGAGAATTTCCTTATAACACCTCGCTAGAGTAATTTCTTCCCACTCGTTTTCTTCTTTTGCTCCATCCAAAGATTCTGCCTTAGATGTACGTCGCTCTTTTCTTTGATAATAAATGTTGCAGTTGAACACCTTGACCTCTCTCTAAATTACTGAACTGACCTACTCTCGTACTTAACAAAATCCTTGTGGCCATTTGTTAACTACTAGTATTTGTATGAATAATGACGCGGCAAAATAAAGAAAGGAAATATATCCCACATTTTGACGAAGAAAGCCATAGAAGTGGACCGTTCACATTTTGATGCACGGGTTGGTTTTGTTTGCTCATGGGTGGATGTCGTCTAGGTGCGATTAAACGGTGATGGCACTGTTTTGACGAGGGTTTGAAATCCTGGATGGAACAAAAGTGTCACTTAAATTTGTAATCGTGATTCTGCTAGCACAACTTGGCATTCAATTTGTCACCTAATTCCGCTATTGGCTCGTGTTTGGTGCACGAACGATGATGGATGGTGTCGATATTGGTTCCGTTGGGTGCGGTCACTTTACTACAAACTTTAATTGGCTTCTGATGTCGGGAAGGAATTGGTGGCTTGATTATGTGCTGGATTTCTAGTCTTGTTATTTTCCTCTGCAAGTTTGGTTTCTGGATGTCTTATGGAATGAATAATGTTTTAAGGTAACTCTGCTTTGAAACCTGTGGAGAAATTTGTGATAAATTACATTAGATTATTTGGACGTACTTGAATCACATAATAAAAAGATATTTAGAGAAGAAAGATATATTATGTCAGGGGAGAATTAAGAGGAGCCTGATAGGGTGATACCTACTCTTTTTTTTCCATTGGATGTTTTTGTTGTTTATTTGTGATTGTTCTTCCTTTAATTGCTTCCTGTACCTCATATTTACTTCCTGCACCCCATTTGAATTTTAAAACAAGCTAAATGAACAAAAAATGTCATTGAGTGTCTCTTATACCTCTTTCACCTCCTTCATCTTCCTTAATGTGCCGAGACATTCCACACCCCATTTCTTCTTTCTTATCTTTTTGCTCCCGATCGAATGAAAGAGTGAACAACTTTATTGAGATTTTTTTGGAAAACAACATGCATTCTATAAATGTTTTTATTTAATATGTTAGTGTTGTGCAACCGAGGGGGGTAAATCAGGAAGATTTACACTAATGGGTCATGAACAATCACATAAGTGAAACTGACACCACACTTTAATCCAAAACCTTAATGCTTAGGTTTATGAGTCTTATCTTCACTTGTATGGTGCCTAATCTTCATATTCTTATCAAATGTGAGACTTCACCTTGTATTCCAACAATATCCCCCTTAAGTGTGAGTCTTTTTCACATGGTAGTCTCCCCATCGAGCGAAATCCATTTTCAATTTACAAATATCCAATGATAGCCCTTAGAGCTTAATCGTGGTTGTCCTGACTAGTCTAGCCATTATCGCCAACATGTTCTATTACCTTGCATCGTCACAACACCTACGGAAACTATTGTTTGACCTCCATGCGTGGACTTACCTACCAGGAAGACTTTCGATACAAAGGATCCCCAGGCCAAGGATTCACCACCGCCATCTTACTCATTTGAGCCGGTCACCAAGTTGAACCATCAGCTTTGACACCAATTATTGTGTAATCAAGGGGGTAAACACCATAGAAATTTACACTAATGGATCATGAGCAACAACACAAATGAATTTGATACCACATTTTAACCCAAAACTTTAATGCTATGATTTTGGATCTTTCATTCACTTATATGGTGTTCAACCTTCACATTTCTACACGATATGAGACTTCACCTCACACTTGTATTCCAACAATTAGCATAAGTCAAAAAAGTATTTTTATGGAATTACTAAAAAAATTGTATCTTGTGGATTCACGTTTCTGGAAATGTAGGTGCAATGCCAAAATAGGGTCATGTTTGTGCTTAAAGGTCCCAAAGCACCAAGTGGCAAGACACAACACCAAGGCACCCACAACTCCACCTCTCCTTTTTACACCTCTATTATTGCCCCCCCAACTCCATCTGTGCCTTCTTCTCTACACTAGAGTCATTAATGCCTCCAATGGTTTCATACCCGGTCCCAAGTTAGGTTGGTGTCATGGATAGAGTTGGGTCTCCAATGGCCATTGAGTTTAGACCGACAAGTCAGACTTTGAAGAATTTGGGTTGTCCGGTTTGTGTCAATCCTGCCGTTGTTTGGCAGGGAGGAGAGAACGGTAGAGAAGGTGTGATTTGAAGGGGCACTATTGGTGTCGATGGAGAGGAAGGATTGATACTGGAAGGACAATTTGGAGATATTCAGAATTATGAGGGTGCAGGAAGTAATTTATTGATAAGGACCTTAATTTCTCTCTTTTTTGATCATCTATATTTGATTTTTTCCTAAAAAAAATTAGGCTCTTGCTTCCTACACCAGCCGTTTTTCCAATACACCCAGCATGAACAGTGAAGTTCCAATTTTGCCCTCTGTGTAATCCATAAAGATTCTCCGTAAAGGTTCTTACGGATTCGTAATCCGTAAACCTCTTACGGATTCGCAATCCATATTCGTAAAGCCTCTTACGGATTCATAATCCGTAAACCTCTTACGGATTCACAATCCGCAATTCGTGTGCGTAAAGCCTCTTACGGATTCGTAATCCGTAAACCTCTTAC
>CM023946.1:7863222-7949871 GCA_013407115.1 Glycine latifolia | reverse complement strand
AAATTAAAAAAAAAAAAAAAAGAAGGAACAAGAGCTATGCCAACTGTGTTAGTATCTGTCTGATCACTTTTCATCTCTTTTTGTTGGTGCTTTTACTTGAATGAATATGTTTTAGTATCTATGCAAACATTGATTGATGTTTAGAGCTTCTTGGAATTCCTTTTCTTCAATTTGTTTTTCGTTCTCGCGCACTAATTCTTAGTCAGTTATTAATTAAATACGAATTCAAGGAAATAATTATGCTCATGTTTTAATAGTAGGCCATCCTAACCCAGCAAGACAGATGGTCAAACCACGACAACAAATGGAAATGGGTCAAATGCTACAAAAAACATTAAATCTCAAACAATCACTACTACATTGGGGAGGCGGTGGCAATTAATTGGCAATTTGACATATTCTCTTTGCTTTACTTTCACTTCAACTAAAACAAAATTATATGGGCAAAGCAATCATGCACGTTTTAAGTTAGTAAAAAGAACTGGTCTTACACAATGTATTAATAGAGATATTTATATTTAATGCCTAATTGCGTTTTAAACAAATTTACCTCTAAAAAGATACCAATTAAATTTTTTGATGATAATAATATAAAGAACTTAATCTAAGTTTTATTTTTATAACGATAATAACCAATTTCGTCTAAATAATTTAGAGAATAGCATAAACAAAGCCTAACTTCCCAATATATTTTTACCCTTTTATTCCTTTTACAAACTCCAGAGTAAGTTAGACTTATTGAAGGGACATACATCCCTTTCATTAAACCAACACACTTTAATTAATTTAACCGTACTGTATGCTATTTATATCTACGTGTTTTGCAGAAAATCTGCGTCTCCATCCATATCCTAGCTAATTAATAAGCTAACACAGTACGCACTAAGACTATAACACTTATTCTCCCTAATTAAATTCCCGTCTTGTTGGAAGACAATCAAATAGTTTGCATCATCTTCTTCCCAAAAGGAAGGGAGGGCCAGTTCTCGTTTGGAGTGAAATGACTTGTTTTAATAAAAAGAACAAAGCCTATCCATGGCCCATAGCGATTATAAAGCTTAAAGGCCCTTTTGCCAGGCATGACAATTCCTTTCTGCATTCCCCATCAAATTTATTACATTCTCTTATCCAATAGCTTTCCTACATGACAGTTCGTTTAATGGATGTGGCAGAAGGCATGAAAATAGTCCAACTGTACTAGACCCATGCATGTAAAGTAGAAGGGACCCGTTTTGAAAAGAAAGAAAAAACCATCGAGCCAATACTATTCATATCAATGATATCATACTTGCGATGTGTAATGCACACAAAATAAAATGAACCAATTTATTGTATACATTTTTTTATAATTAAAATATATAATTTTAGTTTTTATGTCTTGAGTTTCACTTTAAAATATATTAAACATAAAATAAAACTTATTCACTATGTTATATACTATTTTTATATGTATCAAATTCTACTATATATAGAGAGAGTGACAAATTAAATACTCTCCAGTCACCAAATAGTTACATAAAAAGTGCAAATTAGGTCAATAAAAATTAAGTTTGAATATATTGCTCTAGTCTGGCGAAAGAGGATCTATAATTGACAGAACAAATACCAGCCAATATTATTTAATAATTTATATAATATATTAGAGTAATGTTTATTATGTCAATAAAATTATGTTTTGTTCGATATCTGTTGGAATCGTTACAAACTAAAGAAAATGATCAAATATACGTAAAATTTTCATGTTGTCTTTAAAGTCCAACATTATCATATAATACAGCTGAAAACGTATAATTATTCGATAAAACTTATTTTTTTATCATCACAAATATCTCTGATTTTTTTTAAAGTCATCTCGCTTTTTCTAATGCAAAAATAAAGATAAATTTAAAAAATACATCAATAAACAACTCCACTTGTGGGCCAACGCAGGCAGCGTGTAACTCATAAATGATAAGAAATAAACTAGGCCCCGCAATGGGCCACCATGAGTAAACACATCTAGTGATCTATGCTATGCTACTGCTGAATACCACACGATTGGCATCTTTTCAACTTTGAATAGTTCTTGCACATACTAACCTATTCTATTGGCAGCGTGCTCTTCTTTCTTCGTCCTTTACTCGAATTATTCATTCCTCCTACAGCTTCTTCTAGTCAACACGGCGTACTATAGCCTTAGCCTCGTCTTCCTCATATTCATTCTCTAGAATCCAGATAGATAATGTCATTACTTTTATACTTTTCACCTGAATTTTTAACTATACATTCAATTATGAGAAAGTTCAACAACACATTCTTAGATGTACTTTCTACTATATATCACAATAATTGCATGGATTTCCTCCTTATTAATAAGCTTCCTAGGTCACATGCTCTCTGACTACATATAATATTTTTTCCGCCAAAATCATCACTATGTAAAGATGTATTACCCTTTATATATGAACTTAATCCTCACTTTTCACTCTATTTCTTTTATTTCTAACTTGAGCGTCAAAAGATCTGTGCAGGTGACCATCATCAAATTTTCCTACCATTCAACATACTAAACCCTTCCTACCTTCCTATGCCATGCTCAATCCTTTGGAAATCGTCCCCAAGCTTGTTTATATCTACCATTGGTTTTTAAATCAAACAATAATATCAAAAAATAATTTTGAAAATATAAATTATATTATAATTAAAAAAATTCTTTTGCTTATAAATTAACACGATATTCATTCATTTATAGCACAAATGTGTGCTTCCAAGAATAGAATGATATGACTTTTATTAATGTTGTGCTAATAAGTATGAAAATATGATTATCAGTGTAGTTCTCTGTTGGTTGTGAACATTGATGGATGATTTTGATTATGGATAAATGACAAATTGACAACTATGATGGAGTGTCACAATTGAGAGATAATCTTGCCCCTTATACTACAATGATTGGTAGCCTGGCTAGTCAAGTTCTTCTAGCTAGCAATTAGCAAATCAAATCCCTATGGGATGGGTGGAATAAATGGGAGGCAAGAACGGTGGATACATGAATCTATATCTATCTAATAAGTAATAACTACTAGTACTACTATATGAGTTCAAAAAGGAACGCATTCTGCCATCTCTTAGCCGTGCGATCGATACGTGCATTCCATAAGAGCTCCCTCGAAAATCATTGGCCTTAAACGAAGACTTTGGGTTGGGAGCTTTGCTGCACATTGGCGTAAATGTAGGACTAGCTTTAGGGAGGGCCATGTCAGACATTGGCATTAATTCACACCCCACGGCCAACTTAACATGCACATAAGAATTTCTGTTTTATTATTTCTATACTTGTTTTTCACACCAAAGGTATGTTTTTAGGATCAAAATCTCACAAATTTTCTATGAAAAATATTTGGTAAACGTCTATGTGGCATGTCTTTTGGGGCGAACCCAGTCCTAAAAATTAGGGAGTCCACATATAATTTAAATGATTTTGAAATAAAAAATTAATCAATTATTTATTTTATAAAAAAACCCAAAATTTATTAAAATAAATTTCAATATATATGTTTGGTATAATATAACTTAATATTTAATTTGTTTTTCTAAATTTTAGATAATGAGGTTTAGTTTCATAAATTTAAAATTAGACTCATATATTATAATCATCAAAACATATAGATTAATCGATGTTAGATTTTTTAAATTTGATTAGATATTTCAAATTCGAGTCTTGAATATATTATGTTAAATATTTGAAGGAAAAACTTTGATACTCATAATGATCATATCCGACTTAAACATAATTATCTCAAATAGATGATCAAGTTGATTTAGAAAAAAAAAGACTCATAGATTCAAAGTCAAAATTAGATTAAAATTAATAATAACAAAAAGAATAAAGATGAAACTAAAGAATAAAAAGAATATATGAATGGTTATTAAAAAATGATAATAGGTCCAGGTATGTCTCCAAAATTTAGTTATCAATTTCTTATGTAATATAACTTTATCAAATAGACAATAATTAATTATAAATAAAAATTAATTTCTCAAATTAATTTTAATCAAATCAATATAAAAAGAAAGAATAATAAAATTATTTGATTACAAATGTAAAGATTTATAACCTTTAAAATAAAAATAATTTATTTTGTAAAAGGAAAAGATACTAACAAAGAAAATAAATAACATCAAATATCATTGTTTTTGTAATGACTACTATAAAAAGGGAATATTTTTTTTCAAGAAATAAAATAATACTTTAATACTATTATTTCCTTAATCAAAATCTTTAAATAAAATAATTAAATTATTATTAAAATATTAAAAAATAGAATTAAAAAAAAAAACAGGGGACCCCTATTGGCATGGTTTGGTATATGCGAAAGAAAAGGAAGGAGGGAAGAGAAAGAATCAGAGGGTGACAAGGTCATTTGGTTAAGAATAGAGTGAGATTTTGTTTTTGAAAAACCCGGGGCAATCCATCGATGCAGATTATCCTCATTCTCTTTCTTAAGTTAATTGTGCAGAAAAAAACATAATAATCTTAAAAGGGTAAAATTATATTTTCATAAATCCTATCATTCCATTTCTACTGTTATTTTGTATTTCTCTTCAATCAAATCATCTCTATTTCCACCTTATTTTTTTATTTATTTCTCTTTTCAACTATTTTCTCCTATTATTTTTTTCTCCCCACAACCAAACGTATCCATAGAGAACTATAAGATGCTGGCGGATAAAAAAAATATACGATTTTGTAAAAAAAAAAAAAGAGACATTATTTAAGCTTTGGATATGTAATTCTAAAAGAACTGTTGTTCATAATAGTCATATTTATAAAGGATATCTCATATCTCTAAAAAAATGTTTCATATATAGAATCAAATTACTTTGTTTTTATTTTCTATTCCTTTTCTGTTCCTTCCATCAAAAAAATGACACAGATAAATAAAAAATTAACAACCAAGAGAAAGAGAGTTAATTTTAAACTAATATAAACTTTAGTTAAAGAGACGTAGAAGGAGACAAAAAATGAGGATAAGTGATTTTAATCCATGTTTTTAATTTTTTTCTTCTATGAAAAGACAGTAATAAGGTTAGAATCTAGTACCTTATACAAATTACCTACACTCCCCACTGTTAGGCTGACCATATTAAGTTTTACGTACATCTCATAGCAAGAATCAAATTAATTGAAGGAAAAAAAAGGGAAAGAAACAAGTCAGAGAAATAGTACTTTTAATGACCCTGACTCTTGAAGGTGGTCCAAAATTAAGTTGGCGTGAAGAAATAAAGACAAATCAAATTATTTAACTTTCCTTTTCTTTTTTGTTCAAGGAAAAAATTTGTCTACTTTATTTTTTGAAAAAAATATTATTTCCTGTGTATAACATTGTTTTAAAATGAAAGTAAATTTCAAGAGATTAGTTGAATGGAGTAAAATAAAGTTTCTCATTCGGTAACTTATAAATTTGAATCTCCTGATGTGAATGTAAGTTTTTTTATGAGTTAAGCCCTTTAAATACAAAAACTTTCCGTGTAATCTTGAATTGGATGAAGAAAAAAAAAGATAAGGTCCGTTCGGGTAGTTTTTTAGTTTTAAAAAAGTTTAAAACTACAATCAGATTTGGATTTCAGTAATTTTTTGCTTTCAATTTTAAAAAAAATTAGTTTCAGTTTTTAAAAAGTTTTAACGGTTCAATCTCCATACTATGGAATCGGAGCAACGGCTTCTATTCAGACCAATGAACAAGACAACTTTTTTTTTTTTTAAATCTCATAAGCATTAATTTCTATAAGTGTAAAAATATGCTAAACTGAATCATTTTTTCACCTTATACAACTATGTTCAAAAAGCATGATAAGTATAACATTTTTTATTGTTGACTTTTTGATAGGTTACACTCATGACACTTTTACAATGACATATGTAATCATTTTTGAGACCTTAACAATCAGTTTACTTTCAAGATCAATGATTGATCTCATAAATCAACATGTGACTTTTTAGCATGCTTTTCCCTCACTTACATGCTTTCAAAGAAATTTTTCAAAAGGTTACTCATCACATAACTACTTCATGCTAAACATGTTTAATAACAAAGTTCTTATGTGATAGACTACCAAAAAGTAAATGCATATACTTTTCGACTATAGAAGAATCTAGAGGTTGTGCAGGTATGAAATTATGTAGTTGATAATTACTTAAAATGAATTATTTAGCACTACCTATACCAATAAGATGCATCTACTTGTTGATAGCCTATCACATAAGAACTCCTTATGAGTGACCTTATGGGAAGTTTACCAAAAAGCGTGTGAGTGAGAACAAAGTACATTAAAAATTTTCGTGTTGATGTCTCAGAAAGGGCTACTTACGAAAGGTTCTAACTGGTGGAGGATTCTGACTAACAAGAAATTGAGTGAAGTATTATCGTGTAAAGTGTCATAGTGTGAAAGCTATCGATAAGAAAAAATTAGGGATGTTACACCAAAAACAAATATTCAAAATAGTGAATATGTGGTTGTGCGACCTTATTATGAAACAAGACAAAGCTTTCTTCGATGAAGGAGTAAGAAAGATCTAATAAGGGCCGGAGAGGAAGAGGAAACACACACTTCTTTGTGCTAGTTTCATCGGAGGAAGAAGAGGACAACGATGATGAACAATTTCCAAATTTGCATCTACGAAACCCTTCGCACTATCCTCTCGTTGCTAACTTTGTCACCACTAGCAACACCTAGGACCTTCCAGCCAATGCCACAAATCACGCCTTACGCCCTCCACTGCCATGGTGATTTCCGACAACAGTCCTTTTCATCTTATCATTCGCCTGTCTTCCCTTGTCCTATTTTTCTCTTCCATGTTTCTTCTTGCTCTCATCATCGCCACCACTATCCTTTTTTTCCCTTTCTTCATCAACATAAACACATACAACCCCAAACACAAAATGCACACCAAAAAACAAAACAAACACGACTATGACCTCCTCTTTAAGTCAATGACAAAGCTGACGAAGAATCAAGACATAAGAAAATGGCGTGGAGGAAGAGTTGCATGGTGTCGTAGATCTCTCATATCTAAAAAAATGAAATTTGAGATCGAGGAGGTCAAACTCGTGACACTATAGTATGTCAAAAAAGCATAGGGAGAGAAAGAAGTATGAGTGGATGAGATAGATGGAAACTAAAAAAAATAGAAAATTTATTTTTATTGTTTTCAAACATATAGGGAAATGTTTCAAATTTTAGGAAAAAATAAACTCACAACAATTTCATCTGAATACTTTTCTGTTTTAAAATCACGTTTCAAAATAAAAAATTAAAAACTAGCAACCATTCTAAAAGAGACCTAAGTTAAGGGAGAGAGGTAACAAAGATAAAAAGGAAGGTATGTATCTTTTGTCAATTGCAAAATAATAACAAAACAGTTTGAGGTTTTTACACCCAAAAGGATTTGCTTTTACTAATTCAGAAAGTTGACGCTTCTTATGGTAAAATGCTAAAATAGGCATGGCAGCGGGACCCGCACCCGTGGGTACCCACCCGAATCTTCCCCGATTTTAACAGGAAAAACTGAGTTTTTCGGGTTCGAGTTCGAGTTTTTCCTGATAGCCAAAAACGGGGGCGGGTATGGGATTACTGCTTCCCGCCCCGTCCCCCACCCCCATCCCCGCCCCGTTATAAATAATATTAAAAAAATAAAAAAAATAAATTATTTTCTAATTTTTTTAATTTGAATTTATTGATTTTATTTTGTAATTTTTAAATTATGATCCTATATTTTAAATGTGGGTTTGTTATTATTATTTTTTGTTACGTAATTAGTTTTTTCGTCCGATTTTTCAATAAAAAAATTTATATTATTTTTTTAATTTTTTTAATTTTAATTAAATAGCGGAGGCGGGCGGGACAGGGATAACCCGACCCCCAACGGGAACGGGAATGAGGATGGATTTTAAAATCCAACAGGGATCGGGAAAGGGGACGGGGAGCGGGTTTGGGGGCGGGAGCGTGAACGGGAAATACAATACCCGCCCCCGCCTCGCCTCGTTGTCATGCCTATACTAAAAGCATAAATGGCAAGTGGCCAAAATGGCCATAGGCCACAATCTCTTCCATTCACTCTCAAAAGGGCTTAGGCCACTCATTCATTGTTCCCTCTAAAGAAATGGGCAGGTGTGATAAGACATATGAGGGAAAGGTGAATATATACTTATTGCCAGATTAAGGCAATTCTTTGGTTGAATCCTTGGTAATGCATTAGAAAATCCTCATAAAACACATTCGGTGATATTTTAATCCTTCTTTATTCTCTAACTACTTTTTGGTACCTTTTATTGTTGATTTCTTTACGTTTATTCAACCAACATCATGCCATTATTTATAGTTGGGCTATATGGGGCGGCCTCGTCGTGCCTATTTTAAATATGTGAAAAGTGGAACATATGATTAAGCAATTGATGAACTATTCTCATTGAAAGGTAACGTAGCATGCAAGACATGTGTCATCATCTCCACAGTTCTTTTTTTGGGTACGGTAACACTTTCTTTGGTACAGTCTCCACAGTTTGTTATTGAATAAGCTAGTTTATTGTATACCAATATCGTTAGTTTTTGTCTATTTATTTTGTAAAATACTGCACAAATTAAAAAATATATACTTTTGTTTATATTATTCTTTTACAAGAAATGGTCATGATCATGTTATACATATTTAAAAGAAAAGGTTATAATTTGTTTATATATATTGTGATTTATCTTAATTTTTAATTTGCATTACATAAATGTAAAAGAAATATATGTTTTGTTCCCTTTGAATTCTCATTATCATCTATCTTGTACAAACCTACTCATGAACACCTTAATCATACTTGACACTTTAAAGAATTAAATACTTTTCACTGTGCCATATCTATAATTCTAAAAGATAAATTTGTTTCCAACGGTAAAAGAAAAAAAAAATAGAAGCTTGGAAACCACTTTTCAAGAAGGGTGGTAAGAAATATTTATGTTCCAGTTCTTAGAATATGGAAGAGTAGTGTGGACTTTCAGCTTAAATAACTTATTTGTAGAAAGATATCTTTGCATTTTAGACCCATACACTCTTTACCTACATACTCTAATCCACCAATGTAACATTTATTTTTCAACCCTCCCTCTAAAGTTTAATTGGTTTGACCTAACTGTAATTTGTTTTCAATTTTCTTTGACCTGAACTTACACTTCAACTTTATATTTCAGAATAAGATGTCGTTATACCTGTCAATCTTCTATAATCTTCTTTAGGTTGGCTCTTATTGGGAAACCCGTGCCAAAAATTTAAAAGAAATATCTCTTTACATTCACCCCACTTACCCCGATTGCACTAATTTTGTGACAATTCATTTTCAAAACAAAATCTGAAAATTATCTTTGAAGACAATAATTTTGCATGAGTTGTCTTGCCAATCAAAAAGGTATCATCAACATATTGAAGAAATGGTATATGAAATTCTTCTCATACTTTAAAATTATTAATAGCAAGTCCCTTCTTGACTAATCAATAAAGCTTCTATTATGATTAAGAACATAAAAAAATTAGAGGGTCGCATTGTCTAATTAATACATGCATTTGTGTTTTTGTATACATTTGTCCAATAAATACATACATGTATAAAACCCTAATTAATGTTTGCATTTTTTATATTCATGTCCAATGTACTAGGGAATTCAAGTCCAAGGTGGAATAAAGACGCTTTTGATTATCCATTGCAGAGCTTGAGTATGGAGTAGACTATAAACATTAAGAATGTCCTTAATTAATTCTCATTATCATTTTTAATAAAAAATGAAAAAAAAATCTTTTTTAAGGAGATTACATTTATGTTTGGCAAGACAGTTAGTTTTTAATTTTGTTAGTAGTTAAAAAAATTATTTGACTATTTATTAGTAAATAATTTTTTTATAACTATTGACATTTATCGAGATGTTACTTCAAGTAATATTTTTTAAAATATTAGTTTCTAGTTTTACATATTTTAATATTTTTTTTCCTTTTATACTTTAAGATATTTTAATCATTATACTGATCAACTTAATGAAAGTGTGATGTCTGCTTAAAAATTTGTTATTTTTTATTTATAATAAATTTGATTGAAAATATTTTAGCATATAGTATAAGATGAAATTTAATTAAAATAAATTCAAAATTACCCAAAAAAATATTTTTATGAACAAAATAAAATTGAAATTTTATAAAAATATCACTTAAATATGTTTATTTATATTATTTTTCATTTTTTCTACTTTAACATATAATTTTATCATACACTTATGATTCAACAAACTACCTTAATAGTTTCTAACTATCAGTTATTTTTTTTTGTTTTCAATTAGTTTTCCAGTTATTTTTGTCAAACATAGTTTAATTATGTTAAGTATGAAAGTTGAGTATAAATAAATAGTTTTAATTGTATTTTATCTATCAATGGAGTCTAACTTGATTGATTAAATAGTATATGAATTATCATACATAAATCCTTTAGTATTTGAGTTCACTTTCTTTAGATAAAAAATGCATTTTGTCTCACTCTATTATGATTGATATACGACTTTCACCCTTCAATAATTTTTATTTAAATCTTTCTCAAAATTTCATTATTAAAACCATTAAATCCTTATATATATGACTTTCACACTTATTTTTTTAGTATAAATACATTAATAAGGTATAACTTTACTAACATACTCATACTAAAAAAAATTGTATAAGTTTGCTAACATTAGCAAATTATATATTTCAAGTGTGTAATATCTACATACATATTTAAATTAACTAATATAGTGTGATATGATTGATAAGTAACTCTTAAACATGTTATCAATGATTGATTTTTTAGATCTATATATATTAAAGAAAATCTTTTAAGAAATGAGCTCTTTAAATATATCTTCATATCTCTCAAAGGATTAAATTTTGCTTTTCGATAGAAAACATGGTGGACACAAAAAAAAACTCATATTTAAATCATGTTTTGTTTCTCTCCATTCACATCTCTCTTTCAACATTTAATGATTCTACATCTATTCTACCTATCATACCATGCAGGCATGTATATCTATCTATCTATATATATACATATATATAAAAGTAGCAATACGGAAGAAAAGGTGGGCATAGAAGCAGCTTTCACTTATGTAAATATATGATGACAATACCAACTTGCACAAATCCTCGTAAGTGGAAATATTTTATGCAAGTTTCGTTAATTTAACCCTTAAAGATATGGAATGCGAATGCACTTTATTCTAAAATCACATTACATTACTCTAGAATGTAGGAAATAAAACATGTTTTTAACTATCGAATTAATGACCCATTAAATTTTTAATTGTAACATGGTGCATCTTATAGGACAGTGCATAGTTGCATATAGTCAAAATATGGCGAATTGCTTACCAAGAAATGCTACATTTTTGTCAAAAGCTTTACCATATTTGTGTGCCTTTCCGAGGAATATGTATAATATGAATAACGAATAGGAATAAAACTTTATCTTCGGATCGACAACACAAGAGAGATATGACTATATATATAAAAAATAAAGTTATAGTAGAAAAATGCACGGGTTGTGATAAGCCCCTTTGGAGGGGTTGCATATATATCCACACAATCAGTGTTGAAAACTAAAAATGTTGGATACTCATTATGAAATCTAGGAAATGTTGAGGCTGTACCACCCATTATAAAGACAATTCTTTGCCACAAGCGCATAACTATGAAGTAATACTAGCTAGGGTGGATGGATAGATAGAGATGGAGAAATTATTCATATATACAAGTTGAAAAATAAACAAGATAAGGTGAGATGAGAGAGAAGTGGTTTGAAGCACTAGGTCGGGAGGAAAAGAAGGAGAAGACGACAAACATGGCCTTCGGCGTTCCACTCTAAACTGCAAAAATATGAGATGGGCCATGTACCATATCTTCTCATACTCAATGTTGCATTTGCATATAAATAAAATGTACACATACAAATAAAAAATTATAGAAATTAAATAAGAATTTATTTTAAAAATGTGTGTTCAATTCGTAGACCATAGTAGTAGTGGTCTTTCTTAGTGGGGTTTGATGGTAGTTTTTTAGAGAAAGTAAAAAAGAAAAAACAAATGGAGGGTAGGCTGAGCCCTGAGGTGGTGGGGAAGTTGTAATGCAGAAGCACTGTTCGAATATTTTTGTCATCTGAGAAGTAGACATTTGTAATAATAGCTGGATTTTGTTTCTGCAGTTCCAAACAGGGCCCCTCCAATACCCCCCCATCCAAATCCTTCTTCAGTAGATACTTCTCTCCTACCAATTATTGTTATCATTCTTTTACTGCTCTCTCTGAGCAGATACCTCTCTCCTTTTGCGTGTGCCTTTGTCTCTGTCTGCTTGTCTTCAAGCTCATTCTTGCTTTATTTATCGTACACTAGAGACCATTAACCATGTAAAATAAAAAGAAACACACACACGCCAGAGCATTGGATAACATATCTTTCCACCCCTCTCTTCATTATAACTCAGTCCACCACCAGCCACTTTGGCTGTTGCTTTGCACTTTTGCTTAAGGCCACTAAAAGAAACTTGACTAATCATTTATTAAATGTAAACTTATATATAGTAACTTATTACTTTCTCCATTCTTCATTATAACTCATTCTTGCTTAAGGTTTTCACATGTAGATTAAGAAATGCTTTTTTCAGTATACAAATTAACAAATATTTAATTGATACAAATTTAGATTGAAGTTTCTCCATTTATTGTTTAGCAAATGTCTACATTATGTTCAACTACTTCATTTATAACTATTCCGATATAGGATTCCTTTGCTAGAGTTAGAGGATGTCTATCCAAAGCATTCGAGGAATGTGTCATCTATCTTTCCCTAAGTTTATACTAGTTGACATTATGCACACAGTCGTGACTCGTGATAAGGTTTTCTCATAAGTTTTCAAGGTCATTTCGTTGGATCGTGAGTCAGTTTCATCCCGTTAACCTTGGATTTACAGATAGGATAGCTGATAAGTGATTCGTATTTTGAATTATCCATTATAACCATATATGCACACTAGGGCAAATCATGGCGTAGTAGGCCTCACAGATGTCAACCGAGCAGGAGATGCTGGATATAGGTCAGCGAGCCCAAAGAATACAATAACTTACTCTAATTTACTATAATTATTGAAATTTTGTACGTTAAATTAATGAGAATATCAAATACATGTTCCTTTTTGGTACAAATTTCACTAATAGTATTAATGATTCACTGAAGAAAAATCCTAATTACTTCACTATGTATTTTGGAATATCTTCAGTGATATGCTATTGACGAGGTTATAGTAAAACAAGTTACAAACTAATTTTTTAATATATACGTGCGTTAATATTAATTAAAAATCACATAAAAAGATAAAAATATATGCAAAAGCAACAAGTGTTAGCTTCTCTTATATGTGAATCAATTTGTATGCAATGAGTTATCAAACACACTTAAAGAAAGCATTATAAACAAGTTACTTTCATACACTACTACAAAAAGGAGCTTTAACATCGGCAATTTAACATCGGTTTTCAGAAAAATCGATGTTGTCTAAAACGCGGTGGCAATTTTGTAATTCTGTGGACAAAGTTAACATCGGTTCCCTTAAAAACGCATGAAAACCGATGTTAACTAGCCGTAGTTAACATCGGTTCACTAAAAAAAGCATGAAAACCGATGTTAACTATCCGTCGTTAACATCGGTTTTCTGAAAACACATGAAAACCGATGTTAACTATTAATTTTAACATCGGTTTTGATGTGTTTTCAGAAAACCGATGTTAACGACGGATAGTTAACATCGGTTTTCATGCTTTTTTTAGTGAACCGATGTTAATGTGTAACACTTAACATCGGTTTTCATTAGAAAACCGATGTTGATATTGTTATTTTTAAAACAGTCTGCGCCCTAAATCATTTACCTTCATTGAGCGCACTTTTGCTTTTGCTTCTTCCAGAACCTCATCAGGTCTCATTCCCAGTTCACCATTGTCGTCGTCTACCTCAGTACCTGAGCTCCGTGTTGTGCTCGTCTACTTCGCGATTTCCAGCCGTCGGCTTCCATTGTTGAAGCTTGAGCTCGCGTCTCCATCCGAGGTTAGTCATCTACAAATTTCTCTGTTTTGGTTGTTGCCCAATAATGCTGGATGTTGTATTTTGTTTTAGCTGTTGAATGCGGTTTGGTAGTGCATTACCAATTTTCGTGTGATGTATGGGTTGAATGTGCTATTGATGTGAATAGAACGAAGTTGCCCACTAAGTGCTTGATGAAATGCCTAATCCAGAAGCTGTTTGGTAAACTTGTTAGCTAGTAAACTTGTTAGGTAGTAAACTTGTTAGCTATTAAATGTTGAGGCTCATCATCTGTAAAAGAGTCCACAACATGCACAAATGGGGACACCACATCTTTGTTCAAATTAGACATGCCCCTAGGATAGCTATGATGCACAAAGACATTGTGACTATAGTGGTTGGTGGGGGAGTGCCCTCAAGGCTGTAGCTTGTATTTTCATAAGTTTGCATAACAAATTCATAAGTATACAAAGCCTTTTTGCTCTTGTAAAAAGAAAGGTTAGGTTTGAGAGGGCAACAATTTTGACCATTGAACGTTTTACATTTTCAAGAATCAACTATGTTATGGTGGTGTTGATGGTTTACAATTTTTGGAAATATTAAAGTAAATGGAAATCACCAAATAGAAATCAAGTAAAAAGACCTATTTCTATTCTACCTAAAATTATTCACAATACTTTTTACAATAAGGAGAGAGAGAATGAGCGTGGGAATTGTGATAAGATGAGAAAAAGGTATTATAAGAAAAGACTTTAATTACAATGTATCAGGGGTGTGAAAAGATTTTGTACATTATCGTTAGGAATTAGGATATAATCTGCTGTAAAATAAAGCCAATGTGCTGGCCCAAAAGCATCAAGCTCATTAGTTGATGCATAAGGCCTAACAACAAGAACCTTGTGGCACCACACCAATCTCAAAACAGTCACAATGTGGCACATCTGATGCCAAAGTTTGTTAAGCAGATTCAAAGGGTTGACCCTTGGAGGTATTTCTCACGCCTCGTCAAGTAAGAAACTTGGCTTTAAGTTTGTCAACCTCGAGAATGCTGTAATTGCGGGCCCTCATGGTAGCTAGTTTGTGTCCTCATGCTGCAGTTCAATAGCAAAATGGCAATTTCTCAATTAATGAAAACTAACCAACAACTAAGCATACACAAAAACTTAACCTCAAGCAATCCTAGATTATCAAACATACATAATTGACAAGATCACAAATGCTTTATTAAGAGAGTGAAACTAGAAGAAGCATCACATTAAAAATTTGGTTAGAAATGAAACAAAGGAAACACTGACCTTCTCAAATTGAATTGGTTTCATCATGAACACTGGTGGAAGATTTGCCCGGCACCTCTCTAACTTGATTACTAGATCATTAATAACCGCTGCATCATCTATAGAAGTTGTAGAGAGACTGGGGAATTACCATCTGCGTATTGCATTTGGCTCCCAGAGTTCCAGACTCAAGAAGAGGCTTGTTTTGTACAAGCATCGCCACTAATATCGGATACGTATCTATCTACATATATAGTACACTAGATAAGCAAACTTAGCTTAAACACTTGGGCGCTTCTTTGTCTAGACCCTAGGTCATTAAGGAAGCTAGCTAGATTAAAGAGTTTATCAATTTAATTTTTCTGCAATATGTATAGTTTTATAATATGACACCACATGTATGATATGTATGCAGTTCTCATTTGGCTCTTTGCATCGTTATCCTCCGTCCTTGTTGGAGATTGTGATTGACCAATCTCTCAGGTAATTACAAAAGTGTTTCATATTGAAATTTATAAGATAATATGTAATAAGTGCTCGTGTAACTTGTTTTGTCCACATCCCTTTTAACCCTTGCTTTATGTAAATCACTTGCATTCCATGAACATGATCGGATAATGTTATATGGTTATTGTAGGAGAGCAAACCCTTTTCCCGTTTTCGTTATCATCACGAGCTTCTTAATGACACTCCAGCAAATAAATCAAAGGCTACAACAAAATGGATTGCGCTTAAAGTATGTCTCTTAATAAATCATGGTTTATGTATTGAAATTAATTTTTATAACTTTTTACGCTATTTTTCATTTAACTTTGACTATGTTTTTCAATTTAGTGTAATAAGCAAACAGGAAGCACTGAGTGTGGCTATTATGTCATGCATTGGATGCAGACAATAGTCCAAGGAGGCTTCACAGATAAATGGGAGATGGTAATTACTTGTCTATTTCAAAACTACTTGATTTGTTTACTTGTTTTTGTTTTGTACTTATTCAATGTTTTGTTGTGTCATGCAGTATTTCACCGATCAAAGACCATTGGAGGCCGACACCTTCAAGGCGATTAGGGTTAAATGGGCGCAGTTTTTTCTTAAGATTAGAGATGATGTATTAGTAGATTAGGTGGTTTATTAGATTTTCAAAACAATTGTATATCCATTAGCTTAGCAAATTCTTTTATGTACAGTGACAGTATTGGAATATTGTAATATTAATTTACTTTAATGCATTGTGGCTGGATCTGTATTTTTCAAATTGCAGGTTGAAGAACTGCTAATATTTAAAAAACAGACAAAATATTTAAAAAAAAAATAAATAAACAACATCGGTTCTAATAAAAACCGATGTAAACGTGTATTACAACATCGGTTTTTACATAGAACCGATGTTGATGTTGTATAACAACATCGGTTTTACAAAGAAAACCGATGTTGTTATTCAAAATCAACATCGGTTCTCTTAGTAAAACCGATGTTGATGTCACAATACAACATCGGTTTTCTTTGTAAAACCGATGTTGTTATACAACATCAACATCGGTTCTATGTAAAAACCGATGTTGTTGCTTAACTGACATCGGTTTTGAGAAGAAACCGATGTTGTTATAGCATCCTTTACACTTTTTAATGTGACAATTTATCATGTATCTACATCGGTTATGGAATGAAACCGATGTTGTCTACTTTGGTTAACATCGGTTTTGAAAACCGATGTTAACTTGCAGACTTTCAACGTCGCCTGATTCAACATCGGTTCAAAACCGATGTCAAATGCCGAAAATAACCGATATAGAAGGGCTGTTTCGTAGTAGTGATAACTTTAAGATCTTAAATTGTTCAAAATATATATATTTTTTAAAATTACCATCTCCACTTTGATTTTATTTTTTCTGTCTTTTCGCGTCATTATCTGTGTCTATTTGTTTTCTTGCTCATGATCCTTTCTTTATTTGACGTACAGACACTATGGAAAAGAGCATTAAGTAAGAAGCATATCTTTCAACGCATTTTTCATTGCCACTGTCACAGCTCGTCCACCACTAATCATTCTGCCATATGTGCATCGTGCATTGAAAAACATTACAAAACATATAATTTCGTAAATGTAATGTTTCTCGCATACAGACATGTGTCATTCAATCATATACAGTGGTCCTAATAAAGGTTAACGAGGGAGAAGAAATTGTTCACGAAACAGAGAACACGGAGGGGAGGGTGTGAGTGTGAGAAGCAAAGTTAAATAATACACATGCACACAGTCATGGCCATGGGGCCAATTTTCATTGCATCACACGCACATTACGGAATTGTACGACAACGATTTACGAGATTGTACAATTAGAGCTACATCGATCTCTCGAATTTTAGATATGTAATAAAAAATCAACTCAACACCAACCCTAATGTATAACTATCATTATCATCATACCATGATTGAGAGACATTCTTCTACCATTTCCTCTGTTTTAAATAAATATTTATTTATTTTTTATAAAAAAGAAGAACGAATAGTCAGAAATGAAAGTGAGCTCAAATAATATACGCTTTAGGCTTAGCTTTGATGGTCTTTAGAGGTAGTATTTTTTTTTCTTTTTTCCATTTTTAGACAGTCAAGAGTTTTGCCCTTTGTGGAAGGGAACAGCACGAACGTTACTCAGAAACCCCTTTTGTTTTCCTTCAATAAAAACCGACATCTGAACCCAATGCCTCTCTCTTTCTCTGAATGGTTCTGAGGAAAAGTAATAAAAGACGCATTCTTTCTTTTATACTATGTATATATTTTTCTCCTCGCCTCATTAGCTAGCTATTATTATTAATTAACATGTAAACTTGTCTATAAAGTATATAATTTAAAAATCCTTAATTAATCCACCAAACTATATAAAAAAGGTTATCCTGATCTTAAAGAAGTTTTTGTTACTAACGCGACTAGGGACTACCTAAAAGAAAGAAAAGCAAGCGATGTGGGACAAATAAATAGGGGGGAAATTAAATAAA
Source organism: Glycine latifolia (assembly GCA_013407115.1). Lineage (NCBI taxonomy): Eukaryota > Viridiplantae > Streptophyta > Magnoliopsida > Fabales > Fabaceae > Glycine > Glycine latifolia. The sequence continues at coordinate 7,931,494 of CM023946.1, read as the reverse complement.
TATTATTTTTCTCTACAGGAAAATCCAAATCCAAATCCAACCAATCTCATTTCGATTCTCCCCAAGGAATAATAACGAACTCGATCGGTTAATTAATTTATAGTGTGTATAATGAGAGGGTCTGTTTCAAGAGAAGGTGTCTTGGTAATAATCTCATCATCATCAACATGATCCTCCGTGTCCGTGGCAACAAACCCGAGAAGACGAACATTATTACACAAAGTTGTTGGTTGCATGAACGTGGGTAATTTGGCAGGAGCAGAATTAGCGTTAGTAAGCTCGTTGGCCCTTAGCACTTGCGCGTTCCAGTCAGTGGTGCAGAGAACGAAGATCATGAGAGCAGCACATGAGCCTTGGGCCGCAAGCAACCCAAGCCAGAGCCCAGGAAAGCCCATTTTCCCAACAAACCCGAGAAGAACCGCGACAGGCATGCCCACCAAATAAAACGAGCCCAAATTGATATTCGCTCCGACGGTGGGCCTGGCACTGCCTCTCAGGACGCCGCAGCCGGTGGTCTGGGGGCAGTTTCCAAGCTCGCAGAGGCCAACGATGGGCAAAGCAATAGACGTAAGGTGGAGAATTTCTTCGTCAGAGGTGAAGAATCTCCCCCAGCGGTGTCTCATTAAAGTGGTGAAGAGCATGGCGGTGAAGCCCAAGGAAACAGAACAGGCGAGTGAGACTAACATGGAAATGCGTGCTTTGGCGGGGCGGTTGGCGCCTAACTCATTCCCCACTCTGGTGGAGACGGCGAGGCTTAGAGAAGAAGGGAAGACGTAGACCAAAGAAGTGGTTTGAATGAGGATTCCCATGGAGGAAATGGTGGCTTTGGGGTTGAGAAGGAGGCCACAGAGAATGATCATGAGTTCATACCACCACCATTCAAGACAAACGGAGACGCAGGTTGGAACAGAAAGTGCAAGTAAGGAAGACCATCCCCTGAGGCAGTCAGTGCTAGGGGGAACCCAGGAGTCCTTATAAACCCCCGAGAAGTAAATAAAGGAAGAAAGGAGGAGGACAAGGTTTAGATTGGTCCACACCATCGCTATTGCAACGCCAGACACTCCCATTTTTAAGTGGATCACTAATAAAAAGTTGAGAGGGACGTGGAGGAGGACGGAGACAGCGGAGCAGTAGGTTAGGGGTAATGTGATGCTTTGGGTTCTCAGGTAGATTCTCAGAGGGTGGAGGAGGGAGAGGAGGAAGAGGTCTGGGATCGAGAAGAGGATGAAGGTTTGTGCTGTGCTGGAGATCTCATGGTCCTGCCCGCACCATAAGAGGATGTTCTTCATCTTCACCCACGTCAGGGAAATGGGGAGGGAGCTTGAGAGGAGAAGGACCACGGTTCTCTGGAGGGTTAGGCCCAGGGTCTTCAATTGTTTCGCGCCGTAGGCTTGTCCGCAAATGGGTTCCATTCCCATGGCCAGTCCCGAGATCACGGAGTAGCCGGTGATGTTCGCGAACCCGATCGAGAGGGACCCTCCGGCGAGCTCCATCTCCCCGAGGTAGCCCAGGAAGACCATGGAGATCATGGCTCTCGAATAAAGGATTAAACCGGTCAGAGCTGTTGGCCCTGATATCTTTCCTATGGCCTTCATTTCTGCTACCACCTGAATCAAAAAAAAGAAAAAAAAAAAAGAAGAGAGAATTAGCAAAGGACAAATAGTTAATATCATGGGCATGCCCATCATAAACTGGCATTATTTGTTTTTAATCATGTGATGTGACTATGGAGTAACTTGGATTTTTTTTCCCTTGTAAAATATATATACATATATATATATATGTGTGTGTGTGTGTCTGTATTTTATCTTTAATTTTATTACCTCATTAGGAGTTGGCCATCTGTGAAGTTCATCTTGAAGTTGATCATCAACCGAAGGTGGGTGATTTATGAGTTTGGGGTCGGGAGTACTTATGATGTGGTTTTTTGTTGGACACAGAAATGGGGATGATGAGGATGGTTTTGGATTACACATGATGACTAGCTAGCTATTAATACTTGAAGCCGTGTAGTTCTGGAAATATAAACGACTTAGAAAGAGAGAGATGAGTATAATATATAACAAAGGCTTGAATATACAAGAGCTAGCTTGGCTACTACTTTCTTGGCTTGGGCTTAGTGATCGTGCACTGCGTTTCAAACTTGTTTGAGAGAAAATAAGGGTTTAATTTTGTGTATGAGAGGGAGAAATGAAGGCGAGTGTGTATTTATACATGATAAAGGGCTGGGTCCTACAATGGTTACGTACGTGTCATTATAGAAGGATATATTGCTAAACATATACTATATCAAATTATCAATGTAAATTATTCGGGGCGATTTTTATAAAAAAAAAAAAAGGGGTAAAAGAGAAAGGACATCCTTGAACGGAAGAAATGCTGTATGGAGGTTTTGGGAGGCAACCGACCTTCTCTCTGTCTAGAAAAAAAGAAGAATATATTATTATAATAATGATTTTATTAAGAAGGTGAAAAACAAAATTGGGTGTGGCATCTGGAGAACAGCTACAGCTCTCCTTACCTTTGAGTGTGGAGAGGAAACAAAAGTTCGATCTTATCTTTTTAGGATATTGGTGAAACTCAGAAAAAAAAAAGATGGACCGATTTATTCTCTTTAATGGTTATTTTAGCCGTCAAATCGATGACGGACTTTGATTTGATAATGATGGCCCTAATAGTGGTTTAAACTCGCCTAGTTATTAATGGACGGATTGCATTATGTGGATAATCTTTTAAAACACCACATTTGGCCTTTTTGATCTCCCTGTGTATGGAACACACAATTTTGTCCTCAAACCGGGAATGCCAAGTGGTGATAGAGAAGCCAATTCACCAAATAAAATTCCCCTACTTGCCAAAGAAACGCTTTATATTATTATTATCATTATTATTCCCGGTTCATTTTTCCCTTTCTGTTTTGTGATGGTGCAGCATGGGGTACTTATGAAATGACAAGGGCATACACGATGCTTGTGCGTTTGTATTTGTACTCAGAAGATTTTATTACTATTAATGTTTGTTATACTGTTAAAAGAAAGATAGAAACAGAAGAGAAAAAAAGTGGAGTAAAATAAGTCACCCAACGAAAAAAATAAGAGTGAGAAAAAATATAATAAGAATAGAAAAACCGTTTGTGCAAACTTTTACTACAACATATTTTGTTTGGTTTTGGACAGTCGCTACTAGTAGTTGCTTTGCTTATTTGTAGTGCTGGCAAAATGTTTGGCATTGCATGTTCTTAGAGGCAGCCAAGCCATGCATGTCTCATTCTTCTCCGCCTATGCCATAAATTCCAATCCTAACACACCCATTGTCTATATATATATAGACCATTTGAAGCACCCGAAGGGCGAAACATTCCCTTGACTACTTTGTCTAACAGATGAAGCAAGTTTTTTTCTTGCACCCAATGTTGGCCCCACACGTTTCTATGCCTCTTGTTGAGTACAAGTGTGAGGTAAATTCTCACGTCGGATAGAAATGAAAAAATTGAGCACTATATAAGTGATGAAAAGATCCATAAACCTGAACCTTAAGATTTTAGGTTAAGGTCTGATGTCTAATTCACTTATATGATTACTCAAGTGTAAATCTCCCTAATATTTACCTCATCGATTTTCCAACATGTTGTACTCCTAGTGTTCTCACTTGTTTGAATGTTTTATCCCCTAGCAAGCGGATAGGTTGAAATATATGGTGGACGAATGTCCACTACACAATGTTATCCAGCTATATATATAGATTGCAATTTGGGGAATTTCTTGGCCTCAAGCAACAGAGGAGAAATGAAAACTTAAAAATAAGAATTCTAAACGAAACAGGATTAGAAATCAAAGTTATGAATCCCGTTATCAAGTGATAGGTTGGTTTCCTTGTGGTTTTGTTTCAAACAAAGCTGAGAGAGATTTGGAATGGCATTTTAAAAAAGTAGTTGTGTTCCTACCTGGAATTTTATTTTGAGCAACAAAAGGTTAAAACTTAAATCCAGTGTATATATATATATATATATATGTATGTATATATTATATTGCACTTTTTTTTCCGACTTTCCCTTTTATAAAGGTTATCTTCATGGATATATGTATATCTATATCTATTCATATGCAAAAAATATATGTGTATGGATTATGGAGGTAGGTGTTGGTGTCATGGAGGGACCACCAGTGGTGTTAATGGGGAATGATGGTAGCTGGCCGTATGGAGAAGAGACAGATGCGAGATAGGAAACACTAAGAGAGAGAATTACGTGCTCCAATTACAACCATTTAATCTTTGTATCACAAGATGATGGAAATTGAGATGAGTCTGTCTGTGTATATGAGAGCATGGCGTTATATATGAGGAAACAGAACCACCTCTGCACCATCATTACCCAAAACACACCAGATAAAACTTTTTTCTCTTTTCTTTTTCCTTGCCGTCGTAGCAACTTCAGCCATCAGTATTTCATTGTATAATAATATAATAACAAGAAAAATAAATATTAAAAATACCCTGTAACTCAAGGCCATCCCATGTCAGATTCCATGTGTTTGTAGCTCACCAAGTTGATGTGAAATGAAAGATATGTATCATGCAAGGGAACCAATGGTTTGGAATTAATTAATAAAGCAACAGCAAAAGTTCTGACAATGGACAATATGAAAAAACCAGTCTCATCCAAAGAAAAGAATATGAATTGGAACAAACCCATCTCATCTCGAATTTGGCACTCGAATTGGATTGCCAAAGTGCAGCTGCTCAGTAAGCTCTAGAAATCTCTTCAACCCAAGAGATTAGGTTAGAGTTCAGGATCATGTCATGATGGCGTATAAATATACTGTTAAATATCTTCCAACAAGTTGTCATAGTGAAGATCAGCCACACTTTTTTTCGACGTAACAAACTACCAAAATGCAAATTTCGGGAAAAGAATGATAAGACTATAGTTTTTTTAACTTTGGACATTAACAACGATTATGCTCCTTTAGAAGCTCCAACAGATTCGCTAATTGTATTCCTCTGACCTTTTCCACAATCGTGTAGATTGTAGAGAGATGAGATGTTCGTGTAAGAATTCGTCAGAGACAAACTATTCTACTGAACCCTCCCACTCATTTCTCTCCCAATCCAAGCCAATTTGCTCTGTTTTGGTTTAATTAAGAGATTAAGAAACATATAACTATTGAACTGCAACAATAGGCAACATAAGATGTCATTTATGCAGACAAATACTAACATGTTTATGGGCGAAATCCAGAAAGCGAACTTGTTAGAACTTTGCTGAACAGTATAATACGCATGACATACAATCTACTACTATAGAAAGTTGTGCCCAATATTGATCAATCTTTTAACAAACAAAAAGAAATTAATAATCAGGGTTTTTTTTTATCAACTATAAATATGTAACAATTCATTCATCTAATCCTCCCATCAACAGTAACCACTAACTAGCTGTAAATAATAAACAACCTGCAAAATCTAATCTAACCTTTACAGAGAAAGTATTGCTGGCTAACTAGACGGATAAATTCCAGTTGTGCAGCAGATGGCACGTGGTTCGAAGATCAGAATCATCAGATCACTAATAGTTAGGACAAATGATGATATAAAGGTTGATATTTTTAAATGCTCTTCGAGTCTTAGGAACAGACATTGTACGAAGAATTGAAAGCAAATCAGACTTTCATGAATATGAAGTGTATTAAAAACGAGAATTTATTCCATGTTCAAAAGAAGTAAAGAAAATTAAATGTACACATCTAACTATACGAAAAATTAAATGTACCATTATAAATCAAACCCATCGTTCAAGAATGATATTAAAAGAAGTACTACTATACGAAAAAAAATAAAAATGTGGGCATTAAAACCGTGTCTCAATCAAGGTTTCCATCAGCACAAGTAACATATTCACTGTTGGCCACTAAGCACATTCATCTAACTAATACAAACAAATCGCACAAATTTTCAAGATTCCAATACATCATGCTTGAAGCATCAAGGCACAATCAGCACCTTCTCAAAATAAAAGAATTTTTCATGTGGAATAATTCTCAAACAGCAGCAGCTCATATTGGTTGGAAAGAGGATGTTGACCATGAGTAATTTTGGAACCTACAGAAGATGCCCCAACTACATTCCCACCGCATTAGCCTCTAAAAGCAACATCCTACACAGGTGGTACTGATTTACAATGAAGAAATTCTCCACTGATTGCAGATAATCTTCCAATCAGTATTTTGATGACAGCTTTTATGATTATATGAGTTGCCAGGATGTTTGGAAATGTAGTGCTATAAGAATTGTTTCTTTTACATTGTTCCTTATACATCAAGAAAATTTTACTTTTCTTACAGCCAGTAAAGGGTCCCTCATATTTAACAAAGCAGAGCATTCTCACAGTTTTACACAGACCACTCACTCATCAGGATGACAAACGAGAGAGCCGAAAAGCTTCCAAACTATCAGAAAATAATGACAGTCAAAATTAGCTCAACGGCTATAAATACTGACCGATAAGATGAAAATACATCTATGTAACAATTATTCAAAATTACAAAAAAAAAAATTGGTCAGGGGGGTGGGGGTATTTCGATGAATGGAAGCCTCAATATAAAGACTAGAATCAAACAAAAGTAAAGCAAAACTATTTACAAATGATTGCTGCCTGTTCATTTTCATCATCCCTCTTCCAAAAACAAATCAGTGCCAAATGCAGAAAGAACATAATACCTCATACTGGGCTTCTAGGCTTTTGACCACCAGGTCGGGGAATAAACAAGACAGCTATGAGTCCACTGGCAAGGGCTGTAACAGCTGCCACACCAAAGGCTGGAGTTTCCTCCACCAAATAGCTGATCCCATGGTCCACTTCCCAGGGACACCAACATCTATTTCAAACATTGGTATGCATAAACTCAGCAGCTCAAAATATTCAAATAACTATGCACAACTTAGATCCTTTCGCACAAAGTTTCCTTTACAAAAGATAAATCACCATGACCTTAGAACTATAAAATAATTCATAATTTTTACTATTTGTAAATAATTGTACTAGCTGGATTGAAATCTGTTAATCAGTTACTTGAAATGTGGTATTTGGAAGAAAACGAAAGTACAAATCAAATTGTCTTAAACCTGCATGATAGTACAAAATAGCCATGCGACTCTAGCTAAATCTCATTGCCTTACATTGTCTCAAACAATATCTAATTTCAGACAATGATGGATCAACGAAAAGTGAATTAACTGATTAATAATTCGGGCTCATAATGAATGAGCAAAATCAAATTGGAGCCTGAACCAATGACATAGACCATTATGTAAGTCACGGTGTAGTGCATTTATTTGATATATTAGTTTCTCCAGAGATCACATCCTGTAGAGTAGGCAATTTGAAGTTCTCAGTGAATTTTGTGTGTCCTTCAATCCAAATTTCTTTCAACTAATTTTAAAGGCTTTAACAGGAGCATGGAAAAGCTTTATTAAGTTGTGCTAAATTTTCTGTGTTCAGGTATATTTCTCTGGAACAAAATGCTCACACTCTCAAGGGCTCTTTCTTATAATCTTTCGTGTGAAACAAATCTCTGATGACCTACCTCCAGTGTTAGGTCATGATTTCTTAATGAAATCTTCTCAAGAGATACGCAGAAGGAATGAAGATCATTATCATTTTTTTATGCAGATTGTTTATCTTTGTGCCTATTTGAAATAGATTTCTTCTTGTTCTCTTGTAATAATGGACAGCTTTTAATTGTCTTACACTGTACAGATGAAAGGTGGGAATAAGTTGACCAAATTAAAAGTTAAAAACATAAGCATGACACCTTTGTAAAGGATCTATGTATCAGACACATATCTTGACACGACTCTCTAAATTTGTCACAATTCCCATGCCAAATATTTTGTTTCTTAGTCAAAAGACATGTCCATTGATAGCAATTTGACCCCAGCATGAAAATTACTGCACTCATAGTTTTTTACTCAGAAAAATACCTTGCGAGAGAACTATAAATCATGTTTCGTGTTTAGGTTAAGGAAAATTCACAGTACGGGGATCAGAGCCCTATAATTGTACTGCCTGTTGCAATTAATGGTATCCCAAGGCATGTATCAATATTAATTAATTGATTATTCATTTATCTATTTCTTTTTATCAAGTGATGTGAAATTGTTACTGTACACCTCGACTCAGGACCACTTATGATATTTAACTAAATACATTTTTAGAGTTTATTAGATATTGTAGATATCTTAATCATGGTAATTAAGCAATTGTAGGATTTACATAATTATAGTATTTAGGCAATTATTTTCTTTGTAATTATTAGGCTGTATAATAATAGTAATACACTCTGCTGTTAATACTGACACATGGATTCGGTCATGTGTCTTGCTTTCTTTTCTTCTCAACTGAGTTGAAGTTCAAAACGTTCACAAATAATATAAATAGTCATACAATCATATATCCAAGAAAGAATAAGGCATCAATTCTGCACACCTTGGCCAAGCCCCAATGAGTATGTGTGGAAATTAAGGCATATGATATGCTGTATGTGATCTGAAATAATTAATTCAAGAAATTAATTTGGAAGAAATAGTTGTAAATCAAATTATTATAATAAATATTGTTAAAGAATACTTTGTTTTAATTTGTATTAGTTTATTTTAGAATATTATATTAATGGTACTAAATGAATCAATTTTACTACTTTTGTATATTTGATAATATTGTGTTAGGGTAAATAGTCATTTTCATCCCTAAATGTGTAGAGTACTGACAAATTCATTCTAAAAAAATGAAAATTCAAATTTTAATCTCTAAAATGAAAAAAGTGCTACAAATAAAAATTTACTGACATTTTGATCCAATCTATTCTACAGCCATATGGACAATCATTTTTGTGACATTTTTGTCCCTTTGTGTCACGTAGGTTCTTTCATTAACGATAAAGTAAGGAAGTTAACGGATAAATAGATTTGTCACACTTTTTCACTTTTGTGGACTAAAATTTGAATTTTCATCTTTCGAGAGCGAATTTCTCAGGTCTCTTCACATTTAGGGACAAAAATGATTATTTACCCTATTGTATTAATTATATTGGATATTTGAATGAATCATGATATAAAATAGTAGTTTAAGAAAAAAATCAAATTTAAATGGGTAATCCATTGACCTGAACCGAACCAAACCGTTTATGAATGGGTTATGTTGGGTTTCAAAAAAAAAATTCTGAAAATCGAACCGAACAAATTTGATTGGATTAGATCCTAAATTTGATTAAAATCAATCCGAACCGACCCATGAATACCCCTACATATATTCACAAAGTTGTGCACAATTAATGGGATCATTTCCAAATTTTCATTCGTGTCGCATCATGCTTCTTAAAAGGAGTAGAAAATATGCCAGTTTGAGCTAGGAGTGTGCTGCCAAGATTGAGTCAAGACACTGTATGAGCCACTAACAATTTTTAAATTAAAAACTAAAGAACATAATACTACTGTTTATTTTAAGGCACATAAGTCAGTTTAAGCTAAAGAGATCATGCAGCCAAAATCAAGTCAATTAAGATACTTCCTATGTATGAGCCACAGAAACCATGCAAAAAGACAGAAATTGAGTCTTGTTTTAAGGAACATAGGAGACAGCAAGGGTGCCTTCAATATCGACAGTAAAATGAACGAAACAAAATGCTTTTAGCAGGAAATAGAGCAACTCACTGCAACTGAAAATCCAAGAACTGTAAAGATTATCAATGAAGCTATCACAATGCCAGTTGGTGGTAGATCTTTGCCTACATAGCCAATGTTATTTGCCACATAGGTTGCAACAAGCATAGCAATAAAGCAGACAGCCATTAGGATATTTGAAATTCCCCACCAAAAACCAGGTGCCCGCTTCCTGCATAGCCTCTCCATCAGTACTGACGTTACTCCAAGAACAACTGAATTAAGCAGTAAGCCAAGTGCCCCCATTCTAACTCCAGTATCATAATTAGGGCCTTCATTTGGCTCACCACCATAAATATATCGGCCCATCCAATCAGTATCAAATAGGAGAAATGGAAACCACCCAATCCATGTTAGAGCAGTAAAAGACAGTATTATCCATACAGGGGTTGAAAAATATCTGAATGTCCCAAATAGCTCCTACAGGAAAGCTTCTCCTGCAGCATCTGATTCCCCTGCTGCTGCTTCTTCAACAGGGTGTGCTCCACCTGAACTTAGAGGCACTTCTTAAGCTGCCACAATGCTTATATATGTGGGGATAGCAATGAAAATAATGTCGAGAAAGAAAGCAGACTTCAGATTTGCACAACTAGTATTGCATGCGGGGGTAAGTGTGAAAGCAAAGACCTTGTACCAACCACTGTATGATCCAGTTGCATATCCAAGAATATTACCAATAGCCATAAACAGGGAGAAATAAGCATTCGCAATACGTGTCTTTCGTTAATCCCTGCCTAACATTTCACAGATATTTAAACAAAAGATGAAGGGTGTCAATGTATTGTTTGCTTTTGATAGCTGACATTTTATTTCTCAAACAAATTACAATTGACATAAAAAAAAAATTGTATTCCGTTTTTTTTTTTTTTTGGGTGGAGGAAGGAGTTTTATTCAGACATTGAAGGCCGCATTTACAGAACAATTCAGGCAAGATGCGATGAAATAAAAAGATAATTACCATGTCCTTTTAATTTAACTGAGAGTTGCATTCAGAGTACATATCAAGCAGACAATCATCTGGGTAGAAAGTAACGCTGGTAATAATTGATGCACAATTTATTATTTTCTATCATTCTAATTGTATGCCACATTTATTGGGATCATTTTATCCTTTTTTTTGTGGGGGGAGGGGAGGGGAGCTGACTTTTATCCTTTACTACCATTACCAAACATTAGATAGAAGAAAGCATATTCCCTGCCAAGAATCTGATACAATGTTTGTGTTTACATACATTCACCAATGTTTGATGCTGAATTTTTTACTTCAAATTTTACATAACAGTTGTTCTTCAGTTGGAAAACTTTAGAATAAAGGCAGACAAAAGGAATAGAATCATCCAAGTAGATGTGAGAAATATTTATAAAAATAATTTACGATATAACGTAGCAAGTCTTCTGCTTCCTACACGGTACATCCCTAACTTAAAAAGTATGGAACCAAATACATGGTAGAACAATGTAGCTTATGGGGTATGAGAATGCAAGTATGCATCAGACCTTCAGCTATGTCAATTTCCGGCTGTGTCAATCTCTAGCTATATTAGAGTGTTCAGCGGAAATAACAATGCTTAATGTACTTAAGCAATAGTAGTCTCCATCAAATGTCAATTTCCAGCTGTGTCAATCTCTAGCTATTATTAGAGTGTTCAGCGGAAATAACAATGCTTAATGTACTTAAGAAATAGTAGACTCGTGTATTTCAGGAATTGCATATTCATGTATCTAGGAAGTTACCCATTTAATCTTAGCCAAGGAAATAGGCTCCACTTAGTCTATTTAGAGTTCAACATAACATTCAACAAAAATTACTAAATATAACAAAACCTTTTCATTCAGATCTTCTCTCTAAAATATTCTCTTCTCCATTTAGTAACTCCATCTTAAATCATCCCCTTTAAAATTAACATGATATTAGAGCCTATTCAGTCTCGATGTTAGGTCAGCCGCAAAATGTCTAGTCTTGCAAACTTCACATTCCAAATGTTAAATCTAGGCATGAAGGGGTGTGTTCAGATTTCCCACATTAGTTAGGAATATGATCAAAATACTCTTTATAATATGCTTATAAAAATAAAAAATAAAAAATCTTTATGACATTGACAATGCTACCCCCTTCAGCTAGTACATAGCCACTTCCTAAAACCACCTCCCTTGACTTTCTCCACATCCACCAAAACCTACGGAAAAATAAAATAATTAAATTTGGCTCCTTGGAATCTAAAAATCTCATGAATAATCCAGACTAGACTCATATTTATGGATGATCGGGCTCACTGCTACATTTATGACAGCTAAGAGTTAGGTAATCAGTTATAACAGAAAACTGAAAGCCTAATTGAAATTTGAAACCTATCTTACATTTGGCAAACTAACACATCAGCAATACAATAGATATTAACCTGGAGAAGATTACTCTCTCACAAAGCGTAAGAAATTGACTGTCTGCATAAATAGTAGCTACATCGTCCTGTACAAAATTAAAATCTCAGAATACCTCATATACGAAGGAGATATGGCAAATTTTTTTTTTTTGAAGTAAGCAAGTTTAAAACTTTATACAAGTATAAAAAATAAATCAAACCAACTGCTCATAACCTAACATAAGTAAACATTCAAACTTCTTCCAGCATAGTTAGGCAATAAAAATTGAAGTTTACATGGGATATGCATCTTGAATAAAGATCAAATGAGACAACAAGAGATAGATTATAAACAACATCTAGCTTTACCCTCATAGTCATTGGGTATATATGATAATAAATGACTGGTTTCAGATGCATAGTAGTTAGCACTAATTTTTTTACTTGACCAGATAATAAATGTACACATTTGTTGCAATTTTGTCTCTAACTATCAATTTGGAAACTACCGTATCCTTGAATAGCCTTGCACAAGTGACACAGCCTTATCATTTGCAGTCTATGTATCAAATAAAAAAATTACCGCGCTGCATATATATACCAAAAGCGCACAGCAAATTTCCAAATTGAACATCTACTACTTTGCACAATTTAACATAATAAAAATTGGGAGATCAACATTACCTAATGCCCATTTTAATGTAAATTAATTAGCCACTATAGTTAGATCATCAATTTAGTAGTTTTTAAGTATTTCCTTGACAGTAACCAATCTAAATAACAACCATGTTGCATGAGAGCATACTAATATTCAAAAAATGAAGAAAAGAGCAATGAAACAAACATCCAAGTTAACAAATAAGGAGAATTTTATTTATTTATTTACCAGTGAGATCACCAATCGAAGCTCTACAAGGGCCCTGAGTGACGTTATTAGCCACATCCAAATCCGAAAACAAAAACTCCGACAGCCCAGGGGCGATGTCATGGGTGTCGCCGAACCACTACCCGATGTCGGCGGAGTGACCGATGATGAGAACAGCGACGACGATCGACAATGCTCCGCCCAATATAGACGGTCTTCGGCGGCCGAAGCGGCTGGTGCAGCCGTCGCTCAAGTGGCCCACCAGGGGCTGGACCAGGAGCCCGGAGAGCGGCCCATAGAGCCATATGATGCTGGCCCACACGTGCGAGATCCCGAGCTGCTGCACGTACGGCGTGAGAAGAGAGAGCTGCCGGGCACACCCGAACTGAATGCCACCGGCAACCGACGCTACCCGCAGCAGTAGCCTCAGCGGAAACCTAGCCGGGGCCGCCGGTCGAGCCGCTGCATGTCGAGCCTTGGACCGGCGGTGTTGGCGGGGACGTTGATGTTGTTGTTGTCGGGTTTCGTGATTCGCCATTGTGTCTGAATTCACAAATTCCGTGCCCCTTCGGTGTCCCTCTCTAGCTTGTTGGCAATCTCGTTGTGAGTTGTGACCGTTTCCTAAGGGCATCGCGCAAGACCAGGAGGAGAGAGAGAGAGGTTGCGGTTCCGCTGGAGGTGGTGTACTGTTGCACGCTGTCATTCTGTTTCTGTTGGAATTTTGAAACGGTGCAGTTCAGACACACACTGTTTATTGCAGATATGCCCTCACTCCAGGATCTATTTACGGATCCGTCCTCACACACTTTGGACGGCAACCGTTTCTTTCAATTGGAAATTTGATTTAATCTCAAGTTCTCAACTGCTTTCCCTCGCTTTTTGTTGTCCCAAATGACAAACTTTACCCTTCAACAGGGCATTTGCTTGCTTAGCTTGCACTTTTAATTTATCGGCAAAACAAAATGTTCATTAAAAAGAAGAATAACCTTCAAAACTGAGTTTGGAGGTAAAATATTACTCTCAAACATAATACTTTTTAGGAATAGCCAAATATGATTCTAAACAGATTTATTCTTAAAAGTATTTTTTGGATCCTTTCATCTGAAAATCAAATATACTCATCGTTGATCACTATCAAAACTGAAAAGTATATTTGTTTAACTTGAGTTTACGGGTGATGTAGCTGGTGGTGTATCACGTATAGCATCGGCAAAGCGCAGGGACTGCAACAATACTTTTCATTAACAGAAAAATGCTTAATGCAATCAGTGCTATCAGAAAAATGTGACTAGTGGTTGTGTATAATGTTACGTAGACCGCACTAATTGGCATATTGTTGTCTATATAGATAATGCAATTTAACAGATAGGATCATAGGTAGCACGTCCACTTGGGTGTCAAATTCCAGTGAGACTGAGACGCTTAACTGCGAATTTTGATACAATTTGGCTTTCTTATCGTGCCATCGCAATATGGCGTATGATAACAACTTGCCAAATTGCAAAATCAGTGAGATCAGTAAGAACATTGACATGACAGCCCAATCTTGTCTGGCCACAGAAACATTAGGCTACAAAACAAAAACATTAAGCTGCCGGAAAAAATTGATAAACACTGTTCTAATTTTTCTCCATAACCAGGAAGTTCGCAATAACTTTCTCTTGTAATGTTACTTAATCGAACGAGCCACCGCCTCATCGTACCGTACCGTACCCTGATCCAAAAAACAATGCAGGCCTTGTACACGCATGAACTCTCTAGTATATAGTAGATTTCATTTTAAAAAAAAAATTGCTTGACAAGCACTCGTTCAAAACTCCAAAAAGGCATCTTATACTATGGGAGTGCCCTTTTCTTTTTTCTTTTTTCTTTTTCAGCCCGTTTTTGTTACATTCCTTTAAACATAATACTTAATTCCTATATTAAAAGGATTTTGATGTTTTTTTATAAAATGAGAAATATAAAAATTTCAATAAGAATATAGTCAATAATAAAATATTTAATTTTTTAGAATTGAAAATTCATGTTATTAATCTTAACAACAAAATCATACATTATCTTAAAAATATTATTCGCAATGAATCATTTATTATAAACTATAAATCATTAAAATTTTAATTATTTTTACATATTTAAATCATAATTTCCATATTCAATTAAATCAATATAAGACACTGATATTACATCTAGTCCTGAATTAAATTAATCAATCAAAAAATATCTTAAATATTTTTTTACAATAAGTATTATAAAAATTAGTGTACATATTATTAGAAACTTTGTCGTTTATACATTATTTCAGGTTTTAATTTTCTAATATTATCGTTTAAAAAATGTCGAAACAGTTAATATAGAGAGAGGAAGAAAAAAAGAAGTTGAATGGAATTTCTCTGAATACTTATTTTATGTGGTAGCAGTTTGACATTGTTAGCTTCTGCGTGTTCAGTTAAAAAAAAAAAAAGCTTCTGCGTGTTGTTCTCCGCGTCTTTTCGTTCCTTCCAAAAGTGCCTCGTGGCATGCCATATTGGCATTGACGGAGATTCGTTGAGTATGAGTCCCACCGCCATTGCGAAACCAACCCCTGGCCCATCTCATCCTTACACAGGTACACTATACCACCACATTCATTCTCGTACCTCTCAATAAACCAACGGCAAAATCCTTACCTACTAAGAAATAATAAAATTCAATTAATATATATATATATATAAAAGACAAGAAGACGCTTTCGTAATCCACAGTATAAATTGGCACATTCTGAAACATCAAAACCAACAAAAAAACACCATCACTCTTCAAAATGTCAATGTTCGCAAGCACGCCCCAAGAGAATGTCGAGAAATCGTTCTTAGTGTTCTACGAGGGGTGGCTTGCGCGTCAAGAGAATTTGCTGAAACAGCTTCTGAGCGTGGCACGCGATGGTGATGAGAAGCAACAGAGGAAGCTAATTGAGCAGGTCCTCTGTCACTACCAGCAATTTATAGAAGAGAAATCAAACGTGGCAGACGACGACGTTTACCTTCTCTTTTCTTCACCCTGGCTTTCCGCGTACGAAAGGGCTCTCCTCTGGATTGGGGACTACAAGCCCTCTCTGATTCTCCGTTTAGTAGACGGCGCCGTGAAGGGATTAACGGCGGAGCAGAGGGGGAGGCTGGAGAGAGCGCGGGACGAGACGAAGAGGGCGGAGAGGGAGGTGACGGAGGCAATGGCTTCCGTTCAAGAGAGCATGGCGAGTCCGCCCATGGTGGGGCTGATGAGGGTGGTTCACGGCGAGATAACGGAGCAGGAAGCGGCGCTTGAGGGGCTCAGGAAGGCGCTTAAGAAGGTTCTGGAGAGAGCCGATGAGCTTCGCGCGTTGACCATGAGGAAGGTGGTGGGGATCTTGAGTCCGCCGCAGACGGTGGCGTTTCTGGCGGCGACGATGCACTTTCAGATGAGGGTCAGGATGTGGGGTTTGCAAAGAGCCGAGGTTGGACCGTCACGTCGTTGACTCGATCTATTTATTCCCACAATTCTATTACCGATAACCGACCCAGGCGATACGTTCATCCTTATTCGCGCGTTTTTTTTTATTCCTCCCTGTTTAATTAGTTTGATGAAAATAAGGGTCGTTGGATTCTTAGAAAGGAAAAAAATATTTTTAAATTATGAAAATGTTATTTTGTTTTACATTGGTTTTGTTTTAAAAACTTGTATAAGAATTAATAGGAAAAAACAATTATTTTTTTATTATTTCTAGAGCAAATTTTTAAAAATAAAGTGACATTTTTTTTATTTTTTGTTATTGAAGGTTGAACAAAATAATGTTGAAAAGACTAAGTTATTTAAGGGCTCTTTTGTTTTACATTTGGTAAAATTTATCCTATATATACTTTATAACTATTTTTTATTAATGGAAATGTTAAATTTTTTTAACATTATATTTATGAGTATTCCTCACTTATATATCATTTAGGTTTGATTATTGTTTTATTCGTTAAATTTAGATTTTGCATTTTTTTTAGTTTTTAAATTTTAAAATTGTTTTTTTCTCTGATATTAAAAAAATTACAAATTATTTTCTTTGTCTAGGCTATAATAAATTAACATTTTTAATAGTTTTTAACAATCATAAATTAATTTTATATTTTAATTACTTAAATTTATATTTTAAAATTACCACATAGTATTAAAAAAATTGTTACAAAATACTAAAAATCTCTATAAATTATTAATTTATTATGTCAATAATTAAAAAATTATTTTTTCAAAATTCAAAGACTAAAAAACACATTTCACAAATTTAAAGATTAAAACATTAATTAAGATATTTTTATATAATATAAGATTTTACCTTCATATTTTTACTTCAACGTTGATTTTATTCGTTATAGAATTAACATCAAAAGCTTAATCCAATTCAAAGTTTTGAAACAATCACATACAGTTACGATGAGTGGCGAGGTGAGGCTCTGTTTTTCAAGTTTTTACCACTAAATAAGGCAATTTTAGTGGTATCCAACAAGCACGTGCCAAAGATGGTGTTAGTGTTGCAATGCGCTGGCACAGTAGCAGTTATAATTTTCTTAATTGTCATATTCTTAATGGCTCACACGATATATATTTCATAAGATAGGATCAATAATTCATTCCACAAATTAACATAAAATTTTTCAATGTGTTTTATATGTTTTTAAAAAATATTTATAAGATTATTAATTCAAGATAAATACATTTAATTGTAAATTATCTTGTTGATATAGATAGAATCATTTAATTCTTTTTAAGACATACTGAACTTGTACAATCATCTATTTACAATACAGTTCTTGTTCTTTAGAAAAAAGTAATTTATTTAATTTTACATATATTTCAAGGTATTATTTTTAATACATTATGCTCAAACAAATACACATTGAATACATCTTATACATATATCATATGAATCAACTTTAGATTTCTTTTATTTTGATATATCTCATATGAATCAACTTTAGATTTCTTTTATTTTGATATGATTTGTCCAAAACGTTACAGCATTAGTGTTTCACTTTCAATCGAACATGTAATTATTTATTATTATGTTTAAAAATAAGTTTGACTTGAGTACTTGATCCAGCCTCATTAAAGTGAGTATGTGACATGATGCTGCAACAATAAAACTGAAACTGTCCACGCAACATAACCACCATTCAAGTGTCATATCTTAGAAAAATAAAGATGTAACATATTTTTATTTTTAACTTTAAATTTTAATGAATTTTACTCTTAATAAATTAATTTGACATTTTTAAAATTTGTTAAAAAAACTTACAGATTTTATCATATGTCATTTTACTCATAACATAATTACATTTTTTACCGTCAAGCTTTTTTTGGAAATTTTACATCAATTTATTTTATGTTTTTTGACAAATTCTGCCCCAATTTTAGAGCTTATTAATGAAAAAATAATTGAGATAAAATTTACAAATTTCTTAAAAATTAAAAATAAAATGTATCAAATTAAAAAGTTTGAAATAAAATTTTCCAAAAATTAAAAATTAGAGATAACAAATATAATTAAGTCAAAAATAAATAAAAGCAGACTAATACATGCCAGTATAAATAATCCAACCATCAAATCAATTAAAACCTGGCACCAAAATAATAAGCCTTTTTGCCAAAATCGATGTTCCAGGTAATCGATCGTACACATAAAATTAGTGGGTGGGGGCAGAATCATGTAAATTAGCTAGGCCCATTTTAGCTGGGCTCCTATTTGGTGGAGACTATTTTAGCCCATCATGATTCATGAACTACCGCTCCAATTGGACGGATACTCTTTCTTTTCTATTATGCTTTTATTTGATTGATTTTTTACATTCGTATTTATTTATGTAAACTTATCAAGACTTGATGTAATATAAAATGCATTGTTTTGAAAAAAAAGGTTTCAGTGAAAAAAATATTATAACTACATCAATTTAGTTAAAATCTACTACAAATAGGCACTTGAGATTTAAATATTCTCATTTTTTATTGAAAATATAATAGTATCGCGGTTAAGAAGTGAAAGGTATAATGTTTGGTACATACCCATAATTTTCTGTTTAGGCATTACACATTCATAAGCTTTGCGCACGTGAATTGGGTTTTTTTTTTCCTTTCCAAAAGGATATAAAACTCCAATAAAATCTATTGCTGGTTTCTTATAAAGAGAATGTGTCTTTATTTTTTCAAGAATAACAAATTATATACATTGATATTGTTAAGATTTTTCTTTATCATCCAATCAGACATATGATCAAACATAAAATAATTGTCTTAAAATTCATATCAATAATATTTTTTTATTAATTGATAATATGAAATTAAAGTTATACTAACAAGGCATGCCTATTAAGCTTTTTCGAAACAATAGTAATTTATAGTTTTTAGAACACAAAAATAAATAAAGTAAAAATGTTCTATTGGAATTTTGAAATAGAGCGTAAATAATATATTGTATCTATAATTGATATAAAAATTATGCTTTTATATCAATTATGAAGATGGAGTTTGAAAAAACAGGGTTTAAAGAATAGTAAAGATTAAAGGTAAAAAGGAATAGGATTTTGAATAATAATAAATATGGGTGCAAAAATAGGTTTTATGTTGTTTTATATATACGAGAGTATTTTGGTAGTGAGAGTGTAGAAAGAAGGAAAAAAAAAAGGAAGAACGTACACTTATTAATTAACGGATTGTAAATATTAAAAGCCTTTTAAATGGGTCTACCTCACTCAACTTAGATTAGTTAATATGTAATGTGAGTTCGAGATATCAAGAGCCCAAGATTAAAAAAATATAATACTATTTTTTCATTAAATAAGATCAAAATTTAAAATGATATTTGTTCATTTTTACAAGACTTAATCTATTTTTTTTCTTGCATTAATTATTTTAAAACTAAAAATATGTTTAATTTAAAAAAGAGGGAAAATATATTGATAAACACTTAGAAAAGAGATAAATATTAATTACATGAATAGTTTTGAAAAAGTTATAAATTTAAGATAAATTTATTATTATCAATTAAATTAATCATTTTTATTAATCTTGATGAATTAGATAATTGAATCTTATTTACGGGAACAAAATCAAATGCAATAAGTGAATTATTATATGAAGAATTTGTTGTATTTAATACTTATTTTAAAATGTTTGTTTATATAATTAACTCTTGTATTATAAATTTGAGTTTTTTTTTTGTGTGTAATGACAATAAGTCAATAAGGAGATTCAAATTTATAATCTCATCAATTATTCAATTTCTTACTACTAGACCCATCTTAGTTGGTTATTATAAATTTGAGTTGTTATTTTTTTTTAATATAGGAAATTTCATATTGTAGTATTTTTCTTATTGTAAAACAATACCTCAATTCATTATTATTTAAAACTTTTTTATACTTTTGTATTTTTACAAAATTGTAAATTATTTTAAAAAATTCCTGTTATGTTGAGTTTTATTTTTTATCACTTCAAAACTCAACTTTAATAACATTTATTTTTATTTTTTTTTACCGCAAATCACATCTTTCATACTTTCAATCTTTTTTTCTAAACTTACAAAGTTTCAATTTTTTCTAAATTTAAACTACTTACATTTAGTAATATTTTTATCTTTTAAATTTTATTTTTATCTAATGAAGTAGAATATCCTTTATAAATAATTTATTTTTATTTATAATGAAAACATATTTATTTCTTCCTAATATCATAAATCTTAAATACCCGACATTTATATATACACGATTAAACTTGTTAATATAATACCAAAGTTGATCTCATTAACTATATTAATAAAGGATCACTTATAATAACTTGGATAATTTCAGTAAGGTAAGATTATCATACCCTCAATATTAATACAACATGTATTCGGAATCATCTATTCTAACAAGTTTATCATCACCTCTTATAGGCTGGTCAATGTGGGATTGTCACTTTCCAAAGTGCCAATATTGACTGGACCGACAATTTTTTTTTGGCTCCTTCTTTATGAAAGTGAAAAGTATGTCTTCTTATATTATTCGCACCATTTAGTAGTGCCAATGTGATGCACCTAGATTCTAATCTCTAATGGGACAGCAACTTCATGGCACTGTACAATAGGGGAAAAAACTCTACATTTTTTTAATTAGGCTGAAAATAAAATTATATTATTGTTTTTTAATTAGGATTTATTTGGTGACTAGAATGAGATAAAAAATCATTTAAAATTCTTTTATTGATTTCATTATTTACATTGTATGATAAGTATTCAATTTTTTTTGGGAGATTAGATGTATTTATATTTATTTAATATTTTTATAAATATTAAATAATTTAAGAAAAATTAAATAATTTACAGGAAAAATATACATTACTCTAAGATAAACATAGATCGCATAACAAGACACGATGAGAGTAAGAACGAACATTGGTAGATAAAGATAAACTCTTATCCTATAGATTATGTGCTTGTTGCATTGCATCACATCACATAACCTAATATACAATGGTACAATTTTATGTGGATGATAAAAATAAGAGTTTTGTAAAATAAAACAACTTAATGCTTGTGGCTATAAAATGCTATTAATAATGTTTTTATAAATATTTTATCAAATAATATTGTTTGTGATTTTGTTTGTTTGTGATAAAAATAACAAGATTTAAATTTAGAAACTTGTATAAACTATCTAAAGCTCTCTTTATCAAATAAACTGGTACTATATATAGTAGGTTTTATTATTGGTGAATTTAATACAACAACAATAAAATAATATTATTTCTATAACAATATATCATTTCTGAAGTGGAGTTAGTTACATTAATCAAACAACTCCATATGTAATATATTTTTGTAAAAGTTACATTAAAATCTCCTTGAACTATCAATTAATGTAAAATTTTTACATTTTAAACCAATTAGAAATGATTTTTATATAATTTTAAATAAATTATCATAAAAATAATAAATCTACCTTTCTTTTTACAAAAACAAATCTACCTTAATTACATAATGATCATTAATTAGATTATATATATAAAACCTTTTTAAAAGTTTTGCCTATAGTTTTTTCCTCCTAGCTACTATAAGCAACCTTGGTAAATTTGTTCATATTGTATATTTTTGTAAATTTTAAAATATATTAATAATATAAAAATGTATGTTATAAATTTACACCCATGCAGGCACAAATTATATTTGCGTGGGCAATAATGTTACTTAATGCTTATACCCTCATATTGGCTATAGCTATTTATACCTGAAGTCAAAATTATTATACTCATTTTTATATTGATTCAGTATAATATTTTATAATTTGTTTCTTTGACAAAGTGGTGAAAGTGTAGAAAATGAATACAATTATAATATTAATTAATATTAATGAACAAAATCAATGAAAAAAGAGCATGAAATTAAAGTATAAAACCTCAACCTTAATTGAAAAAAACTATTCAATGATCATCCAATTCCAAAATATAAAACATCACAAATAAAATCATTTAACTTAATTAAAAATTATTCAAAAATATTTTTAATTTTCAACTATAAAATATCAGAAATTTATTATCCACGTATGAAAAAGTGACTATATTGTTTAATATACACCCACAAAATTTTATCAATAATTGCCCATATATAGACCCAAATCTATTTAATGGATGAATTCCCTTTGCTGCATATAACTTTTTATCCAACTAAAGATTTAATGTTCATACATTAGGCGAAAAATAAAAATAAAAATTTAAAAGAAACCATGAATAAAAATTAAAAAAAATGATTTTTTATTAATAATAACTGTAATCACTCGATTTAAAATTAGATTATTTCCTACAAACTTAAACTTAATGTATATTATTAATTGAGTTATATTTATTAATGAAAAAATAAATAAAATATAAAAATAAACGTATTTAATTTAAGACAAATAAATAAATAAAAAGAAATAAAAATAAGTACTGAATCTCACACCTTTAAATTTCTCTCCTTTTTATTTTTCCTGCCAACACATTTCATTTGTTGCCGAATTCTTTTCTTTCCAGTATATTTCTCCTTCACCAAACGATGGCAAGCGAGTTTAATTAGTTATAAGCTTATCTTGACAGAATCTTTATAATGGTTTTTAGTCTAACCTCGTAGACTTGTTTTCCACAGTGGACCCAGCCAGACCCACGCTCTGGAAAAGGGTGGTAGTCGTGGTGCTGTGGAATGGAGAAAGTGGCTTAGTAAAAAAAGTAGTAGAACTGGTTGAAGGAAATAACCAATTATTGGCTGCGTGTGATCTCTGACGCAACAAGCACCCATACATGTATTTAGAACCTTTATTCGTGTACCTTGGATTTGAGAGAGTGGGTCCAATGCAAAAAACTTCATTCACGTGTTCCTTTTAGGAAGCAACACAAGGGGGTTGTGTCGACCAAACACTATTTAAATCCATTTTAATGCGAAACAAAATTAGAGTAGGCGATGAATCACTTACCATGTTCCTCTTTCAAACGACAAAGATAAGGTTGATATGGAGGGCCAGAGTGTTCTATCATCCTTGCTGTTCGTGTTGTCTTTCATATCACCTTGTATTTAATAATTAACATATGGGACTTTAATTTAGTGGTACCGCCACCATATCTGGCTGAATATTCTATCAATTATCCAATAATGCCTCTATCGACCTTTAAGGCTTTTATCTTGCTTGCATGTGTTAGATAATAGTATAAATGTATATAGTTAATTATTAAGAGTAAGTATAGCATATGCTGTACATGTTTTTCTTAGCTTACGAATTAGTAATTAAATTCTAGCCAGACTGTTATACCTTTTGCATTCACATTCGCC
This sequence comes from Glycine latifolia, assembly GCA_013407115.1. Taxonomy (NCBI): domain Eukaryota; kingdom Viridiplantae; phylum Streptophyta; class Magnoliopsida; order Fabales; family Fabaceae; genus Glycine; species Glycine latifolia. Next base: position 7,907,724 of record CM023946.1, on the reverse strand, counting down.
TGCTATAATGAACAATTTCCATTTTCCATTGTGTCTGAATCCTTAATTCGCATGAGCCAGATCCGGAGAAAGTTCCTATAATTCTCTGTTATATATACCATCAATAATTTGAGGAAACCTATAAATTATAAATTTAGTGAAAAAATTTTATGTTTTACATATAGTCTATTTTTAGTTATTTTTTCTTTATTTTTTTCCTCCTTGTATCATTCTTTTTTTTTTTTATCTTATTTTCTTTTTTTTTGTCTTTTTTTATATTTACTTTTTTCAATTTCTTTATATTTATTATTGAAAATTCATTTATCATTAATCTCAATTAACTTGAGTTAAATGTGTTCTTGACGTTAATATTGATATACCACCAATAACCTGAATCATGTGTTGATCACCAAATAATTAGAGACTAATTGTGTAGATGTATTTGAAACCAATTAATACTTAATTTTTTTACGAAAACTCTTGTTTTATTTTAAAAATAGAATTTGAAAAAATATTCTTAATTGGAATTATTATAATGATTAACTGGGGATTAGCACATGGTTTGGTGCCCAACCCTCGGACAATTAATCTTATATTATTGTCATTTCTTAGCAAGCTTAAGCAGATAAAAATGTTTGGCAAATAGTTGCAATATTACAATCAAATCATTATTTTTTTTCAGAATATTTTGACTGTTCTGGCATTGGCAGAACATCTAGAAGATCTTGAAAAGCATAGGCCTCAAGATACATATATAATTGTATGCAAAGAATAAAATAATGGAGGGAAGATTAACGTCCTGGTCGCTCACTATTCCTGACAGATGCATGGCTTGCAAGTTGCAATCAAATTCAAAATTTTAAGATTAATGATAAATCTTAGGATGTTAAATGGCCCTATCAATCCGACCTAAAAATCCAACACGTATCAATTAAGTTAGTTTGAATTTCTTTTCTTATTCTATTGGATTCCAACCAAACAAATTGAAATCGAATGTCAAAATTTTTTTTTTACTATTGTATTCTTTGGATCTTTTCATTATGTTTTATTTCAGTTTGTCTCCAAATTCAAGGTTTGTGTTGGATAATTTAGTTTTTTTAATTATTATATATAGATGAAATTTTATGATTTAATCAATTAATCATGTTAATTTTTTTTATAATTTGTGTTATTATTCAGTTGCTTATAGTAGTATAACATTTAAATTTTTGCTTAATTATATCATTATTTATTAAAATTGGGACAAAATTATGTTATTTTTAATTTTTTTTCAAATACTATTTTTTAAATGATCAAATATCTGATTAATCAAATTGAGTCAATCAATTCATTATCAATTCAATTTAGGCAAAAATTTATGAAATTCAAACTAAATTGAACCAGTTAAAATTAATTGATTTAAATTTTATTTTTTTCTAAATCCAGATCAAACCAACAAACACACCTAATAAATTTACATTTCAATCTTTTACAATTTACCTATATCCCATTTTCCCCTATTTTTTGTTAGGAATATTAAATTGGCTATTAATCGGTTGGGATCCTTTTTCCCTACTTTTTTTTGTTTTCTTTATCTCTTTCCTCTAGGCTCTATCCACCCCAATTTACCCAAAATGCGGTGCACGTGTAACATTACTCAAAGTTTTGTTTGCAAGTTTTTTTTGGCAATTGTTTGCAAGTTATAGCTAGGTAAGTCTTATATTCATTTCGCGCGGATTATGTCATGGGCCCATGACCCTGGATTGGAATATAACTATAACTCATCGAGAATTTTTTATACCCCCACAAAAATAACAAAATAATTGGGGAAGAAAATGAGGGGTTGATTTACAGTTTTTTACTTTATACATGAGAAATAAGTTGATTTACAGTTTAGGTGTGCTTGCTTGAACCAGGAATGTAGTTAGGTGCAATGAACGCTTGATTTCATTTTCTTTGGCTTCTCTACATCTCTTAATTTATTGATCCCTTTCAAATAAATTATCATGTCGTCTGAGAAAGAAAATTTTCTTTCCCTTTTTTGTTGATAGCCTGAGCCATAAGAATTATAAGTCATTTTCATGAATGCGTTTCCATGTGCAACATAAATAATTCAAATTATCATTATTCATTATAAAAATGTGTTTTTTTTCTCTCTCCAGAAAATTCATCTTCATACCGACACATGCATATTCTTCGAAGCCACGATTTCATTAAATAACTTTCCTGACATTTAATTTTATTTTACACTTCCTTTCTTTTCAGAGTTTAATTTTAACTCTATTTTAATGTAATCATTTTTAGGTGTCAACTAATTAAAAATTATTTTAATTGTGACTTTTAAATTAATTATTATAAAAATTAATAATTTTAATTATATAACAGTGTAAAAAAAGTTACACTCTAATATATTCCAATGTAAATTATTTTTTTTATATAGCATTTATATATTATTTCAAGTTTAATTTCTATTACCGTCCTCAACATTAAGAATAAAAATAGATTGAGCTAAACAATACATTACTTAAATAGATTTTCCTTAGATAAAAAGAAAATCAAAGTTCAACTTTGACATGGCATATTTGAAACTTTGGTTTGGTCCATTAATATTTAAAAGCTTAATTTATATTAAAAAAAATGGATGATTCCAACCTACTAAATAAGTTAGTTAGCTAATACGTTAATGTTGAAAAACTCGATCTATTTAAAATAAACTTTAATCTATACAAATTAAAATTACTAAGCAACAGATAAGGCCGAAGATAGAAAAAATAGATTTTATACAAATCACTTTAACTTGTTTATATGATATAAGTTTATTTTTAAAGTCTAATTACGTTATAGGATCTGTCTAAGTATAAGGTTGAACAAGTTTTTACTTTATATCCTTAAAAAATGTTGTTTATTATTGATGTTTTTATTTTTTGTAAGGGTCTTCATTTTTTTGTTACTCTCATTTAACAACTTAAATGCACTTTTAGTCCATCTAAGTATTACAATTATGCGATTTTTGTTTTTCAAGTTTTAATTGAGCAATTTGACTCTTCAAATATTGTAATTATGTGATTTTGATCCTTCAATTTTCAATTAAGCAATTTCAATCCCTCAAATATTGTAATTTTGTGATTTTTTTATCATTCAATATGTGGATGTATCCATAATTGTGAGATAACCTTGAATATGTTTAGTCAACCTTAGAGTAAGGACTAAAAGTAAATTATTCATATTTTTAAAAAAATGAAAAATAAATATATTGCAATGACTAAAATAAAATAAACAAAACAACAAATAGCATATATATATATCAAAATTAGAAAAGTGATACATTTCATAAGAAAATATTTAAGCATATTACATATTACTTATTACATGTAATCATACATTGATCCGAGTGTTTGAGTTTTAAAGATTTATTTTCATAATATATTTTCCTTTATTTTCTCGTATTTTTATTTATAACCGTTATATTATATTTCTTAATCATACTTCATAATATGTAAAATAGCCTAATGGTTCTCATACTTGTCCAACCGCCATTGCATCAATGATATATATAGTCCGCTTCTTTTGGGACTTTTGAGTTTTGATCCTCCTTTTAATTAAAAAAATGAGTTGATCAAATTTGCACATTTTTTCTATTCATTAATTTGCACAATTTGAAAATACTAAATTGTCAAATTTGAGAAGACTAAATTAGAAAATTAATTCACTATATTGGGAGACAAAAGATGCAATTAAATCTACTCCATCATTTGTTGCATATTTGCTGTTGCCCTGTTTGATTGGGGTCAGTTCTGTTCCTAATCGCTGATTCGTCCATAATAATACAATTTTTGTCATTTTCCTCGTCAATCATACAACCTTTTCTTTTGCCTTTGCTACTCCACTTTTCTCCTTTTCTCTTTAGAATATATTTTAAGTCCTGTTCAATCGCACTTCACTCTCAAAAATCAATGGTTTTTTTCTTACGTATACACGTCCCTACCATTAAGCATAATCCCAATTTCGTTCAAAAAAAGTTTTTTTTTTGTCAAAATTTGTATTGGACATGATGAATTAGCCATTAACTGGAGTGTGGTTGTCAAGAACTAGAAGGCCAGATATAATGCAGCTAGTATATAGTACTATAAAAGTCATTGTTTTTCCGGCTGGAAGATATTGGAGAGAAGTGGTTGGTTTTAATTATGACGTTTGTCTCTTTAATTTTTTTCCCTTTAATAAGTGGTCCTAGGAAATCATCTCTCACAGGCAAACTCAAAAAACATAAACTAAATTATATTGCTTGGCCATAGCGTTTAATTTTTTATTCGTTTTTTCATCAGTATAGAATCTGATTCAGTCACACATATATGGTGTCGTAAGTGTACATGTTTATGACGTGCCTTAACTATAAGTTTCCCCTAACTGATTGTGAATTTGCGATGGTAAATTGTTATAAGTATAGTGTATATAGCATTTGAGGGCTTATTTTTGGAATGATTTTTCATCTTTTTTCCTTGTAACCATGCTGAGTATTGATTCTCTTTTTGATCCAGAAGGTCGTGACACTGATGACAACTTTAAATTCCTTTGAATAAAAAAAGATTATCAATAATAAAAAAGATGCTATAACATACCATAATGCCAACACTTTGAGAAGGAGAAGGATATATAATGTTGCTGTGCAGCTTGGGAGATACGAAAACGAATATCCATTCTAATTTGTTGCATCAAAAGACAAAAGGTCTTTTAGTGACAGAAGCAATATCCAACTATCTTCCATGTTTTAATTAAAGCATTAACCTTTCATAATTGGGTGGTAAAAGATTCAGTTGCCTCTTTAGCATCTAAATTTAATTATAATAGCTAGATTTGTTGCTGTTCTTTTTCTCATTATCATTTTCAACTTAACTCGGTGTTTATAAACATTGGACAAAAACATGTGCATGTTACTGGATTAGCACTTGGACAAAGGAGTAAAACACCAAAAAAAAGAGAGCGAATTGAAAGAATGTGAAATAAATAATACAAATTTGAAATATATGCTGAAAGTTTTGAATACGTTTTTTGCGAATCTAATAGTGAATATATTTATGATTATACAACTCATTTCTGTGCCTATCAAATATCAATGATGTTGACAACTTGACATTGTTTCTTTAATCCCATAAACCCAATATAGCTTATCTATCAAAAAAGAAACCCATTATATGGCTCTTAGTAGCCTATATGTCTCCGACTTGCCAGATATGAATTCTGAACTCGAACTGTTTTAACGAGCCAAAGCAATTAGACTGTCATACGAGTATATTAGATAATTGACTATATTGAATCAACGACTTGAGTAGATTTGCTATGCGTTTTCCTCCATAAGATTCGGATTGTCATTTCCTCGATAAAATTTAAATTATAGATTCTGTCAATGTTTTAAAGTGCAATCACAGTTAGAATGTAAAAAAATGGTATTATGAAAAATTGCAAATAAATTAATGTGACCAATATAACCGCATGCAGTCGTAGTCGCAATATGGTAAAGCTAACTTCAAAAACTTTGATGTTGCCAAGTGCAATTTTTGTTTCGAACCTTAATTTAAAACCCTGTCTTTTATACCTCTCTGATAATGTGATATTTTTATGTGAAACACAGAAGCACAGAACAATGTAATCGCTCTTCAGAATTCGTCATTATTGACAATGTCATGCATCCATTATCCTTACAAAGTCAAACTGCGTCTGATAGTCAAAATGGAACTTATTCATATTCAGTTATTTGAGCAAGATGGTCATCCATATATAACAGGGTAAATCAATTATTGATATTTATGGTCCAATTGCAACAGAAAAGAAGGTTAACTAACGCCACGTATACATGCACGTTCTAAAATAAAATCATTAAGTAGGACTTGTACAATAAAAGAATAAAATAACTAAGGGAAAAAGAAAAAAAGGCAAACGAATATTCAAAAGAAAGAAAATCATGAGCAATTAATTCACAAGTCGCTTGTTTTTTTTTCTCATCGGCAAAGATTAATGGTTACTCCATCCGTCTTTAAATATAAAATTATTTTAATTAATTTACATTTTTTTATAAAATTGATCAATATAATTAATAATATTAAATTTATTAACCATTTGTATTATCTTGTTAAAATTATCCTTAAGTTTATTGAGATTTATAATATCTTTTTATTTAATTATTTTAAAACTTAATTAATTAATCAATTAAAGTGTGTTAGTCTTCGAATCAAATTCTTACAAGAGAAATACTATATTTATCTTTTTTTATGGAACTATATTTATCTTTTAAATGTATAACATTTATTATAAAATAATAAAAGATATTTAAATAAAAAAATAATGCAAAAGATAATTGAAAAAATCTTATAAAAAGGAATAAATAAAATTAAAAAAAGAGTTTTATATTTAAAAATGAGATAATAATTATTAATTTTTTATTATTGAAAAAATCGAACGCACCTTTCCTTCCATTTCTTTTTTTTTTCCATTCAACAAACTTTATAATTCCACATAATTCAACGTAATTTTAGTCTTTATTATAAGAATTAGTAATTAGTAATTTAGTACGCTACATTAAAACTTGACCCTAATTATTTCCGCACATACCGGTAATTGTAAATGCTGAGGTCTGAAGATGAATGCTAATCTTGAACAGAGAAAGTGAGGAACCTTGCTTTATAAATGTGAGGTAAAAGTGGGGGGAACAATCTTTAGCAACTAGAGGGGAACAAATAGCATCGACGAGATTGCTACACACAAATAGCGGTGCTGCATGTTGATGTGTTGAAGAATGGACAAATGGCACTCGAAAAGGAGGTGCTAGTCTTTGCTGTTTTTTTTTTAGGATGGTTTGACCTGGTTATAAGGTATTTGTGTCCTTGAACCATCAAATACTTAAATTACATTTAATAAAATTAGTTGAAAGTTGAAAAATTAATTGATTAAATTATAAGTATTTGATAAAATTAATTGTTAAAGTAGTTAAAAGATATAAAATAAAATTATGATTTATTAAAAAAATATAATAAGAAAAATGAATAAATATATTAAAGATAAAAATAAAATATAATATATAAAATTTAGAAGTTAAGTTTAAAAAAAGTTAATGATGTTTTAAAAAATGTTAGAATCTATTAAAAATATATTTTCCAAACACTCAAACAAAATTTTCAATTAATAAAAAAATTAAAAATTAACAAAATGTCAAATTTAATTTTAATAAATAAATATCATAATTCATCCGGGTTCTATGTTGATTTAATATATTTCTTATATGCTGATAAAAAAAAATGTGTGAGTACACCACATAATCCAATTACATCCACTAATTTATGTAATAATTTTGAGTTGAATATGATTGACAATTTAGCATTGTGTTACATTATTGAGAGGGAGTGAAATGTACACTTAAATTTTATTAAAAGAAAAAAAATTCTAATTTTACGAAGAAAAAAATTCCGTATGGCTTTTGATATGAGAACGTAAATTCATTTACGTGTAGAATAATATAAGAAGGGTTTGGTAAAAAAATTATATAACATGGAGAGTTTCATATTAAAATAATTAATAAACTTTTCAATATTCATTACATTCTTTAGATATATCATATGTTAGGAGAAAAAACATGTTATGTAACGACCATATAAAAGATTTATAAGATACTTTAATCACAAATTATTATATATTATAATTTTATTATATTTTTACCATGAATATATTCTTTTTTTACAAAAATCCTAAATATTTTAAAATTCATAAAATGTATCAACTAAAAAACTAACATATATCATGTTGGGCACTTCTATCAATAGAGTGTAATTTTTTTTAAAATTTATTATTTGGAGATAGATTTAAAATTAATATCCATATAGATATAAGTCATAATCCCTTTTAGATTAAAAGTGGTAACATTCATTATGATTTTTTTTATTTAAAAAAACATTAACATCATAAAAATTATACAATTTCAATTTTTTTAAATACAACTTTAAAGTTGTAATAGTTTTTTTTTTACAACTTTAAAATTATAAAGTAATTTTTTATAAAATCATATATAATTTTTTATTTTAGTTTTTTAAAGAACTACTTAATGTTTTATTTAATATTTTCTATATTATTTTGATATAGTTTTATTTAATATTTTCTATATTACTTTGATATGGTTTTATTTAATATCTTTATATATTATTTTATTTAATATTTTTTATATATTTTTATATGTTATTTTATTTAATATATTTTCTATATTTAATTTTTCTATATTTTCTACTATTGTTAAAAATTATTATTTGTTTTGTAAATTAAAAAATAATTCAAAAGACTTAAATTTAAATAAAAATATTAAAATTCAGTTCAACAACATGAAAGACCTTGTTGTATATCAAGAAAAATTAGTTATGGGACACGTAAAATAAAAATATTAAAATGTACTATATATTTATTTAACAAAAATATTAATAATATAATAATGTCTCTTTGATATACATCGAGTTATTTTATCTTGTTGTATTGGATTTTAATATTTTTATTTAAATTTAAGTCTTGTATTATTTTTTAATTTATAAAACAAATAATAATTCTTAGCAATAATAAAATATAAAAAATATATTAAATATAAAATATTAAAAATCATATAAAATATAGAAAATATTAAATGAAATAATATGCAAAATATAGGGCGAGGGTAGAATTTTTATACTATTTTGCTTTCCTTTCTTTCCAGTCTTGTTTTGACTGATGTATCTGGTATTTCTTTCGCTTGTGATTTTTAGTAGATGTCCTCCTTGTCTTGGACCCGGGGTGTATTAACCCTATGTTAGGGGAACAAATTATAGATTGTATTGCAAAATGAGGAAAGTCTCATTATGCACTAAATACTTTCGCTATCAAATTCATTACTTTCAGAAATGAAGCTTAATTAAACCGCAATTAGTACCTCTTTTTCTCCCTGGGATAAGTGAATCTCAATTTGAAACAGCGACATTTGCACTCTTTCTGTTTCTGCTTTCTAGAACCACAAGAAACTTGTCATTTGGTATTTATCTTCTATTCTCTGAATCACTATTTTGTCAGTTTCTGCTATCTTCAACGTGGCCCCTCGTTGTTTATTTAGAAGAAAAATAGTCAGTTTCGGCGGCTAAACACTCCCGTATGTCGCCTTCTCTCTTCCCATCGCTTCTCCTTACCTCACGAATTAAATTGTAAATCCCTAGCCAGTAGCTAATATTTATTTTATTTTAAAAAGAACCGATATTATCAATATTATTTTTCGTTGTCAAGATAGCAAAATCCAAAATAGAATCATCTATTAAGGACAAAATAATCAAATATGTAATCACAGTTTATGCAATAATATTTCCGTAATACATTTTTGGCTGATAAAAAAATTGTAAGTTGTTACACTGACACGTACCGTTGGCTTGATATTGTATTTCTGCTTTCTTTTGTGTAAACGCCTAAACGGTATAATATTTGAATGAGAATATGAATGGATAAGTGAGGGTAAAAAGTGATGTAAATGATTGCATCAACATCACTTTTAAATACTAAAACTTGGGTTGTATAATTCAATTGCAAATTTGTTAGCAGCTCTAATTTTCATTTTGCATATTTTGTTTTGTATTAAAAAAAATCTAACTCATTTGATTAAATGTATGAATATTATAAATTTCTGATATCTATTTAATTCTTACTGATAAAAATAAAATTTGAACAAAGTATAAATTCAGTTATCTTTCTAAATAAAATAGAATTATGTCAACAGTTGTGTCAAAAACACTAAATAGACGCGGGGTCCCTCTTGCTCATATTCTAATTTAATCAAACCCGTTTGCATATTTAGCTACTCCAAAGGTGGCCCTCAAAAAAATAAAATAAAAAACTACTACAAAGGTGACACCCACTCGTGGTTATTTACTGTTGTTTCTGACATTAATACAAGAATAATATCGTGGGTAAATTTTCTTTTGTTGATTTATAATCTACTATTTTCTTTCCAAAATAAAATTTATTGCCATACAATGTTTTATTGGCCTATAATATTCTAGGTATTAATTAATCCAATAGTATTTGAACTGAGATACATATACCGACAAACATACTTCCGTAATCACTAGAGAAACCCCCAAATGCAGGCTCTAAATTTTGATTTGAAATATCCTATTTTCAGTAAAAATATCTATCCATATCTCACCGTAATATCATCATCGATTCGATCCCTATCATATACATAACGTGGGAGTTCATTCAATTAGATAATAACCTATAAAATATCCTCCTTTAAGTAAAACATCTATTAATTAGATAATTAATGTACAAATATTATTTTGCTTAATCAATAAATCAAACACCTCTCATTTTGTTTCCTATAAAAAGCAACGCACCAATTGTTCAATAACAATGGTAGTTAGTAGTTACTCCTTAAGATTGTTTTGGTGTGGTATTTTCTTTCATTTTATCTTGACAAAAGGATCTTCTTTCTTTTGTTTTTAATGCATTAAATATTTGTTTTTAATTTTCAGGGTAACACGGAGGTGTTCTACTGTTCTTTGTTTATGCAATCATTTATCATAGTGTTGAGTCCAAAGTCAAAGACTGTATCTGTATGTACATATTACATACATTGACACTGGCTGCTTCCAGTTTCATATCCGTCTACTTGGTGGGCCTTCTTCCACACGCATTCAATCACGGGTCCGAGGAGGGACTATAGGAAAGAGAAAAAAAACTAGTGAATACTTAACAGAAATACCCGGGTAAAAAAATCAAAAGAGGAAAAAGACCGTTGTAACAGAAATACGAACGTGAACAACCTTTTGTCTTGTAAAGTAAACTACTGTAAATCATAATCCAACGATGTCGTTTGGCTTAGGATACTTTACCGTGACCTCACGCCCATCTTTTTTCCTTCATTGTCACTACTTAACTTAAACGAAGTTGAAATTTGAAAGACCCAAATAAAAACAGAGGTCCTCGCAGCCATTTTCTTTGACACTCTCCAAACATGTTCGCCGCCTTACGCCTCCTCCTCCTCCTCCTTCTTCTTCTTCTCTCATTCTTCTCACTACTCACCAGCGCCCAATCCGAAGACCAGCGTCAAATCCTTCTGAACCTAAAATCCACCCTCCACAATTCAAATTCCAAACTCTTCCACTCATGGAACGCCACCAATTCCGTTTGCACCTTCCACGGAGTCACTTGCAACTCCCTCAATTCCGTCACCGAAATCAACCTCTCCAACCAAACTCTCTCCGGTGTTCTCCCCTTCGACTCTCTCTGCAAACTTCCGTCGCTTCAAAAACTGGTGTTCGGTTACAACTACTTAAACGGCAACGTTTCAGAGGACATTAGAAGCTGCGTTAAGTTAAAGTACTTGGATTTGGGAAACAACCTTTTCTCTGGTCCCTTCCCCGACATATCTCCTCTCAAACAACTGCAGTACCTGTTTTTAAACAAAAGTGGATTTTCGGGAACTTTTCCGTGGCAGTCGCTGTTGAACATGACGGGTCTGTTACAGTTAAGTGTCGGAGATAACCCTTTCGACTTAACGCCGTTTCCCAAAGAGGTTGTGAGTCTCAAGAATCTCAATTGGCTCTACCTATCGAACTGCACCCTTGGAGGGAAGCTTCCGGTAGGACTCGGCAACCTCACGGAGCTCACCGAATTAGAATTCTCCGATAATTTCCTCGCCGGCGATTTTCCCGCGGAAGTTGTGAATCTTCGGAAGCTCTGGCAGCTTGAGTTCTTCAACAACTCTTTCACGGGAAAGATTCCAACCGGCTTGAGAAACCTCACAAAGCTTGAGTTTTTGGATGGTTCCATGAATAAACTCGAAGGGGATTTGTCTGAATTGAAGTACTTGACCAATCTGGTTTCGTTGCAGTTTTTCGAAAATGATTTGTCGGGGGAGATTCCGGTTGAGATAGGCGAATTCAAACGCCTTGAGGCTCTGTCTTTGTACAGGAACAGATTGATAGGTCCCATTCCTCAGAAGGTTGGTTCCTGGGCCAAGTTTGATTACATCGACGTGTCGGAGAATTTCTTGACGGGGACGATTCCACCGGATATGTGTAACAAGGGAACTATGTCGGCGCTGCTCGTGCTTCAGAACAATCTCTCCGGCGAGATTCCGGCCACCTACGGCGACTGTTTGAGTCTGAAACGACTCAGAGTCAGCAACAACTCGCTCTCCGGCGCCGTCCCTCCTTCAATTTGGGGATTACCAAACTTGGAAATAATCGATATTGAGATGAATCAGTTATCAGGTTCGATTAGTTCGGATATCAAAACCGCGAAAGCACTCGGTTCAATATTCGCCAGGCAGAACCGGTTGTCCGGTAAAATACCAGAAGAAATCTCAATAGCGACGTCGTTGGTGACTGTGGACCTGAGCGAGAATCAAATCTCTGGGAACATTCCAGAAGGAATCGGCGAGCTTAAACAACTAGGTAGCCTTCATTTACAGAGCAACAAGTTATCAGGTTCGGTACCGGAATCTCTAGGTTACTGTAATTCCCTCAACGACGTTGACCTATCTCGAAATTCACTCTCTGGAGAAATCCCTTCCTCGTTGGGTTCTTTCCCCGCTTTAAATTCTCTGAATCTTTCAGAGAACAAACTCTCGGGTGAAATCCCAAAGAGTTTAGCTTTCCTCAGATTGAGCCTCTTTGACTTATCGTATAACCGGTTAACCGGTCCAATTCCACAGGCTCTAACCCTAGAAGCTTACAACGGAAGCCTCTCGGGAAACCCTGGTTTATGCAGCGTCGACGCGATTAACTCGTTCCCGCGTTGCCCTGCTTCCACTGGCATGTCAAAGGACATGCGCGCGCTCATAATATGCTTCGCGGTGGCTTCGATTTTGTTGCTCTCGTGTTTGGGCGTTTACTTGCAACTCAAGAGGAGAAAGGAGGATTCAGAGAAATACGGAGAGCGTTCGCTGAAGGAAGAAACATGGGACGTGAAATCGTTCCACGTGTTGAGTTTCTCGGAGGGGGAGATTCTAGATTCCATCAAGCAGGAGAATCTCATAGGAAAAGGAGGCTCGGGGAACGTGTACAGGGTCACGCTTTCCAATGGGAAAGAATTCGCTGTGAAGCATATTTGGAACACCGATGTCCCCGCGAGGAGAAAGAACTCGTGGAGTAGCACTCCCATGCTTGGGAACAAGCACGGTGGTGGTGGGAAGTCAAAGGAGTTTGACGCGGAGGTTCAGGCTTTGAGCTCCATAAGGCACGTGAATGTTGTAAAGCTTTATTGCAGCATAACCAGCGAGGATTCGAGCTTGTTGGTGTACGAGTATTTGCCCAATGGGAGCTTGTGGGACCGGCTTCACACGAGTAGGAAGATGGAGCTTGATTGGGAAACCAGGTATGAAATCGCGGTTGGGGCAGCAAAAGGGTTGGAGTATTTGCATCATGGGTGTGAGAGGCCTGTGATTCATAGAGATGTTAAGTCCAGTAATATCTTGTTGGATGAGTTTTTGAAACCCAGGATTGCAGATTTTGGACTTGCTAAGGTTATTCAAGCCAACGTTGTCAAGGATTCCTCCACTCATGTCATTGCCGGAACCCACGGATACATTGCTCCAGGTTAGCATTTACGCTAGCTCCTGTCTTTTTATAAGAAACAAGCTTTAGAGTATTTTGTACGTTAATTTGACAATCTTTAATTATGTTTATTAATGTATGGATTTTGTTTGAATTGGTGTAGAATATGGCTACACATACAAAGTGAATGAGAAGAGTGATGTGTACAGCTTCGGAGTGGTGTTGATGGAGCTAGTAACTGGGAAAAGGCCAATTGAACCAGAATTTGGGGAGAATAAGGACATAGTGATCTGGGTTCATAACAAAGCAAGGAGCAAAGAGGGGCTTAGGAGTGCGGTGGATTCGAGAATTCCGGAGATGTATACAGAGGAAGCTTGCAAGGTGTTGAGAACAGCAGTGCTGTGCACGGGGACTCTTCCGGCTTTGAGACCAACCATGAGAGCTGTGGTTCAAAAACTTGAGGATGCTGAGCCTTGTAAATTGGTTGGGATTGTTATTACCAAAGATGGCAGTGAAAAGAAAATAGGAGTCAACGAAAAGTAATGTATTGTATTCCATACTTCATAGTTTGTTACAACCAGACTGAAGATTATGGATCATCATGAAGTTGAAGGGGAACCAACCACCTCCACGAGCTAGCTAGAATTGATGTAAATTTTGCTGGAAAGAGGGAACACTGTAAAATACTAATCTTGGCTTCTTTAATGTCTATTTTAAAGTGGAAGACCTGTGTAGTAAAAGGGTCTATATCTAGTACTCCCAATAAAAGAAAAACAGAGAAGCAAATTCCTTCTTCCTTAATTTACTAATTAAATGAAACTGGTAGTGTTCAAATAATTGGTTTTAATTTTTATCCTATCCCAGTCAGTGTATCATAAATTGGTATTTATAAGATGACCGTGACTAGTGCATATTTCTTCCTCTTTTCAATTTAGGGTAACCTAAATTCAACGAAAACTGGATAATCACAGATGATTGTGCGATGTCATAAGGCAAATTGCCCGGAACGGGTGAAGGAAAGACAAGGCTAATTGAATGCTTAATTTACGTACATGAAAATGGCAGATAACTAATCTCTGATCCAAAATAGTATGTTCATGCATCTGATATTGAGTGTTGTATTTTTTTTTTTTTTGTATCATTTGTCGCTATCATCTGCCTCCTTTAGTCTTAATGAGGTAAGGTATGTTAAAGCCAAATTCACTTCATTTTACTTTTATTCATTCACGGTCTACTTAGTGGATTCTGGATGTGGCCATTAATTAATAGTAAAGTAGTAAATTCTTTTTAAAAGATAAATTAAAAAGAAAAAGAAAGAAAGAAAAAGTTAACAAATACTTCCAAGACACTAGTTAAATAATAAAAGTAAAACAATAACAGTATGTTTGGATGTAGAGAAATTAAAATGCATCAATCAAAATTCTTTTATTTTCAAAAATTTTGTGTTTGAATAAAGAAATTAAATTTTTTCATTTTCAAAATTTTATATTTGGATAAAGAAATTAAATTTCTTCATTTTTAATATTTTGAATCTCATGTACGGAGGAGGTGCATGCCATGGGAGTAGTAGAGGTCAGAATATTCATCGGTGATGGAGACGAAACAAAGAGTGGTGCAATTAGAGTTTCTATAGAAGAGAATTTCAATTTCTCACCTTTTAGAAAGAAATCCAAACTCCACATTTTTAGTTGTTTAAAATTCTGTTTTAAAATTCCAAAAATTTAAATTCTTCGTATAAATATATCCAAATAATGAATTTTAAATTAAAGAATTTTAAATTCATTTGATAAATTACTTTTCCCAATTAAAATTCTCTATCCAAACACACTATTAAAGGATTAACTTAAGGCTTATGTAGGAGTCAGGACGGTTATATGGTTGCCTGGTGAAAACTATACAGTATATATAATCTTGATAGTGATCTTTTTAAACTAAGAATCTTCCTGTAAATTGATGGTATTTCGCTCAGGATATTTAATGTCAGGTAATTGAAGAATTCATATGAACCTTTAATCATGAGTGTTTGATACAGATTTGTTTCTCGACAAGAATAATTCTATTTTTTAGAGAGGAAAAAACTTGACTCAGCATAAAACCAATGGAACAATGGATCAATATTATTATAGCATGCAGCTTAGGTTAGGTAATTATGTGTAGATAACTAGTTGAACAACCATATCATGATACAAGTATCACAAGTGAAATGTGACTGTTTTGTGGTGTAGAATGCACTTATTGTCAGGAAATTAACTTCTGTGCATTTGACTATATTTTCTTTCACCGTGTACATAAATGGCTCCAGACCTTTACAAGAACTCATTGTATATATATCACTAAGTGTATTTTGCTGCATTACAGAATGTAACTATAAATAAGCTAAAATTGACAGATTTCTTTCCATATTTCTTTGAATGAAAGTGAATACAAAAATTGGGGAGGTCATGTTGTGGAATGAAGGTCCTGCTTAAGAAATGAGATTGGTTGAATTGCAGCTGTCCACTGACCACAGCACCAACATTGGATAATTTGTGCAATATTTGAATTAACTTATTGCTCAAATCTTTGGACTTGTCAACTACTGTGTATGACCAATTTTGGACTCAATAAGAGCATCAAGTAACAATCTTAACTCTTTAAGTCCAAGTTTACACTTAAATGGGGGATACGGGCCGCAGATAAGTGCGTATAGCTTTTGACTTAACGATGGCTTATATAAAATTCCATAAATTATGGCTCTGCACAGGTTGGTCCACAAGACGTATAAGTTAAACAAGTTTGGTATTTGAAAATCACTTTTATTAAAAGAATTACTTGTTTAATGTACAGTAGCTCTGTAGCTATAACTCAGCTACTTTTTTTTTAAAGAGACATAACTGGGTTACTTGTGTATTAATAAATGTGTGGAAAATTAGACGGGAAACCTAAGCGTTTTTTTGGCATGACAAGTGTCCTTTATTAAATAGTAAATGGATGTAAATAACTTTATTTTATTTATCTTTCCAGATATATAAATAGTTAGCATAGTAAATTATTATTATCGATTAATTAATTTAATTTAGAATTTTATAAAATACTAATTTAGAGTACTATGATCATTATAGTTTTAATTTTAACATTAAAAAGTTGTCCATTATTTATTTGAAATTCTAAAAGTAAGAATTAAGACATTGATATTGAATAATTTTATAAATTACATTATTATTTATAAGAATTTAAAAAATTAATAAAGAGATCAGTCATCCTGAAATATAGAATTACATTTTGAATTAGACTTTACACAAAATTAAAAAGGTACAGGAAGTAATTATGAAGATGCAGGAAGCAATTGCCAAGTGATCAACCTATAAGCTGGCCCATTTAAATATATACCCGTGCAAGTTTCTTAATTTCATACTGGGCTTATATAAACTCATCAAGTTCAGTCCACATACCGAAGAAGAACTATCCACACAAATAACAAGACAGTTTTTTTAAATTTTATTTAGTATTTTGCTATAAGGCAAGTGATAACCAGTTGTATTAAAATCACAAGAATAGAAAGTATTATTATATGAACTTCGTTAAAGTATTCAATATTTTTTTATGTAATTATGAGTTTTTAATAAGATAAAAAAAAGATACAGCTAATATTATTTAACAAATATCTTTAAGTATCATTAAAAAAAAATCTTTAAGCATAATTTAATAAAAAAACTATTTTATAAACACTATTTTCATATAAATTTAAAATGCTCCTCCTTTCTATAGGGTTTTACCCTTTCCTACAAAGAGGATTTTTTTTTCTTTGGAAAAATCACTATGTCGATCACACTTCCTCACTTCCTCCTCTCTTTCACTCTCCTTATTCCCTTCAATTTATTGCTTTGATCTTTCTTTGTTCTTCCCTTGGGCAATCTCTTCCTCTAGCGTTAGAGTTTTTTCATCCTTCAAATTTCAAGTTATTCCAATTGTTACATTATTTTATAAGAGAAATTTCAAAAATCATAATAGTTTTGGACCCTATGAGTCTACAAATTAATCGGCCTAGCTTGTTGGGCTTTTGGTAACATATCTGTCTACACAGATCTATTTTGTTTTGTTTTTTTAAGTTTTCAAAAGATAAGTGGTATTAATTTAAGAATTTAATGATTATGTACTAACAATATAATATCATTTTATATTATCATTCAATTTCAAATTATTATTTTAATTACTTTAAGATAATCATTTTAAAAGTAAATAAATTTATTATATATAATAAATTGTGATAAAATAATCATGTAAAACATTTTACACACTATATAACATTTTTTCTCTTAATTGAATCCTTCAACTATAAAAAGTGACGTAAAAAAATCTCTTTTTTTAAAAAAAATCAAAATACTTTTTTTGAGTGCAAACAAGGAGGTTAAAGGATTAAATTAATATTACTATTTTTTAACATTTTTAATATGGGCTGAATAACTGTTATATATTTTTTGATAAAAATGTTTTCGGTAGTCCAAATATGTGAAATTCAATTTTAGTCTTTCCAAAAAAGTTATTTCTATTTCAATTTTTCCAAATACAAAATGTGTTATTTCTTGTTCACACATTTAACTCTATCAACTTAGTACCAATGTGGCTAATGGAGGCCCACGTGTACATGGCAAATTTGAGTGATGTGGCATTCATGTGATAAGTGATTTTGTTTTTAATGTTTGATTTTAGTATTTATAAATTAGATTATAATTTTAGTTACTATAAATTTTAAAATTTTATTTTATTTTATTTTTTATAAGATTAATTTGAAATGACAATGTTTTTTTATTGTTTGAAATTTATTGATTCTAATTCATCTCTTATTTATTATATTAAAATTTAGATTTTTGTTTAACTTTAGATCTATAAAACTAATTTATAAAGTATGAGTCGTCTATCACTTGTATACTATATTTTAGTCATATTATTATTTGATTTGGATCTCCAGCAAAATTAATAATGACTTTTTTTTACTTTTTTCTTTACATTAAATTTTAAAACGAAAAATATAAATTATTCCGTTTTAAAGTTAAAACACAACAATCGAAACTAAAATTTATTCTGTCAAATATATTCCCTCCCATCTATTGAGCTAATTTATTCTTCTAAGGGTTTAAAACCTCTTATAAATACACATATTTGAAAATCCTATTAACTGCATTTTATCAGGCCTATAGCAAAACTTCATGGATCAGTCATGCATGATAGCATAAAAAACAGTTATACATTTATACAATTTTTGTGTAATGCTGCTTTTCATTAATTTGACTTTTTTTTTTCAAGATTAAGCATTTTCGCTCAATAATATGTAGCGATTTTAATCAAACCTATGCCGACTGTAATCCTATCTCTATATGTGGAACGAAATAATTTGACAAGACATTAGGACGACAAAGGATAGAACCAAAGCCATTGAGCATGTATTCCATAACTGATTTTTCCACGTTTTCTTGAGAAATTTATTTTCTTAAGCTCGATGCCATCATTAGTATATATTCATTAATCAACACACAAATAAATAAATAAATATATATACAAAAATATGCACTCGAGCATACATACGCACAAAACGATATAGGAATTATCTGACAAAGATTACCATTATACTTCTATCTGCAGAAATATTCTATGTGAAGCAGAAGCATATATGATGTCCATTATAAAACTTATTCTATCCCATTCAAATAGATCACGAGTCCGTTTGTTTTAAGAATTTAATTGGAGTGTAATTGAAAATTGCCAATATTTATAATAATTATTTTTAAAATATATTTAAGATTTTTAATTGATTAACGTACAATAAATATCATTATAGCGTTTTTTTTAAAGGTAAACCATCTTATGACCTTTTCATTCATGATAAGAAAAGTGATAATTTGGAATTTGCTCAAAGTTAAACTTTTAAAGTAAAAAAAAAAAAAAAAAATCCAAAGCGGAGGTTTTGGACGTGAATACAAATAAAGGTAGACGAATTGAAATTAAATGTATCCTTACAAAAGATTATATATATTCTTTTACCATAGATATTAAAGTAAAAATATAATAGGACAAATATTTTGGAATATTTAGCCATAATGTGTTGCGACGCGGCCTTCCGCAGCACGAAAACAAACCTGATGAGAAAGTGTGTTGTGGTGTGGTCATTGTTAACATGTTAGCATGTAAATTCTTTGAAATGTTCTGGACATTCCGCAGTGTAATAGAAGGAATATTATTTATTGACAGAGCAGGATTATCCATTCACAATGGCTGTCTATTCGTCACCAAAGTATAACCATTTTTTCCCCTTCTTTTTAAGAGAAAAAATTATTTTGGCACCTCCAAAAGAAATTGTCGGTCCTTGCTGCAAGTTCAAAATAAGATTAAAGCAACTCATAAGGAATTGACATGTCAACATTTTAGCAAATATCCCTCTTTGCCAAATCAACGCACTAACTTTTTGAAGAGTGGGCATCTTTGCTTGCTAGTTGCTTTGCACTTCCATCATTGAGCACTCATAATGCATGCTGAGATTCCCACTCATGCTATATGGGCTCGGTAACCCCTTTTGGGCGTTCACTTAAGGGTCCACTAGATTTCCTACTTCTTCATTGTTGTGAGCACCTTATTCTTGTCATGTTATTTGATAAGCCCTGAGAAAATAAAAACAGATAAAATGTTTAGGGAACCAGAACAATTCATACCAAGAAAAAGT
Source organism: Glycine latifolia (assembly GCA_013407115.1). Classification (NCBI taxonomy): domain Eukaryota; kingdom Viridiplantae; phylum Streptophyta; class Magnoliopsida; order Fabales; family Fabaceae; genus Glycine; species Glycine latifolia. The sequence continues at coordinate 7,887,528 of CM023946.1, read as the reverse complement.
AGCCCTAAAAAGAAATTTCAGTGAAAAGTCAAAAGATATATAAGAATAAAAAAGAGACAGTTCATTCTGCATGTTTGTTTGCATGTCTATTGACTCAAAAAATTCGAGTTCTTTTTTCTATTTTAGATTTGCTTATTTCAAATTAAATGTGATTTTCTAGCTTAAAAACTCTTGAAATTATTTTGTTGGTATATAGGGGGTGATTACGGGTTGTGTCAATTTAATTAACTTAACCCAAACCAAGCCAAAAAAAATGGTTTGAATTGGATTCATTAATGATGAATCTAACATATTAAAGTTTTAAACTCGATGTGCTTGGGTTGTGTCCCAGGTTTAATAGCGTTTTGAACTCAATGAAGCTGATCCAACTTTAACATACATTCTTATGGAAACTTTGTTTTGTTAGTTAATGGATGGAGAAATTTAAGCGAGAAAATGGTTTGATTAAACATATGGTAGTATTATAAATTGTAAATAGATTGCATCATACTCTATAAAAAAAGATTGCATCATACACTAATTTTGTTTTCATCTCCAAGTTAATAGAAAGATCAAATACTCAAGTTTATTATATTTTGTTGTGTATTTACTATTTATGGTCGAACTAGTAAATTGAATCACGTTGGAGTAGATTGTTAAACGAGTTTAATTAATATTAGCATCAGGAGTTGAATAATAGTTAGATAATTTTGAGGACAATGTTATATAAATCATACTATTTGCCTATACAAAAATATAAATAATTTTATTAAATATAATTATTAATATTTTTCTATTTGGTAAATATATATCTATATAAATAAATATTGAAGTTTTTCTATTTTTAGTAACTTTTAGAGTGTTTAAAAATAATTCTTGCTATAAATATCAATTTATTTTTTAATTTTTCCTATTTCATTTTTATTTTATTTTATAAGAATAAACTTATGACTCAACTCAAACCAACTTGATCGTTGTTAGTTGATTTAAATGAGTCAGGATTCTAACATATATATGACAACTTATCTAACGAGATGACTTTTTTTATATGAAAATGAGAGCTAAAGTTTAATTTAAATCATATAATCACACATGATTAATCAAGATTTAATATTAAATAAGTAATTATTTAAAAAATTAAATGACCTTTTAAAAGATTCATATGACTTATTTGATTTGGATCCAAAATCCCTCAAATCTAAAATGACTTGACTTGTGTGCATAACAATCTATTAATATAATATTTTTTGGATAAATAGTCATTCTCGTCTAGAGCGCTGACAGATTTGTCTATGAAAGATGAAAACTCAAGTTTTTATCCCTAAAAGTGAAAAAAGTGTGACAAATTCATTCATCCGCTAATTTTCTTCAATTACCATTAATTAAAAGAGCTTACATGGTACATTCATGAACTAATTTGTCAGCTCTATACCCAAAATATAATTCAATCTTCATATTCTTCATTTTTTAATCATTGCAAATATAAAATTATAATAAACACTAAAAAATTAGGAAAACAAGCATATAAGTTAAAATAAATATAATAATAAACATAATTTATTTGTTGCTCTGAAATTTTTATTGTAACAACATTGGTTAATAACAAAATCAAGTTGAGTCTCATTTTTTTGTAAGAATTAACTTAATAATTATGCATTTTTGTTTGAGTCTCATATTTTGGATAAGGTATTGTCACATTAGAAAATTCAAAGCAAAAATATAAGATAGTACCTTACCCAAAATATGAGACTCAAACAAATTAAAATATATAGTCATTAAATTAATTCTTATAAAAAAATGAGACTCAGCTTGATTTTGTTATTACCTAATGTTGTCACAGTAGAAATTTCATAATAACAAACAAATTATATTTATTAATCAATATTATTATTATTATTACATTTGTTTTAACTTATGTTTGTTTTCCTAATTTTTAAATGTTTATTATAATTTTATGCTTGCAATTGATTAAAAAAGGAAGAATATGAAGATTAAATTATATTTTGGGTAAAGAGTTGACAAATTCATCCATGAATGTGTGGAGCCCTGATAAATTCGTTCCTGAATGTGTCATGTAAACTCTTTCCATTAACGGTAACGGGCGGAAAGTTAATGAATGGACGAATTTGTTACACTTTTTTTTTACTTTTAGGGATAAATATTTGAATTTTCATCTTTTAAGAACAAATTTAACTCTACCCATTTAGAGACAAAAATTGTTATTTACCATTTTTCTTATCATGAATACAAGAGCATATGGTAGTTTAATAAATGAAAAACAACTAATTATAAAATTATGAAGTATATCTCTCAATGTGATGGGTTTTTTGACGGGGGCAATTTTTTTTAATTACCAAATGGGGGCAAAAGTTTAAAAAATTACCATTTGGGGGTAAGTCATGCCACGTGGCACGACTTCTAAGTCAGAAGTCATGTCATGTGTCATGACCTTGACTTTTTTTTTCTTTTGAAGTTGTAGTAAATTTTACGATTTTATTGTGTAATTTTTTATTCTGCCAAAAAAACAATTTTTTTAAAATGCTAATTCAGAAGTCGTAGAAATATTTATGACTTTAAAGTCATAATTTTATATTTTTTTAAAATTAATTTAGTTTTTTTTAAAACTACATTTAGAAGTTGTAAAAATATGTACGACTTTAAAGTCGTACATATTTTTATGACTATATGTGTTTTTAATTTTTTATTTAATTTTATTATTTATTAAAGTATTTAAATTATTTTTATAAATTATTTAAGTTAGTTTGAAAGTCGTGAATGAGCATTTGACTTTAAATTTTTTATATTTAATTTATTTTTGATTTTTTGATTTAGTTTTCTTTTGTTTATTTTTTAAAAAAATTATTGTTAGTTAAGTAACCCATTAATTTAAGGGTTTTAGGTTTTTTTTATTTATTTTTTATTTATTTTTCTTTTGTTAATTTTTGTTTATTATTTTTTTAAATTATTGTTATATACATGGGTTATGTAACCCATTGGTTTTATTTGTTTTTATTTATTTTGTTTTTTTTTTATCATTTGTGTTATTTGAATTTGTTATATTGCATTTTAGTTTTTGGTTATTTCAAGAATTAATTTTTTTTAATTTAATTATATAAAAAAGAAAGTCATTTTGAATTATTGTAATTGTATGTAATTTTTATATCTTTTTATTTAATATATCTGAAATTAATTTTTTAAATACTTTATTTTATGAATATTTATTTAATTATTTTTGTATAATATGTTTGTAATTTTAAAATTGAAAATTGAAAATACTTAAAATATTTTGATAATAATTTTTGCTTTTAATGTATGAAATAAGTTATATTTAATTTGTTTTTGTTAAATACTTTTTACAAATATAATTATGTTAATTAAGCATTTGGCACAATAATGATAATTTAATTATGTAAGAGTAGTTGTAAAATTAATACAAGATATAATTTGAATGACTTATATTTATGAAATAAAATTAAAATTAATTAAACAGTGCAAAAAAAGAAAAAATTATTTGTTTTCAAATTACAATATTAAAATTACTAACAAATATTACAAAATTAATTAATAAATAAATAAAAACTTTCAAACAAATTCAAAGAATTTAATTTCTATATATAAAAATTCCAAAAAAACAAAATAAAAATAATATTACAATTACTAACTAATAAAAATATAAAGCAATTTTAATATATATATATATATATATATATATATATATATATATGGGTACGAAAGTCGTAGCCCATATATACATACATATATAAAAAAAAATAAGGCTACTAACCAAAATAAAAAGAATAAAAAGTCACGCCACTAATCAAAACAAAAAGATCTGGTAGCCAAAATCAATAAAAAATGAATAAAAAGCAAAAGCTGTAAGTGGTGCTACAAATAAATAAAAAAGCAAAATGTACAGGTGCTGTTACGACTTTCCAAAACATTTTTTGAAAAAAAAAATTAAATTAAAAGTCATAAACATATTTACGATTTTTAAAATCATAAATATATTTACTATTTTTAAAGTTGTACGCACATTTACTTTTTTGAATAGTAAGCCAAATGAAATCGTAAAATTTATTATGACTTGGAAAGGAAAAAAAAAAGTAAAAATGATGACAAGTGGCATGACTTACTTCAAATATTAATTTTTTAAACTTTTGTCCGCATTTGATAATTAAAGAAAAAATTTCCCCTTATCAATCAAAAAACCAATGTGATGCAACAAGGATCTAATTCTTCACAAATGGTGAGAATTTAACACAAAGGCCCCGACTATATAACCCACTAAAGCCACAAAGCGATCCATTCAATCAAGAAAAAAAGAAATTATTCACAAACTTTTAATCGGAAAAATACAGTACAAATGGTAAAAGGGACAGGAAAAGAAGACCTTATCTTAGGACCTTTAGTTCTCCACTTTCACTTGTTCTATGATAAAAACAAAACATAAACCCTTTCTCAGATTTTAACCAGATTGGTCCCAAAGAACGAGTTGATCCATGTTTATCCTTACAGCAAAGAGACTGTAACAACCCTTGTTTGTTCTTATTATCTTTTTATGAAAAAAACATTAGGATATAATGCGTTTGCTTTACCAACTATAAACTTGTAGAATAGACTTGTAGGAGGAAGAAAAAGAGGGAAAGGGAAGATCATGAACAAACGAGAATGCTCTTAGCACGTACACTTAAAAAAATGAGGCATGGTCCCCTATTCCTGTATCTTTGATTGAATATAGAATATAGTCCCTACCCTCTTCATGTTAACTGTTTTATACACAACTAACCTATCAGGATTTATATTTCTCTCGGAGAGTAAAATTCGAAAAAAGCAAAGGAATATTTCAACAAAGATAAAATAGAAGCATGAGAGAATCAGAGAAATTGATCATATGATTATGTGGTACTCTTTCTCTATTTCATGGGAGCTGTGCACGGTATACCATGTCAAGAGACTACCCGTATTGCTACACACCACCTCATTTCTTCTATGATACACTACCAAATAAGACGTGGGAATGGAATCCAGTGTTACAAAAAATATCTGTTATCATTGAGAATATTTAATGTGTAGAGAGTAAGTGGAGTTTACTGTGTGAATTAGGTATTGAAGGATATATGAAATTAGTGGAAATTACTGTGCACCCCAATAACTAATGCTTATTTTTAAATAATTCATCTCTATATTTCCCCCCATTTGTTTACTTGAGAGGTGATCCGGTTGGAGCAAGCCTGTCAGGAAGCAATGTAGAATTTTGATTGTTTCAGATAATCAAGAAATATTAACTCCTCGCTTTAATTAAGTGACTATACCAAAATAAAAACATTTCACAGTTGTCCTTTCGTCAGTTTATATAAACTGACGTTATTAATAATTTTAATATAATAACAGTAAAAATCGTCCCAAAACAATACTTATAGATCCGGATGTGTTTTCGCATGTACTTAACATAGTCGATCAATATAGTAAAAAATCAAATGATTTCATTTAAGCATGTGTGTAAGAATTGAATATTTTTAGGCTGCAGATTTTACAAAATTCAATTTGTTTCAATATATATTATAAGTCCATATTCTTATGTGTTGATTGAGAAACTTTGCTCGCTTTTTCCCTGCAAGTAATATCTTAAAAAATTTGATTTCATTCCGATCAAGAATGAAAGATAATGATTTGGGGGTTAAGTTTTCATGTTGAAATAATTTTTTAAAATTTCCCATGTACCCCAAAAAAAATCCTTGTTTAAGCTTATATAATCACTTAGGGGCATTTTTGTCTTTTTACACAAAATTCTTAGAAAATTCCTAAAATTCTATTTTATTTTATAAACATCATTCTATGTCTAAAATAAAATTTTCTCATCATATAAACTAGTTTTACAAAATTTCATCCTATTTAATCTTATAATTAATTAATTAGTCTTAAGGGCAAAAATCGTTAATTTTTGGGGTTTGTGCTCGAAAATATTATTAAAAAACAAAATTGTTTTGTTAAAGTTCTTACTAATTTAAACATTCAAGTACTTTTCTAAGCCCTTCTATACATCAGTAACTGGTTTTGACGTAGAAAAGTTTCACTCACTATAAGAGAGAAATTCAAATACCAAATTAGATCTTGGCTACATAATAAAGGTAAGTTTTATTCTGGAATAGCCTCAGATAGATTCAATCACAAGGGTATGCCTCCCCAAAACCAAAAACTTCTAATCGATTAGCGTCGCTGAAATGCACTTGGTCGATATGTACGTGCTAGGTATGATATATCACCATTCATGCACCCTAGTCGAGACACCCCAATTCATCTAAAACCCTTTGATATATTGATCAACCTTGATTCGATAAGTCTCAAATTATTTAATTCGCTCAATAATCTTTCAAGTGAAACGAGCACCACGACAATGACAACATAGTTTAATCACCCATATAAGTAGCTAATGTACCCTCATATGCATTACTTATAATTCTTTGTCACATTATGCACAAGGGAAGTGACATAATCAACCTTAATATCAAACTTCTTTCGTACTAGCTTCTTCTCCATTCTAATATTTCATTCGTTATTATTAGCTTAGCGGTTGGAGTCTTTACATGTATTACGACCTCCAATATCCGCCATGCTCAAATCATAAATGGAGTATGAGTTTATGTCTCATATCCACCTCGGATCACACTCTGATAAGTAAATGTGAGCAAACGTTTCGTTTTGTCAATATATTTTAATGATGCGAATTTTGTTCTAATTTGTTTAAAGAAACAAATAAGTAGTTGATGAGCACTAGCAGTGGATTCGTTCGTTTCCATCTTTCCTTTTATATTGAAGTCGGATATATCTTTGTAATTGGCTAGGATTGGAATCCATGAGAAAGTTGCGGATCATGGGTAAAGAAAAAAAATATTTTCTTCCAAAAGAAAAGCGTAATCTTATCAAAATGTCCTGCTCATTGATACATACGGTGTGTGATTAGTATCAGATGCAGTTCATTCTACATGCTGTTGAGTACGAAAGTGTATAGCAGGACAGGAACAAAATGCATTTTTTTATATTATAATTTCTTTATTAGAAAGAGAATACATTTTTTTTTTAAAAAGATGGCACTATAATTACAACAAGATGTAAACACTCTTTATCAGTCCAAATGACGAAATTAAATGTTTTTATAATCAAAGTAAAATAACAAAGAATTGATGTATGAATGAATGATTATAACATGTTAAGGAGGAGTACGTAAAATATAGTTACAGGTGCTGGGTGAGTATAAAGTATATATATATATATATATATATACACATGCAGTGATGTTATTCTTTGATGAGGAATTGGTAGTGGAATGAGTATAAACGTAAAGCCTCTTTACCAAAGATGTTCACTTCTGCCAGCAATAGTACTTGATAGCAAGAACCTGTTTTTCATCATCAAGGCTTGTCACTGCTTCCCCCCAAGTGATCCACTCAAACCCCAGTCATTCCTTTCTTATATACATCTCTTACACCCTTCTCCTTCCTTGCAACCTTTTTCACATTAACCACACAACCACACCCTTCTTTGTCTCTGAAAATGAACCACTCCTTCATCACCCTCTTCACTACCATCATACTCATCATCATTTCCACCACCAGAGCCTCCCTCTCCCAGAATCAGTCACAGTTTTTCTCTCTGATGAAGGACTCTCTCTCGGGGAAATACCCCACGAATTGGAACGCTGCAGGGAAAGTAGTACCAATATGCGGCTTCACCGGAGTCACCTGCAACACCATAGGTGAAGTTATCAACCTCGACCTCTCAGGTTTGTCATCACTCTCAGGAAAGTTCCCACCAGATATATGCTCTTACCTCCCACAATTACGCATTCTCCGCCTCGGCCACACCAGGCTCAAGTTCCCCATAGACACCATCCTCAACTGTTCCCACTTGGAAGAGCTTAACATGAACCACATGTCCTTAACCGGCACCCTCCCAGATTTTTCTTCCTTGAAAAAATCCCTCAGGATTCTCGACTTGTCCTACAACAGCTTCACAGGCAAGTTCCCCATGTCGGTTTTCAACCTCACCAACCTCGAGGAGCTTAACTTCAACGAAAACGGAGGCTTCAATCTGTGGCAGTTACCTACGGATATCGACAGGTTGAAAAAACTTAAGGTTATGGTGCTCACAACGTGCATGGTGCATGGCCAAATCCCTGCCTCCATAGGGAACATAACTTCCCTCATCGATCTTGAGCTGAGTGGGAATTTCCTCACTGGACAAATTCCCAAAGAGCTTGGTCAGCTGAAGAACTTACAGCAACTTGAGCTTTACTATAACTACCACCTCGTTGGGAACATACCAGAGGAGTTGGGGAACCTCACGGAGCTCGTGGATTTGGATATGTCGGTGAACAAGTTCACCGGGAGCATCCCTGCGTCGGTGTGCAAGCTTCCGAAGCTTCAAGTGTTGCAGCTCTACAACAACAGCCTCACCGGAGAAATCCCAGGTGAGATTGAAAACTCAACAGCTTTGAGAATGTTGTCTCTCTACGACAACTTCCTCGTAGGACATGTTCCCGCGAAACTGGGACAGTTCTCTGGGATGGTGGTTCTTGATCTGTCGGAGAACAAGTTTTCTGGACCGTTGCCAACCGAGGTTTGCAAGGGAGGTACACTCGAGTACTTTCTCGTTCTGGATAACATGTTTTCTGGTGAGATACCACACAGTTATGCGAACTGCATGATGCTGTTGAGGTTTAGAGTCAGCAGCAACCGTTTGGAGGGGTTCATCCCCGCTGGACTCCTCGGTTTGCCACACGTTTCAATCATTGATTTGAGCAGCAACAACTTTACCGGTCCGGTTCCTGAGATTAACGGAAATTCTAGAAACTTATCTGAGCTGTTCCTCCAGAGGAACAAGATTTCAGGTGTCATAAATCCCACGTTATCAAAAGCCATTAACTTGGTCAAGATTGATTTCAGCTATAACCTTTTGTCTGGTCCAATCCCTGCCGAAATTGGCAACCTCAGAAAGCTTAATTTGCTTATGTTGCAAGGGAACAAGCTGAATTCTTCCATCCCCGGTTCACTATCTTCATTGGAGTCTCTCAACCTTCTTGATCTCTCCAATAATCTTTTAACTGGGAGCATCCCTGAAAGCCTCTCTGTGCTGTTACCAAACTCTATTAACTTCTCACACAACCTGCTTTCGGGTCCAATTCCTCCCAAACTGATCAAAGGGGGTTTGGTGGAAAGCTTTGCAGGGAATCCAGGTTTGTGTGTTTTACCTGTGTATGCTAATTCATCGGATCAAAAGTTCCCTATGTGTGCAAGTGCCAACTACAAGAGTAAGAAGATAAACACAATCTGGATAGCAGGGGTGTCAGCGGTTTTGATCTTTATTGGCTCTGCGTTGTTTCTCAAACGTTGGTGCAGCAAAGACACTGCTGCTGTGGAACATGAGGACACGCTGTCTTCTTCGTACTTCTCTTATGATGTTAAGAGCTTCCACAAGATTTCTTTCGACCAAAGGGAGATAATTGACTCCTTGGTGGACAAGAACATAATGGGACATGGAGGGTCTGGGACTGTGTACAAGATTGAGTTGAAGAGTGGTGATATTGTTGCAGTGAAGAGGCTGTGGAGTCACTCGTCGAAGGATTCGGCTCCGGAGGATCGGTTATTTGTGGACAAGGCATTGAAAGCAGAGGTGGAGACCCTGGGAAGCATAAGACACAAGAACATTGTGAAACTATACTGCTGCTTCTCAAGTTACGACTGCAGCTTGTTGGTTTATGAGTACATGCCAAATGGTAATCTTTGGGATTCCCTGCACAAAGGTTGGATCCTTTTGGATTGGCCTACTCGTTATAGAATTGCACTGGGGATTGCACAGGGTTTGGCATACCTCCACCATGATTTGCTTCTTCCTATTATCCACCGAGATATCAAGTCAACTAATATCCTGTTGGATGTTGATTACCAGCCCAAGGTTGCAGACTTTGGGATTGCCAAGGTTTTGCAAGCAAGAGGAGGGAAGGATTCCACAACAACTGTTATTGCAGGAACATATGGTTACTTAGCCCCAGGTAGTTTCTCTCACCAAAGTCAATTATAATCATTTAAATCTCAATAAAGAATTCATTTATGCGAATTACCGTTATATGTTTTCCTTAAATGATAGAGTAAATAGCATAATGTCAATTAATCAAAAATCATCAAGTATAATAGCTAATAAGTTTATTAACTTTTATAATAATTACCTAAAAAATAATACCTAACATAATTTTTGATCGATTAAGCATATAACATTTTTTTATATTCTATAGAAATTAAACTCCATAATAAATGCTCAAGTATACATTGACTATCAGCATTCAGGCTTTTGTGAAGCCAAAAGTACTGCTTGGATATCCTCATGGTACTGATTACTGAATGATGCCTTTTTACCATGTAAATAACTGAGGTGCACGATATGAATGTTAAATATATAAGTAGTACTTTATACCAAAAAAAAAAACATAGGTGGTACTTGGGGGTTGGACAATTAGTCATGTGTTAACTTCTCTATCATCTTTTGGTGTTTTATATGTTGAATATTTATTTGCGCTTGTTTTCATGGTTGTCACAGAATTTGCATATTCATCAAGGGCCACCACCAAGTGCGATGTCTACAGTTTTGGGGTGATTTTGATGGAACTGTTAACTGGGAAGAAGCCCGTTGAGGCAGAATTTGGAGAGAACAGAAACATTGTTTTCTGGGTTTCCAACAAAGTAGAGGGCAAGGAAGGGGCTAGACCAAGTGAGGTATTAGATCCAAAGTTGTCGTGTTCATTCAAGGAAGACATGATCAAAGTGTTGCGGATTGCTATTCGCTGCACCTACAAAGCCCCAACAAGTAGACCAACCATGAAGGAGGTTGTCCAGCTTCTGATTGAGGCAGAGCCACGAGGTTCCGATTCTTGCAAGTTGTCAACCAAAGATGTATCAAATGTCACCGTAATAAAGAAACCATATGAATTATAATTATAATTTGAGTAGCTTAAAGAAAGGGTAAGAGGGAGCATATGACAACTAAGATAAGCAGTCTCTCTGGATGTAACTTGAGAGACTCATTGTAGAGTAGAGAACAAATTAGTATAATCTTTTTTTCCTAGACAAGTAAGTAGTTTGTAGATTCTATCTTTGACTATGCTATTCTCTCTATTGCTGCTCCCTTTTACTGTCTTTGAATTTTGACTTTTGTAAAAATTTGAAGTCAGATTGCTATCCAAGCTTTTCGGTAATGTACAGTATCTATACTTTATAGGCCCACACTTGAAAGCATTTGCCAACTTGCTTTTTGGAATTTTGGTTTTTTTCCTCTTCCTATAGCGCTTTTATTTTTAGCGATGCAAGATGGCTCCAATAAAAGGAGCATATGTTGTGAGCACTGGAAGGTCGTGATTCGCAAAGAGGCTCCTTTTTCTTATATATTTTATATAAAAAAAATCAAAATGGGTTCCAGATTCTGAATACAATATTATGGCATTATTTGAATGTGGAGGGGTCCCTTTTCCAAGGCTATCCACTGGAAAATAAAGATGAATGGAATGATTGATTGATGAGAGCATCTTGTTGCTATTTTAGCCAGTGAAAGAGAAGAAAGCAGCACCATTAAGCTTTTCCTTTTTTCCCCTTGAATCTTTTTCTAGGAGAGATTATTGTTTTGTTAGAATGAGGCTTTGGGGAATAGAGGCATCAACCATGTTTAACCGTAGGAAGTGAGCAACGAACCTCCACTTACGAGTTGAAAGTTGAATGCCCCCTTTGCCCTTTAATTTATTAAAAGGATTTTTGTTTAAAGTGACATTAGATTAATAAACCACTTTCCTAATTGATAAACATAAACTTTCTAAACACCTCTCACTGCTAGAACAGTACAATCCTAAATTAAAGCTCAAAGACTAGTATGCTAAGATACCAAGATGAGGAAAAATCAATCAAAATCATAACAGTATTTCCAAGTATATATTGATACAACAAGATCATCATATTTATATAGGCTTCCTGTGTGTGAAAATCAGGAAGAAAAGAATAAGAAAAATAATCATATAATGAAATATTTATCATGCTCCAAAGGCAAAAGCTATAAGCAGCACAAAATCACTGGCACATGCTTGCTACCTTGTATGCAAAAATGTATGCAAAGTGAGTCACACGTGTGCACAATTATATGATTATGATATATCTGTGTTTCTGTGCATTGATGTGCTTTATGAGTGGATGGCGGGGTCGCCCCTAGAAGAATGAGATTCACAAACGCAACATTTGTTTAGGCTTGGTGGAGAGGCCATAAAGTAAAAAAGTTAGAAGGTTCGATAAGAATAGTTTTTTTCATACACCAAAAAAGACACAAGGCATCAACTTCCGAAGCATGCTTGACTATGAGAGGAAGCTAAATTGAGGACAGGTATGTTCTCCTTAAGTACAAGAGGAACCAAACAACGGATTTCAGATGAGACAGTCGGATACTCAGCAGCAGATTTAATAATCAATGCATATTCTATTTGATTTATGGACTATAACCCATCACAAAGTCAGAAGTATATATATTCTAAATATCTACTCTTGTCTCGTCTCTTCTCATCAACAGTCCCAAAAGGGTGGAATAGACTTTCACTGAATTAAACAGTTACTCAAAAGTAATTAATGTTTGTTAGAACAACATATATGTTCGTACAACAAGGAATTGTTAAAATATGAATTTGACTCCAATGCCTCGAGTGTAAAATGCCCAAATCTTGATAAAATTAGCAGCAACTGTGCATTACCAGACAAACCAAAATGATGCACTATAAAGGCAATAATTGTCAACCTGACCAGTAACACAAAAATATTACACACATGACATTATCTGTTAACATAATGAGTGTACCCACTATGGTCTAAAGTCCTAGTCAGTAAGACAAATCTAATAAGGCTTTAGCAGGAAATAATTTCAAGTTTCAATGGGTGATTGATCAATTTGTCATTGTTGGCATCATTGGGAACATAGCCAACTTAGGCACTTCAGAATTTGTAAATGCCAAGTGTGTGCTAACATCTTATCTTAGAGTAGAAAATATTAGTGGCGCACCCATGTCTCGAGAGAGTTTAAAATGGGTCTAAAATAATTTCCCCATATCTTTTTATCCCAGTTGCAAAGTCTCAAAAATATACTAATGTTCACAGCGAAGGTTTTTTTTTTTTCTTTTAAAAAATTGGAACAGTTTCTGTCAATCCTGTCCCGTGCTAAAAAAGGTCAAAACCTGTATACTATTGACAAAGATTTGGTCTCCATTACCAGGAAAAGGCATGCATAAAATGTTTTTGGCTGTTAGGATTAGAGCTCATTGAATCCCATATACTGAGTACTTGAAGATGCTGTTCCTATTTGCTAATAATAGCCACTATAAGCATTAAGGAGGGGAACAGCATCTTTTTTGTTTTTGTTATTATGAACAGTGCAGTCCCACATCATTGGGCTTACTTAATTTGATTTCATAGCCCAACCTCCTCCTTAAGGTTTTAGGGCCCAGTACAGCTTTAAAAGTTTAATATTTTTCTGAAATTGAGATTTCTTCTTTCTTTTATTTATACACATATCATTACAATCATTGAAAATTAATAATTTTTAGAAGTTTTACATATAGATTAAATTTATAATATAATTTATGTATATGATTAAATCAAATTTAAGTTTTTTTTTTCAGTCCTTTTATGAAAAATGAATATAAAAAGCCCAAAATAAAAAGGAATTTCACTATTTATAGATAATTTTTATTCATAAAAATAGCTCTTCTATTACTTTTCTTACAGTAATAGTATAGTATTTTACTTTTTAAATTCTGTAATTTAAGATTCATTTATATAAATAACTTAATGAGGTATTTATTTGATAAGTTTTTATTAAATAACAGTTCATTCATAAGTTTGATAGTAAAATTATGAAAATAAATTTTAAAACATATTGGTAAGCTTTTCCAGGAAGTTTATTAAAATAAACTCGTGCATATTTTATTAGTAGTCTTAATTAAACTCGATCTTGATCCATCATATATCAAAATCAACTTCAATATTGTTCACTAGTTAACAACCATTAATGCAAAAGATGAAATGCTTATGAGTCACTGCAGGACAGTAAATGAATTTCTGGCACTAGATGTTCACACGATTCTATCATATGAAATTTAGTATTTATTTGTTTAAACATCAAATAAATAAGGTTTTATCATAAGTAATTATGGACGTATATTACCAAACACATAAATCAAGTAACAGAAAATGAAATTGTACTAAAATTTGGTAAGAAAATCTTTAACACTCTTAATAATTGTACTCAACTCAAACTTGAACAAAAATAACACAAATTCTAGCAAATAAAAAAAAAAACTCAAACCCAAATGGAATTGTGAATGTCAACGAAGAGAAACCTTGTAACAATATCACATGAAAAAAAATATTAAAAAGTAAATTAACCGAAACTTTGGGTTAGAGATGTGAATATCGAGTTTGCGAAAGCCTACGAGAAGAGGAGATATAATTTGTCAAAATTCATATGATTCACACAAGCATTAACATTTTCTTGAAAAAGAAAAATGATTTTTTTGTGTGCTTTACATTTGTTAAATGTTATTGAACAGTAAAGTAAAATTTAACTTTTTTTTTCATTAAACTAGTATATTTAAAACTGCAACATCCTCCTGCGTTTGGAATCTGGACACCCAAAAAACAAAACTTGAAGGAGAAATAGTTCATGAATTAAATGCTGTTTTCGTAGACAGCATTATTGATGCTTTATTTAAGGCATAAATAAATTTTCACGTTCCATCTTTTCACTTCTGGTCCACCAATATGCATATATATATATATATACACACAAAGGGAAAAAAATGCTACCGACGATCTTTGATATACTCTTTTTAATATATTTTTACTAAATAAATTAATATGAATTCAGTTAACACTTTGGACGCGCTTTTCATTTAGTGAGATTACACCTAAAATTTACTAAAGAATTGAAAAAATGCAAAATAAGGGAACGCATTTTAAAATAAAGCAATATTGGGAAGGAATGTAATACGCGAAGAACTTGAGAAATATAAAAGTAAATATTATACTGTAAAGTAATTGAAAAACAAGATACATATTCTGAGGTCTAATTAAATTGCATGAAAACAACTCGTGGAAGAAACACATTTGAGATAGAAAAGTGAGAAGGGAACTCTTGAAGTTGATGTCAATGATGGACTGCAAAGATAAATGTGAATATTATTTCCATTGCAATATATTCCCGACAGAATTCAAATTGTTTAAAACCTTGGTTAATTTTTTTATTTCTATATACTTTTACAGGAGATTGCAAAATATGGGAAATTTTGATATAATGAATTGATTTTTTTTTATGAAATGGAATTCATATTTGAAGAGATAGTGGCATCAAGTCAATATGGATGGACACTAGCTATGAGTGTACCACTCGAATCAGGTGGAAAAAATGCTACTTCAAAAGTACCACAAAAAGATTATTGAATTCAATGGCAATAAATTTAATCTTGATGGTGACATTGACTACATTGGAAAACGCCCAACCCGAAAAGAAAAGAAAAATGTCACAATATAAGTGGCAAAGGATAAGAAGGAAAATAAAAACGGTAAATAAATATTTAAGAATGTGTAAAATATTAATAAATTTATTTTTGAAATATGAAAATTTAAATTTTAATTATTGAAAATGAAAAATTGTGATAAATTTATTTATCTATTATCATTAATGAAAGAGTTTAAGTGATACATTAATAAACGAAAATGACTATTTATCCAAAATATAATTAAGTTTCATTTTCTCTCATTTTTTAATTATTGCAAATATAACATTACAATCAATACTTAAAAAAATAATAAAACAAACATAAGTTAGAAAATACATAACAATAATCATAATTTATCTATTATTCTAAAATTTTTATTGTGATAGGTAATGACAAAATCAAGTTGAGTCTCATTTTTTTATAAGAATTAACTTAATGATTATACATTTTAATTTATTTTAGTCTCATATTTTTGCTTTGAAATTTCTAATGTGACAATATCTTACCCAAAATATGAGATTCAATCAAAAAATACATACTCATTAAGTTAATCATTAAAAAAAATGATACTCAACTTTATTTTGCCAATATTTAATGTTGTGACAATTAAAATTTCAGAGCAACAAATATATTATGTTATTATTATATTTGTTTTAACTTATATTTGTTTTCCTATTTTTTTAAGTGTTTATTGTAATTTTGTGTTTATAACGATTAAAAAAGGGGTAAGATGAATATTAAATTATGTTTTGGATAAATAGTTATTTTTGTATCTGGATGTATAAAACGCTGACAAATTCGTTTTTGAATGTGTCACTTAAGCTCTTTTATTAACGATAACGGATGAAAGTTAACGAATTATTGAATTTATAGCATTTTTTCACTTTTGAAAACTAAAATTTAAATTTTTATCTTTTAAAAATAAATTTACCAATATTTTATATATTTAAAAATGAAAATAATTACTTAACCAAATAAAAATACAATGACTATGAGAAAAGCTTTAGAATAATATTAAGCAATTGAAAATCACGACGAGGCTAAAAGAGATGACCTTGCAGTCAAATTTGATGTCCATGAAAAATATTTCATGTCGGATTGCATTGAAACACTGAAAAGTCTAAGAGATTAAAGACTTTTCAATGGTCAACAATTTAACTATGCTTTTATAATTGATTAAAGACTCTTAAAATATGCTTTATACTTATGTCATCGAAAAATCATGAATGCTATATAGTAGTATATACTATATTGTGGTTTGGATTTTATACAAGTATGACTTGTGGGGGTCATAAAAAAAGTATGACTTATATAGGAAATTTTTTTAGTAATTAGTTTAAAATTTAAAATTTAATTTTATGTTTGTTATTAACATGATAAAACCAGTGAACTTTTTATTGACCTTTATATTTATGAATTTTAACTAATGATATAAAAGTGTATTTGTATTTTATGATGTGATAAATTATTTATTTTCAAATATTCTTATTGGTGACTTCTAATCAAATCAATAAACATCCAAGAAAAAATTAAAAGGGAAATGTGCAAAGTTCCATATAAAAAATGTTCTCTCCATATAAAAAAATGGTCTAATGAGAACAGCTTGCGAGTAACTGTTAATTATTTGATAAATGAAATAATTTGTGAAAATAGTAAATAAAATGGTAAAATCGAGTTGCACATAAACTTTGATTATAATAAAAAATTGTATACATTTAATTATAAGCAATTAATAAAATATTTTTTGAATTTGTAAGTGATATTATATGTAAATATAAATTCAAAATAAAATAAATTAAAAAATAGATTAAAAATAAGATGCAATATTATATAATATGTTAGGTGTTCAGCCTATCAAAACTACTCTGCTCACCCCTTTTTATAACCAAAATTTTGTTTTATTGAGTTTTTTTTTATTGATGACTCTCTAAGCCCATATTAGCACGCTAAGCCCAAATCCTTAATTCATCTTTCCGTCTTTAATGTGTAATCCTATATAAAAACATACAACAACACATTATAAATAAACTAATTTTAGCATCTATTGAATAAAAACTAAATTTCTACATTTCAATTAAAAAAAAATTAAAATAGGAAAATGAAATAATTACTATATAATTTAAATATATGAATTATGTATAAATAGCAATTATTAGTAACTGATTATTCAATGAAGTATTTGATTATGGTGATGGAGTTTTCATTGTTAATGTAATTGGGATTGAATAACTCTTAATAGTCTAGGTGAAAGTTACAACTTCTTCGGAATGAAATCTCATGCCATATTAAAAATAGAAAATTATAGTATTGGTTAATATAATGATGTTTACATTTATAAGTAAATAGAATTATTGTAATTACTTGCTATATTTCTTTGGAGTTGCGCATATAGTTAAAAAAAAGAAGTATTCAAAATAAAATTGAAAAATTAAAAGAGATAGCAACTAAGAAACTAATTGAAGATAATAAATTGAAGTATTTTACTATAGTTTAAAATTTCTAAAATAATAATTTCACCATTCAATTTTTCCTCATTAATTATTAAAAATATTAAGAAAATGTTGTAAAAGAATACTATGATATTAATTATTAACTTTTAGGCCAATGCACTAATTGACCAACTATTTACAACAATTTTGATACTGTAATTATTATTATTATTTTGAAGGAGAGTTGGATATGAATATATATATATATATATATATATATATATATATATATATATAAAATAAAACTTTAGTTATTTTGCATGAACATTTTTTTGACAAAAAATGAGGCATAATGTACATAAGCTTGTTTCTTAATATATTACTTTTCATAAAACTAAATTTAGATTAATGTTTCATGATGTGTATATACGTTTGCCTATTTCTAACTTCCATTTGATTGATATTTTTATGGATTTT
Organism: Glycine latifolia; assembly: GCA_013407115.1. Taxonomy (NCBI): domain Eukaryota; kingdom Viridiplantae; phylum Streptophyta; class Magnoliopsida; order Fabales; family Fabaceae; genus Glycine; species Glycine latifolia. The sequence goes on along the minus strand of CM023946.1, from coordinate 7,869,072 downwards.
GTGTTTGGTCTTTCAAGATTCAAGAGGGGAAATGATTCTATATTTGTTGTTGTTGATAGGTTCTCAAATATGACACATTTTATTATTTGTCATAAGAGTGATGATACTTGTGAAGTAGCTAATCTTTTATTTGAAGAAATAGTGAGACTACCTGGATTGTCAATAAACATTGTGAGTAACAGAGACACAAAGTTTCTTAGCCACTTTTGGAAAACATTGTGGGGTAAGCTTGATATAAAACTTTTGTTTTCATGAACTTGTCACCCACAAATGGATAGCTAATCGAGGTGGTGAATAGGACCTTGGGTCAATTCATTAGATGTTACATCAAGGATAATTTGAGAACTTGGGAGAAGTATCTACCTCACATTAAGTTTGCTTATAATAGAGTAGTTCACAAGACTACTTCATTATCTCCTTTTCAAATTGTTTATGATCCTTAAATTCCTCTTGATTTATTGTCTTTATCTAACATTTCTTCTATAATTAATCATGATGCTTTGTCTAAAGCTTCTTATGTTAGGAAAATGCATGAATAAGTAAAGACACATGTGAAGAGGAAAATGGAACAATATGTAAAGCAAGTCAATAAACACAAGAAACAAGTGATCTTTAATGAAGGAGATTTAGTGTGGCTTCATTTGAGGAATAATAGATTTTTTCATGAAAGAAAATCCAAGTTCCAACAAAGAAGAGATAGACTTTTCAAAATTTAAGAAATGATCAACAATCATGCTTATAAACTTTAATTAACTAATGAGTATGATGTAAGTAATACTTTCAATAATATATATATAAACTTAAACTAACATCGAAGAAGCCGTAAAATAAAAAACTTATACCGAAGAATTTCGTTAAATGTATTCAATTGAAAATGTACAATTGGCAAAATATAAGCTCAATTAAATTGCTTTATTGTCATATTTTATAGTAGTAGTACTATTTATTATATTTTTGTTATCGTTTAGTGGTGGGGGTGTAACATGGCGATCAAGGCACCCAACAGAACATCAAACAAAACAAAACAGCTTTTATAAGTCTGTCATACATAAATATAGGAGGGCGGCTATTTCATTTATTGTTACCGACACATTTATTAGTTATTTAAGTATTAATTAATTACATACGTCTACCGTCTAACGTTTCTTTAAATGTAGCATCTATTTGTTTTGCATGTTTAGCTGTCGAAGAAAAATATACGAAACTAGAACAAAAATGAAAAGATAGTTGTAACAAACAAATATACCATCATACCCTGTGTCTGCGTTAGCAGTTTTCTTGACACCATTTTCTCCAACAGTTTTTCAGTTCATGATAACACATTTTACTTAGCTGTGTTGCCAAGTTCTAATCCCACCCCCAAAATTCAACAAAGTCATGGAAAAATAAGACAATCATTTTTTTGACAGGTTTGGAATAACTAACAAGTATCGAGAATATTACATTTAATTTAAGAAGAATTTAAATATCATAAATTTGAAATTATTTCAAATTATATAACGTGTACATATGTAGTTTAAATAAAAGCATATTAACTTTAAGAAAAAAGATAATTTTTAAAAAATTAAAACAATAAATTTATGCTTATGAATAGTTTAGATTTGGGAAAATAATTACTCCCTAATATAAATAATAATTAAAAGAGATGAAAATAAATATATTAAAAAAAAACAGTGAATATTGATTATTAAACGATAGTAAAATCGTATGTCATAAAGAGAAAGTACAATGAAAAATACCTTTATTTTTAAAATAATGATTTTAATTTATAGTATAAGAATTAATAAATGGATACAACTTTTTCTTTATACAAATAAATGGTTAAAACTCTGATAGTATATCATAGGTGTTGCTGATACTATTTTCCAAACAAAATCAATATTTCATCTGAGTATTCAATGCTACTTTTAGTTTAATTAAAAGTAGTGGTTTGTTGAGATTAAAAAACTATTTTTGATTAAAGAACAATATCAAGATCGAGATTTAATTATATTACATCTAAATTTTATCGTAAATAAATATCGATTTCACATTTAACTACTTTTGCTAATCATGCAGATTATGATTATAATTGTATCAGTTTTTAGACTATTTAGTCTTTTAGACGTAATAATTCATTTTATTTAAATAAATATAAATAATATAATTATACTATTATTATTATTATTATTATTATTATTATTTTCTTACAATATTTTGAAATTATATGCACATTAGCTAGTTTAGTTAGATGCTTAAAATTGTTGTCTTACATGTAAGTGTAAATTTATTAGTTTACGGTTATACTTATAATATTATTTAAAGGAATTTATTATAGTATTTTTTTAAATATTTTTTTCTGTCATTATAAACTCTTAAAAAATCATCTCAAAAAAAGGTTCATTTTCATAAATTAAAATAAATCAGATTTGAGTCTTTTGAGAAAAATATCATATACAAGCTAGTATTTTAATTAAAACCTAATCTAACTTATTCTTATAAAAAGTCTAATTCAATTGATTAAATAAAAATGTGTGAGTTAAAACAATTCCTATAGATAACAAAAACTAGCTTATTCTTCATCCCTACTTGGTTGTTATACTAAATTTGAATCTATATGAATTAATTATTATTTTTTACTTTATATATGTGTACGTTGTTAAATAAAATTGTTTATTATTGATTTGTTTTCAACTTTTTTTCTCTCCAAGAAAATAAAATTTAGGAGTAAATATATACGTTTACTGATTTTTACAAACACAATTAGATATTAAATATGAGTTTTATATATAATAATTATTCTTATCATAAGTTAATATTTTATAAGAGATTAACCTTTTTGTTAGATTTAATCTAATTATTTTTTAATCATGATACATTGGGAGTTTTTATTTGATATCTAACTAATTTTTTTTTCCATCTTCCATCAAATTAGTTATTTTAGATAAAGCAACATCTTTAATCGTAATCTTACGTTTAAGTCCAAAATAAAATCTTAAACCTATGCTCCCGTCGAAACCCTTGGACTTCCAACTTTCGGTTTATCAGATTGTTTTTAATGTTTGTGATTTGATCTGGCTATTTTATGTACACATTACACACACACACACACACACACACACACACACATATATATATATATATATATATATATAAATCACTATAAAATTTATAATTGTATTATTTATCATATATGTTTGTGAAAAAATATTAACAAAACAAGTTATTGTTCTCGTGCTTGTAATACACGTTAAATAATTAAAACCAACTTATTAAATGAAATATTTATGGAAACTAATTATGAATAAAGTTGGTGAATATTAATGTTATGAACAAAAACATATTTATATAATGAAAGTATTTGTAAGAGTTTTTCTTCTACGAGAGCATTTTTAAGATTTTTTTTATAACTTCTGTTCTCTTTAAATATCTTTAATTCTAACTTAAATTTCAATATTTTTTAAAAAGAAATTATCAGTAAATAAGAATAATATTCCATCATAAAATAAGTTACTTATCATAAATCTAAATATAATTTATATATTAAATTAATTTTTTATTATAAATTTTAGTGATAATATAAATTATATATTTAAAAAACTTATTTATTTTAAATATAATTTTAGTTATACAAATATAAAATAAGCATATATTCTACGTAATACACTGACTAAAAGACTACCATCCGATATTTTCAACTAAATTACTTTTTCTTTAGATGAATTCAATTGAATTACTTATAAATTAGGGTTCAGTGTATAAAAACTTGGAACTGACGTTAGCTTAAAAAAGTTTCGTTCCCCCGACCACCAGAGGAAAGGTTGCTAGTCCAACTAAACTCTGAATTCATATGTATAACAGTATAAGCATGAGATATTCCAATACAGGTATTTAACTCAAGTAAAAAAGGGTGCTTTGTGCTAATCAAAATTTTCAAGGATCACAAATAAATAGGCGTTTTGATTAACTTTAGTACAAATTCAGTTTTAAGGTTCGTGCGTGCCTTTTATTTAAGTATTCTTTAATTTTTATTTACATAGAGTATAATTCAAGGATCACAAAAAATAACACTTGTTAACATTATAATTCACCAAAACAAATTTGTTAACATTATTTAAAAAAAAGCATTGCTATTGTGTACGAAAGTTTTCACGCACGAATTGCACGAAGGCATACATGCCAATAACATGCATATAATTGCAACCCAACAGAATTCAATAAATAATATAATATTTTAAAAAATAACCAATCGGCTCCTTTATATATTGTTTTATATAAATATTTTTGTAATAACTAGCATTTTCCTAAACAAAAAATAGCCGTCATTAAAATGCATAATGGTCATCGGGCTTGACAATGGACACGTTACAGGACCAGGGCCTCTGCCTCCGAATCTGTTTAGCAATTGTCTTAAGAAGAATCAAAATGAAAACAGATAATTTTTTTTTTAGGATGGAAAGGAAAAGTGTAGTGTAAAAGAAACCTTCATCAAATTTCATTTAATTTAAAATATATATTAAAAAAAAGTGTTAATTTCATAAGATCAAAACTCGGAATGAGAGGCATTTGAAAAAAAGGAAGATTAACCACACTATTTTCTTTCCATATTTTTTCTGTAATTGGTTACATTTTATTAAAAAAATATTATTTAAAATAGGATATTGTTAATCAGTTCTCTATTTTTATATCTTTATTTTAAAAGTAAAATATATCTTCCTTATCTTATTCTCTTATTTAATTTTAATTTTTATAGCCATTACATTCACAGATTGCAAGTTGCAAAGAAAGAAGCTTAGTGTGGGAAAAAATAACGACTCATCTGAGGCATTAAGCAGGGGCACGAGAGGAGGCTAGAAAAACCAAAAAGAGTTGCATAATAAAATGTTGGGGCAATGCAATAAAAGCTTAATGGATACAATTTGGGAAGCAAGTCAAAAATTCCTGTGACACTGATCTCACGTCATTTCACGCTTTCACAGTCAAAATGGCTAAACAGCCACGACGTAGTAGTACTGTGCAACCCCAAAGTGCCCCTCCCCTTACGCTATTCTATGGGCCTATTTCTTTTCTTTTCTTTTCTTTTATAACACCGATGCAAATGGGTAAGTAGCAAATAAATTTTTATTTTTTAAAATTAAAAACCAGGTTAGTCACAGGACACCATAAACACTGTCAACACGACCAAAAATTTATATATTTAAAACCCAAAAACAAACACAGCCAGAGAGAGAAAAAGAAGTAGAGTGGTGCATAGGAGAGACAAAACGGTGAGTATTACCAGAAAGAGGAACAAAAAGAAAGTTGAAAATGGCCTTTCACCGGCCATCCCCAAACCCAAAATCCTCAATGCCTGCATAAGTTGCCTACTCCAACCAATCAAAGTTTCCATTTTGGACCCTCTCTCTTTCTCTCTCTAAATCCTTAGAGAGAGTGAGACAAAGAAATAAACCCTCACAGTCACAGTGTGAAAGCGGCAAGGCGAAGGCTTGGCTACCATTTTATTCGGATTCTGTTTTTGCTGCAATGGAGGAGAATAACAACAACAACACGCTGCTTGTGCTTCCTTGTTCTTCTTCCAGAACATCAATGACCCTTTTGCCCTTTCCCCCAAACAGGTACCTGTTCACCTCGTCTTTGTAAATCCAACCTCGTTTCCCTCCTTTTGTAGATGAGACATGGGCATGAGCAATACAATGTAGCTCTGTCTCTATTCTCTTCCATTGCGTCCAAAAAGGCAGACAGGATGGAGCCAGGCATAATCCATATTTATATATTTATAATATAATCTTATAAATACTACTGTCTCTATATATTCTCTTTTCATTTATATTAATTTTGTTTCTCTTTTGGGTTTTGTTTTCATCAAAAGCT
>CM023946.1:7807885-7863122 GCA_013407115.1 Glycine latifolia | reverse complement strand
TTTTTTTGTGCTACCCTGATGAGATTCAAAGGAAGAAAGAGGAGCATGTGACTCTTCATCGATCATGGGTTTTGGTTAATGCTAAATTAGAATGAATTCCTAGGAGAGACAAGTGTATCGAGGATTTTTCACAATTTATTGACTTTCGCATGTGTATCTATCCTCTCTTCCGTTACTGATTATCATAATCATGATGTATTTATGTTTTTCCTCCATTTTTTAATAGATTAAATTGTTTTTTTAAAACTATCTTCTTGTTCGTTTGAGTTGTCAGTTTGTGACATTTGTTATCTCTGTGTTCTTGCATTTATGTTTTCTTTGGGAGGTGGAGAAAAACAACATTGTTGAATTGAATTCAATAAGGTTGAAACTTGAAACGATTTCGTGGAGCTCTGAACTAGTGAGATGTCACTGTTTTTTTTTCTGATGTTCTGTGGGAAATGGTGTACGGGAAGAGGGAGAAATTAAAAAGAAAAAAAGAAAATGGCGCAAATGTGGTCCAAGAATGTCAGGGAGCATTGTGTGTGGAGTTGAAATCTTTGGTCACTGTTTCCAACCTTTATTCCTCTTCACTGAAGCAGTAGTAGCCGCATGATTTGACTCTAGTGGGGCCTGGTTTGTATATATGACTAGTTTGTGAATTTGTCTGATTAGGATTTGCAGTGAAATGGGCAATGAGCATGCTCCTCCCGTTCGGTTCAGTAGTTTATGAGCACAATAACACGCTCATGAAAAGTGCAATGCAAGTGCTCATGAAGAAGAATCACTGGATTACAGTGTTTTGGCCAACACCTTCTGAAAGAAACTAAAAAGAGAAACCTTTCTTTAGCTGCTAACATTTTGAGTGAACTATTCAGTATTCACTATTACTTTCAGTCATCTTTTTGATTCATTTTATGTTCCAATCTCACATTCCTTAATAGCTCTTCTTTGGAATTGCATTAGCTAGAGTCCTGTGTATATGTTTTTGTTTCGTCACACTTCATACTCTATAGTTCTACCTCACTCATTCTTGAAGCAACTATTTGCATCCTGTGGTAGTATTTCTGTTTTAGTATAATAGCGACATACATGATGTCTACGACTACTCTAGCTCCTGTTCTTCTTATCATGAATGTGCATACTCCTGTCAAATGTTTGAGTCTATACATATACAAATTTCTCGCCTATACATCGTTATCAAACAAGAACATACCTTGATTATTGGAAACAGGGTGAAATTTTCTACAGTTAGTAACATTTTGTTTTCAATTTTAATACTTGTACTGTGCTCCTAAAGTTCCTTGCCGTTGGCTTCTATTTTATTTCTTCAATTTTCTTAATTGAAACCACAGTATAACAGTTCCTTTGTCCTTGACTCACTATTTGCTTCAGAGCTTGTTTCTCCGCATGTTAGTCCTTCTGACTTCTTCTGTTCATGTTAGGTGAGTTGTTTTATGACTGTTACGACAGGGATCAACTATTTCTAATTTTCTATGGCAATCTTCAATTTTTACTTTGAAACTTTCTTTTGTGTTCCGAGTCTTCTGAATATTTTTACTGTCTTTAGTCTTTAGCATACAAAGTGACTACCATCTCTTTACTTGCTGTGAAGTGATTTCTTCCTTCCTCCTTCACCTTGTCTATGAAGTTAGGGTGCATTTTCTGAAACTGGATGCAGGGCCCATTCATTAGGCATTAATTGTATTGGGATTGTGTGCATGAGCACTATATGGAAGGCTTCAATTTTTCATCTGAATGATCTTATTATTTTCTTTTAAGTTTTATACTAAAATGGAAAAATAAGAGGATGAAGCATAATTCTTCTTCCCTCTGGAAAATCATTTGTTCTTTTTTAGATTCAAAGCTTCAAACGAATGCTGCTAGCATGTCTCATGTTTTGAAAAGGTTACATGCACTTTCTAGCTGCTGCTACCTTAGTACCTTCGATAGTTTCTCTTATAAATTTTTTATATGCTGACCATGGTAAGAAACATAATCTGTCAGCTGAAATTTTCTGTTTCGGTTATGATCTTTAGGTTTTGAACATAATTCTTCACAGGTACTAATTGGTGAGGAGATTAAATTGTGAGCATATATCTCTGCTGGGGTGCAGTCGTGCAGAGATTTTACTCTCTCACCAAAATAGTTTCAAACTTTTCCTCGTGTTATGATATATATCACTTGGTAACCTATCATATTCGTAACAAACTTTTTTCTATTTTTTTTCCCCAACTTTTCCTTGCCACATGTGGAAATCCAGTTCATGCAATTTTCTCTATGATTCCGTTACCTTGAGACTCGGTTGTTTATCTAGGCAAAGCTAAGATGATATTTGATACTCCTCACCCACCAATCAAAAAGATTATATGATGCTATTTGTCCGCAACCACGTTCCATTAAAATTTCGTAACATTTCTCAATCATAGCAAGCATGTGGTACTGAAGAAAGCCAACAAATTTTCCGTTTCATCTGGCCTCTATATAAATATAACCAATAGGTTACTCCAGTGCTATGACACTTTGGTTAAATATCCAACACCTGCTACGTTGAAGCCACGTGGAAATCAATGCCGTGTGAGGCCGTTCGTGTAATAGGATTTTATAGTTTTTTATTTTATTTTGGTAGATAAAATTTTAGGGAGAGCGATGCCTCAATTTAATGCAAGAAAGTTTTCTGGGTTCAAAGAGTAATTAATAATTGAAATTTTTATATTTATCTTGTTTCAAGATGAGTGTTTCTTTTTTTGGTCCCGAGGAGTGTGGTTAAGGCATGCAATTTATCAAATAAGACTCGGGGTCTGTTTGGGTAAGCTTTTTTAGAAGCACTTCTAAAAGAAAAAAATAGGAAAAAAAAAATGAGATGAACTTTTCCAAAAACAAAAATAAGCTTCCCATTAGTTAATTTTTAGAAGCTCATCAATATAGTTTCTGTAAAAGATGAGATGATATCTACAAATGAGTTAATGAAAAATTTATTTTAACTTATGGAGAAGCTCATTTCATTTTTTTCTTTCTATTTTCTTCATCTAGAAGTGCTTCTAGATAAGCTTACATCTGACTTGTTCTACTTGACTAAACTTGTAAGGAATCAGTAATTAGAGGTTTTTTTCATTATTATTGTAAATTACTATGTTATGGGTGTATTGAAAATCATAGTGAAAATGAGTTAATAATGCTTTGTAATAATATATTTTTAATTTTAATTCATTAACTTAACTTTGAGACATTGGTAAGTTTTTGCAATTTAAATATCATGTCGAAAGAGAGCATAAACATTCATTTTCTACATTCCTATGAGCTATTTTTTTTTTCATTTTCTACATTCCTATGAACTCAATTTTTTTTCATAGTGGTTGTATACGATTACTGCTAATGTCATATGAGCGGAGGCCGCTTTGCTCTGGACACTGATCCAGAATTATGGGCCAGTTAAGTTACAATGCCCCAAAAATTATTCTCTTCAAATTTTAAATTTAAGACTCTTTTTGGCGGCTTTTTGAAAATTTTGTTTTGGATCCTAGCTTCTATCTTTGCGTTAAGTCGCACCTTTTTTTTATATATAAAAAAAGAGTTGTCATGCAATGTTAATTATATTTTTTTAAGCATTTTCATATCCATATCGGCATATCCTATGATGCTCCAAAAAATATCTTAATCCTATGAACGTGATGTTGGCCCAACAAACAACAAAGTTTGCTGTCGCTTTTATGTTAGAACAAAGTGCAAATAATTGATTTTTATTTTTTGTTAACAAATTGTTGAAGTTGATACATCTAACAAATATGCAAGCTTCATTATTCTCTCTACATTAGTTGAACGTAGTCTGTCGCTTACGTGACATTTTATTGTACACTAATTTGATATTCAGAAAAATATCATTGATATTTTGAAAACAATTTTCTATCTATATTTTGTACTTTTTAAAAATAAAATACAAAATAAAAGAAGGGGAGGGGAGAGAGACCGAGCGGGTTGGATAGAAAAATAAGAAAATCTACCGTCACATTTATAACAGTTATAAAAGGTAAAATAGGTAAAACAAATGTATAGACAGACGAGAGTTATCCAAATTATTATTGCTATTATAAATCATAGATACAGACTTAAAATGTTTGACAGCAACAATATTAACAGTAGCCTTAAAAAAATATTGACAGTAATTTATGCTTTGTAAATAATTTTAAAATTTTACATAAAATTTAATTTAAAAATATAAAGCATTAATTTAAGAGTAAATAGAGCATGCATTGCTAGTTGATTTTTTTTACATTATTATCAAATTACATAATAGGATAAGTTTGTTAACTTTTGTAATAATTATTTTAAAAGTTTTATCAAAGATAATTTTTAATTGATTAAAAATGTAAAAAAATTTAAGGATAAAAATTGAACATCTTAATTAATTATAAATCTCCTTTACCTACTGACATATCAAATAGTAACCTGAACGAATACAAAAAATAAATAACTTGCATTTTTTTTCCGAATCGAAGATGAAGAAGAATATGTTGCAATAATAGTAATTTAATAAAAAAATAAAAAGAAATGATAAAAAGACGTAAGTATTTTTTTATTCTTTCTAGTAGTTAGTTATTATTTTATTGTCCTAAATTTCATTATTATTTGATGAGTAGTAAAAACTGATAAAAACAAGGGGCCCGCAATAGAAATGTAGGATCTACTGAGTGTGACAGCCCAACTATTGATGATGTAGCAAAGTGACCTGAATCTGGGCCCAGCAATTGCCTAATATACATCCTTATCGTTGTACTTTACCCAACCAAGACAACAAAAAATAAAAAATAAAAACTAAGATGTTAAACATTAATAAGAGTCATTAAAGCACTGATTAAAGTATGAATTATAGATGCATTTGATACCCGAAGAAAAAAAAAATGAATTATGGATGCATTTGATACACGCTAAATAGAACAGTATCAGACAAACGTTTAAGTCACATGTAAATTTTTTGTCTATACATTGTTTGATGGAAAATAAACAATACAAACAAAATAATAATATAAAAATTACTATAATACTTTTTAAAAAATATTTACTAATTATTAATTAATATAAATACAAATAACACTATTAGTATATCTAAGCCTCTCAACTTTTAAAATTTAACGAGTTTTGTCTCTAAACTTATATAATTTTTGAATTTTGTACAGTGTTAATTGATCGTGCTTGTTAGTTGATTTGGATGTGATAATATTCACCGTTTATGTGATATTTATATGTTTAAAAAATATTTTATTGTATTTTTTTGCCTTTGTAGCAAAATTTAAATCATATTACCTCCACAAGTTTTATCATTTTCCAAAAGCTTAATTAACTGTACTTTAGCTGGTAAAATGTGCGAATTTTAAAAGTAGGATGAAAATATGCAATTGAGTATTTTCAAAAAATATATTTCCTTATCATGTCAACGAAAAACAAAACTTTAAGGGCATAATTCTGTAAAATTTTGGAAGTTGGAAAGCAAAAAGTACATTTTTTTATTTAAAAGTTGGATATTAATTTGATCGATCATTACAATTTCAAAGCTAAATTAATTTATTTACAAAATTTGGTACCATTTTCTCCTTTTATTTAGATACAAATTTAGTCGTTTATTACAATTTTATGAACTAAATTGATTGATAATATACAATTTGGGGTCCATTTTCCATTTTGTTAATTTTAGGATCAATTTGACCAATTATTGTAATTTCAAATTTCAAATAGATGATTCACTCAGACTTTTACATTTATTGTGTAATAATACAATTGTTAAAGTTTATAATTGTGATTATTATTTGAAAAAATATGTTTAAAATAGTATCAATTTTCTTAGAGTATAAAATTAAAAATTTGATTATAATGTAATGATAGTGCACAAAATTATATTATTATTTAATCATAAATTATTATATATATGATAAAATTATTGATTTGGTAATTGCAATGACTTTTAAAGTATATATGAATATAGGATGAGTGATAAGAAATTATAAGGCATTTTTTTAGTTTCTTAGTTTATACGTAAAAGAAAAAGGAAATGAGTGAAATAATCGAAATGGCAATAATGGTGTGAGGAGCTGTATGGTTGTTGCGAGAAAGCGAAGCAATGGCATTTCTTCTTGGAATGAAATGAAATAAAAAATTCAAAATGGCGCAACGGTTAGTACAGTAGTGAGGGAAAAGCAGGAATCCAGACCGGGAAAGTGGGCCATAAACGTAACATTCAAAAAATCTAAAAATCCCTTTTGTTCCGATCCCAGTTGTCAAACTACGGTTAGAGTTAACCCAACCCCAGTAATTTTCCAACCCCACATTTCAAATTTAGCCAACCCCATTTCTTCGCATATATAAGCAATCAAGAGCAACCTCCCAAACTCACATTCGAACGGGAAAAGGCGTCTTCGTAAACGCCGCCCAAAACCTCTCACACCTTTTTCTTCCTTTCCGTTCATTCATTTCTAGGGTTTTCTTTTCTTTCTTTGCCGAGAAAATGAGAGAGTGCATTTCAATCCACATTGGTCAGGCCGGTATCCAGGTCGGAAACGCCTGCTGGGAACTCTATTGCCTTGAACACGGCATTCAGGTAAGGTTTCAAATGATTTTATTTGGGTTTTATTTTGGGCTTGGGCTTGGGTTTGGGTTTTAATACTCTTTTTTTGTGTTCAGCCCGATGGACAGATGCCGAGTGACAAGACCGTTGGAGGAGGAGACGACGCCTTCAACACATTCTTCAGCGAGACCGGCGCCGGAAAGCACGTGCCACGCGCCGTTTTCGTGGATCTTGAGCCCACCGTGATCGACGAAGTCCGAACCGGCACGTACCGGCAGCTCTTCCACCCGGAGCAGCTGATCAGCGGCAAGGAAGATGCCGCCAACAACTTCGCGCGTGGCCACTACACCATCGGAAAGGAGATCGTCGATCTCTGCCTCGACAGGATCCGAAAGCTCGCCGACAACTGCACCGGTCTCCAGGGCTTCCTTGTCTTCAACGCCGTCGGTGGCGGCACCGGTTCCGGCTTGGGCTCGCTTCTCTTGGAGCGTCTCTCCGTTGACTACGGGAAAAAGTCAAAGCTCGGTTTCACTGTCTATCCTTCGCCTCAGGTTTCGACCTCGGTGGTGGAACCCTATAACAGCGTCCTTTCAACGCATTCTCTCCTTGAACACACCGATGTTGCTGTGCTTCTAGACAACGAAGCCATCTACGATATTTGCAGGAGATCACTTGACATTGAACGCCCTACCTACACCAACCTTAACCGTCTCGTTTCCCAGGTATATAGTCAAAACTTTTTTGAAACGAATTTTCAGTCGTTAATTCTAACCGTTACATAAATATAGAAATCATTAGATTTTAATGCGTGGTTAAAATTCAAATCATTGGTCTTCATGTGAAGGTTTTGAGTTACTGATTTCATGAATGTGTTTGAATTGACTTAAAAATTCAAATTCGAATGAATCTGGATTTCATGTAATGAATTTCTCCATGCATTCGCATAGTTATAATTTGGGTGTCAAGGGGATGTAGTTCAGTTGATTGACTAAAGTGTATGAGTTATTGTAAAGCTCCTGATACTTTCTTGAGTTCTTCTCTTCGGTTATTACGGATAAAAAAATTAATAATTCGGGTGGCTTAATATTTATTAAAATTGATAAGTCTAAATCTTACTAAAATCTGATTGTTACGATGAACTGAATGTTAATCTGTTTGATTATTTTTTAATTTAAAAATTTGCAGGTGATTTCATCCCTCACTGCCTCGTTGAGGTTTGATGGAGCACTGAACGTTGATGTGACTGAGTTCCAAACCAACTTGGTTCCTTACCCTAGGATCCATTTCATGCTTTCCTCATACGCCCCTGTTATCTCTGCTGAGAAAGCATACCATGAGCAGCTTTCCGTTGCTGAGATCACGAACAGTGCCTTTGAGCCATCCTCCATGATGGCCAAGTGCGACCCTCGCCACGGCAAGTACATGGCGTGTTGTTTGATGTATCGCGGCGATGTCGTGCCAAAGGATGTGAATGCTGCAGTGGCCACCATCAAGACCAAGAGAACCATCCAGTTTGTGGATTGGTGCCCGACTGGGTTCAAGTGTGGTATAAACTATCAGCCTCCTACTGTTGTTCCTGGAGGTGACCTTGCCAAGGTGCAGAGGGCTGTGTGCATGATTTCTAACTCCACCAGTGTGGCTGAAGTGTTCTCAAGGATTGATCATAAGTTTGATCTCATGTATGCTAAGAGGGCATTCGTGCACTGGTATGTGGGTGAAGGTATGGAAGAGGGTGAGTTCTCAGAGGCTCGTGAGGACCTTGCTGCTCTTGAGAAGGATTATGAGGAGGTTGGTGCCGAGTCTGGTGATGGAGATGATGATGGTGAAGGAGATGATGATTATTAGAGTGTGTCAAATATCTCCTATATCATGTTTGATGATGTGCACTTTTTCGTTTTCTTTTCGAGTAAGTTTTATCATGTGTGGTTTATGAATGATGATTGTTATCAATATACGTGCTATGTATAGCACACAAGTTTCTATAATTGTTCGCTTCTATTACCCTATATTTTCGGTCTTGTCTTCGGTGTTTTTGTGATTCATCGTTTAATTAATAATCGTTGCTAAGTTTGAGAAAAAGACAGGGAAAAAGGGGGTCTGCTCGTGCCAACGTTGTGAAGAAAGTAAAGTGGCAAAACCTTTTCTATTTGGGATCTCAATTCTGAACTGATGGTAGAAATGCTATTTGGTGGGGTCCTTTTTGTTGGTGGGTCTTCCATCGTTATTTATGTGTAATTTAGAATGTTGTAAACTAAACTTTAAATATTTGATACAAATTATTAAAAGGAACACGAAACTATACTTCTATATTGAAACAAAATTATTTTTCACCAATTCAACAGTGTAGGTGAAAAATCGATCTTGTCAATTCAATTAAAAATAATTTCTGGTGGTCCTGCTGCGTCAACAGAATGGTCCTCATGAGGGGGGACTGGGAACTTTCTTGCTGTTGCTGAAAGTCCAGCATTTTCTCAGTTTCCTTCTCGTTAACAGCAACTTGAACCTTTGAAGGTTTTGTCGATTTAGTTGTTTCAAGCTTGATTTCTTTTGTTGTCGATTTAGTTGTTTCAAGCTTGATTTCTTTTGTGGTTTCTTGGTACCTTGTCTGTCCTGTTTTTGGTTTACAATTGTCAACTTTTTCAGTGTCAAAATCATTAGGCACCTCGTAACAGATATATTTAAACCTTAAGAGTGATCAGAACAATCATAAGCATCCTCTTGCTTTTTAATGGACTTAGAATCAGCTAATGCCTTATCTTCTCTAACACATGCAACACCATTGCTCATGATCGACCGACTTTGGAGATATGTAGTTGAAAGAAGTTTGACCGCTAAGGCTTTGTTTGGGAGAGAGATTTTAGAGGGGAAGGAAGGGAAGGGGAAGATTTAGGTAGGATAATCTCCTTGTTTGGGAGTTTTAATTTTTGAGGAAAAGGATTTGAGGATTTTTAAAAATCCTCTTAAATCCTCCAAACAATTAAAATTGTGGTTCTCCCTATTTGGGGGTTTTTAGAAGGTAAAATAATAAAATTACCATTCTACCCAGTGTTATTTAATAATTTAATTTAATTTTTTTGAGACAAAATTCCTCTGTCCAGACACCACACAACATTTTTGTTCTTTCTTTTGCTTTGCTAGGGTTTGCAAGAGTTGCACTTTGCCTTTCTTCCAATTCATGCATTTTGTTTTTGATTCCCTTTCTCTATCACGCCAAATCCCACTGAATCGTGCGACGTGGTATGATTTTATTTTATTGTTTTGTTTCTCCTCACTTTTTCTTCCTTCAATGTATTCTGCACTTGGCATGTGGTTTGACAGTGATTTTTTTTTTTTTGTGAATTAGGATTTTTCCTTCCCCTTTGTGTGCTTTTTGTTCCGTGTTTGGGTTCGCAGCTCTAATTTAGTGGAACTGGAATGCTTGATTTGGGATATTTTTGTTTTGAAAATGAAAATTAATGAATGATGCAATGTGTGCTTTGTGCTCTGTTTTTTTTGTTTTTGGTTGTTTTGGTGGGAAAATTGGTTTTAGTTTGATTCCTTGGAAAAAAAATATGAAGGAAACATGGGAATTGCATCTTGTTTTATGATTCTATGTGGTGTGATTGCTAATTAATTAAGTAAGGAAACATGGGAACTACATATTGTTTTATTAAGCAGAATCAAAATGGTAGCAAGACTAAGAATTAGCTACGTTAAATTGTCCTTTTAAATTCGTTACAAGTAGTAAACTAAATAACCAAATTTAAGTTTGGAGGTTAATTATGACAAGGATTAGAGAGCATATATATACCTGTTGTTACCAATTTATGCAACTTGTTATGATACAAAGTAGAACACATTGAACAAAAGCACCAACTTGTACACCAATCCAAAGTCCTTTTCCTTTCATTATAGCTGTTAATTTCATTTTTTAGTATAAGATTAGGATGTTTGTTGTTCCTGCCTTAATCAGCTTGGAGATGTTACTACTTGGAGTGACAGAGGCAATGCTTGAAAAAATATCTGTTACAAAGCATTGTTTCAGGATGTTACTTTTAGGCTGTATACTCATGGGAGCAGTTTGTGGTTTTGGTAGGTTATTAGCCCTCCCCTCTGAGCGTAAATAAGAATGTCCGAGTTTATTGCTATGCTTATGTGTTGTATTCTCATTTGTCTTTTTATGAAGAAACTGTGATCATGTGACTGACTTGAATTTGTGCACTTCAAATTGAGCTGTGATTTTTCCTGATTCATTGCTAATAGTATTATGCCTTGAGTTTGGCTATTTCAAAATTAAGGACAAACCAATGAATTCATTGGTTTTCTTTGCTATTAAAATTGGCTTCTCTTGCATCATTATTAATCTTCATATAAAATTGGTTTGTAACAAATTTCAACTATCCACCAAAATAATAATGCCATTTTTTTAACTCCGCCAAAAATATGATTTTAGTTAGTGTGTAATAGATGCCCATTAGGTTCTCTCTCATGTTTGGCTCCTTCAAGCTCATTTTGGTTTGTTGGATCAAATTTAAATAACACCCCATTAGGTAATTAAGCGTGTAAAATGCTAGGCTACTCAATAAGGAAACCTTAATCCACTTTTTTATTAACATTCAAAAGATGGTGTTGGTTGAATAAATAACATCTAATTAGCCACTTCAAGAGAACAATTTGGAAATTCATAGATTGCACCCCAAAAGTGTCTCACTGTCTAACACTTAAAATTGTTTTTTTTTAAAAAAAAAACTAGAAGAGATTCACACGTATTTTGTCAACATGGAGGGATGCCTTTAAAAATTGGCCTCACTAACCTTTCTTAAGTATAAAAATTGTAAGAAAGAGAAGGCCAAACTGCCTATTACAAGGAATAATTATCACATCCAAACCTTTTTCATGGAAATTGACAAAAAAGCTAAGATATATAGTAATGATCTATAATGAAAATTAGGTGTCATCCCCTTTCTTCTAAACTTCCAAATTTTGTCCCCAATTAATATATTTCCACTACTGGTAGGCCTAATTATCATACCATGTAGAAAAAAGAGATGGCGAAGACCTAATAAATACAAATTCTTCATTTCTATCTAGTATTCTGATCATGTATAGGTGGCATAGCAAAAGTGCACAAGTCCAAAACTGAAATTGCTTATTCAACACGCTTAATTGAGTACAATTCAATATTATTGATTGTAGTTAACTGATGAGATACACATTGGTATAGTCTTATCACATTCATCCCTGTTAGTTCTTTTGCAGTTATTTGACACATGTTGCTAAAACCATCATACTTTTCTGAATGTGTGGTTAAGTAATTACTTAGTCACTCTCTGTTAAGTGTATTTAGCTTGAATTTATATATTTACATTATTATATTTATTTTTGAATTGTCTATTTAGATGGATGATCTAGGAGAGGAGAGAAATATTGCATTGTTTAAATGGAGAGAAAGACGTCGAATGGCTATTGTTCCTGTCATATGCCTTGTAGTTTATTACTACATGATTAGAATTTGTTCTCAAAGTAGGATGGTTGATCATACGTTGATTTTAGAGAAAGAGAGAGCACGAGAAAAAATAATGAAGCGAATTGCTAGTAGTGAAGGTCGTAAGATAATAAGAATGGGACCTATAGCCTTTTTGGACTTGTGTGCAATGTTAGAACGAGATGGTGGCCTCCAATCAACCCAACGGGTAAGTATAGAGGAACAAGTTGCAAAAACCCTCTATATTCTAACACATAATGTTAGAAATCATGAGGTTCAATTCTGGTTTCGACGCTCTAGTGAGACCACTAGTCGGCATTTGCATCGTGTGCTTCGATCAATAGTGGAGTTAGAAGACAAATATCTCAAACAACCAGATGGGTCACACATTCCTATAGAAATTCTTGGAAGTAATCGGTTTAACCCATTTTTTAAGGTAAAAAAATTGTTTTCATATTTTGATTTAAAAACATGTATAGTTAAAAAATATATTGATGATATAATAACAATGCTAGGATTGTGTCGGGGCAATTGATTGTACACATGGTCGTGTCAAAGTGCCATTGAATGAAGCCTCAAAATATCGTGGTAGAAAAGATTTTCCAA
Source organism: Glycine latifolia (assembly GCA_013407115.1). NCBI lineage: Eukaryota > Viridiplantae > Streptophyta > Magnoliopsida > Fabales > Fabaceae > Glycine > Glycine latifolia. The sequence continues at coordinate 7,850,517 of CM023946.1, read as the reverse complement.
CACAAAATGTTTTGGTTGCGTGTTCATTTGACCTAAGATTTACTTATGTTCTGCCTAGATGGGGGGGCACTGCTTCTGATTCAAGGATATTAAAAGATGCATTCCATAGAACAAATTATCTTAGAATACCTAGAGGTAATTAGTGGATTTTTTGTTTTTAATGTTTCTTTTGTTTCATTAGATATATCTTAGCAATATTTTTTTAATAGGTAAATATTATGTCCTTGATGCTGGATTCATGTTGAGAAAGGGGTTGATCACACCTTATAGATCAACACGCTATCACTTGAAAGAATTTTCCTCAAGAAATCCACCTCGAACGCCTCAAGAATTATTTAACCATCGTCATTCATCCTTGCGTAATGTTGTTGAAAGGGCCTTTGGAGTTCGGAAAAAAAGGTTTCCTATTATTGCTAGTGGCACAGAACCAACTTATGAAATCAAGACACAAAACAAGATTATCATAGCATGTTGCATTTTACACAATTATTTGGTGATGACAGACCCGGACGAAGAGTTGGTTGCTGAGGTGGATGAAGATATTGCCAACCAAAGCGTATCTGAACAATATGGAGATAACCACATAGATGAGGATGAGGATGAAGAACATACTCGTTTAGGAGAAAATTTGAGAAATTCTATAGCAGATGCTATGTGGAGAGCTTATAGGTAATGATTTCTTTCTTTCTTATGTTTGAGATTATTATGTATTTTTTGACTTTTTAATGAATTATGTGCATGTTGGTGGTTTAGTGCTCTTGGTTTTGGAATACATGTAGTTCTTTAATTTGATTTGCTATGTGATTTTGGGTTTATGTTATTATTTAGCTAGCTTATGTGCATCAAGTCTTCTTCTGTTTATTCTGAAAAAAATATAATTGCTGTCAAAATATATATATGACTTACAATAGGAATCATGTTTGAGTCGGAGACTAAACGAGAGACATGGACACAAGAGATGGATGATGTTCTTGTTGATGCTTTTTTGTATCAACAAAATGATGGAAAGAAAGTTTGTGGCTCCTTTACTTCCCAAGCTTATGAAGCCATCATAAAGGAGTTGCAACAAAAATTTGGATGCCCTTTTGAGAAAGAAAAGGTGAAGAGTCGTTGGAAATTGATAAAGAGGCATTTTTCCAAGTGTTTTGACTTGTTCAAGAATGGCTTGAGTGGATTTGCTTGGGACCCAATTACAAAACAATGGTGTGCTGAGCCTGAAGTTTGGCAAAAGTTAATTGAGGTATATTATGAACTTTTCTTGCAGTCAGTATATAAAACTGAGATCAAATGCTGTTATTTTTTGTATGTTATGTATGTCTGGTAAGTAAACTTGGTGGGTTGTGACTGTTGGCATAATTTATTTGTTAAAACTGCTAGTTATGGACTTTAATATTTGTTCAATAATTATTATTTTATAGGCTAGGCCTGAAGCAAAAGAGTGGATGGGAAAGCCTATCCATAATTATGACAAGTTAATGATCGTGTGTGGAGGAGATAGAGCCACTGGACAACATTCTGAGACTGCAAAAGACATTAGAAACAAAAGGTCATTGCCAGGAGAATCCGAGTCCACAGAAACAATTGAGGTGACCTTTGAGAGTGCTCAAGAGGTTGGCAATGAAAATGAAGTCACGTCACCTGAAGTACAAGAAATTCGCAGTCAAGAGGTTAAATCTAAAAAGGCTAGAAGGTCAAAGGATGAAGAAGTTGAAGGGATAAAATTGGCACTTCATGATATTGCTGGAGCTCTTAGAAAGGGTAATGCTGTTTATGAGAAAGTTAAGCAAAAACTGCCAATTCCTGAAGCTGAAATTTGGAAACTTCTGGAGGATTTGAAGATTGAGAGACAAGTATTTACTCGTGCATATCTTTATCTTCTTGATAATCCTGAGAGGATTAGAGCAGTGATTGGTTGTCCTCTAGACAAACGCAAGGAGTTGCTACTTGAGATGGTGCTTGGTTCTGTTGGTCCCTCGAGGTAATTATTGTTAAATCTGCCATGGTGCTGAATTACAAGTGCACACAATATATCCTCTCATTTCTTGGATTCATTCTTTCTCTTGCACAAATTTTTTATCCATTTGACACAACTTGACACAAATATATCAGCCACATATATAAAGTAAGACTTGTGCATTTGTTCACTAATAATGAGCTGCTCATTTTCTGTTTTGATTGTGATGGTGGTGATGGGTTTGAAATGTCTCATTCTGTGGTACTTCCCCTGATTCCAATTTTATGTATAATCCCATGAATGGCTATCACAAATGCCTTGTGGTTGTTGAGAACTTTAATTTGAATTTGGGAATGACCAAAGCAATTATAAAGCAATGGGGTATGGTAATAGATATGGCCCTATCCCACAACTTGTATAGGCCTTTATTAATTTTTTTAATAGATCAATCCCAGTGAAACAGTAATAACACTTAAACTCTTCTATTTGTGCAGGTAATGACATATATAACAGTGGTTGCAGTAGCGGCTGCAGGGCAATTAACTGTGTTTGCAAAGCTGGGTCAGCCATAATTGCAGTGGATGAAGATATGCAACATGTATGGGAAATTGTGCAACCAAGTGGGAGAAGGGATAGCTAGTGCTTTTGTAGTTAGCCTTAGTATGGTGGTCTTGTCTTGTTTTTCTGTTTTCAGATTTTTCCGTTTGTGTGGGGGTAACAAAAAATAGACAGGCATGTCTGTTATGTTACTGATATAGTTCTTAATAATTGATGACAGTAAATTTGAAACTTATTTAATATATTTAACTACTTTGGCATGTTGTATGTTCAATCCTATTATAATTTTAAAATTATGTAGATAACATTACTGTTATGCATCTCCTTTGTTTGTGCTGCAGTTTTTTTTTTTTAATTTGGTTATAGCACGTTAATGAATTTTGCCATATAATTTGTAATCACAAAGTAATGCAGTAATTTACTTTTATATATATGATTTATAATTTTAATTCAAATATAATGTGACATAGAGAATTTTAGAGTAAGAAAAATAATTTTTAGAGAGAAAATAATTTTAAATGGAGAATTAATTTTAAATGTGAAAATTATATAATTTTTTTAATTTAAAATTAAGTTTTATTTGTAAAATATAGAGTGTATTAATTTTTTTATAATTTTAATTCAAATATAATGTGACGTAGCGAATTTTAGAGTAAGAAAAATAATTTTAAGAGAGAAAATAATTTTAAATGGAGAATTAATTTTAAATGTGAAAATTATATAATTTTTTTAATTTAAAATTAAGTTTTATTTGTAAACTATAGAATGTATTAATTTTTTTTATAATTTTAATTCAAATATAATGTGACGTATAGAATTTTAGAGTAAGAAAAATAATTTTTAGAGAGAAAATAATTTTAAATGGAGAATTAATTTTAAATGTGAAAATTATATAATTTTTTAATTTAAAATTAAGTTTTATTTGTAAAATACAAAGTGTATTAATTTTTGAAATAGAGACAAAATTGTAAAAATATCTTATTAACTCTCAATTTCCCTCTCTTAATATATTTTTAACTCCCAAACAAGGAGGAAGGAACTTCCCTCAATTTCCTCCCTTCCCTTCCCCTCCCTTCCCCTTGAATCTCTTTCCTTCCCTTCCCCTCCTAACTCCCAAACAAAGCCTAAGACTCCTGGGTGCCCCTTATATATCTATATGTCCTTGAATGTATGACTAAGATTATTAAGAGTATGTGTAAATTTCTTTAGAAATAGTTATAATATAAGAAAATGAGATGAATTTTTCTACAAGTTAAAATGAATTTTTCTATAAATTAATTTGTAAAAGTTCTCATATATAATTTATTTAAAAAATGAGATATTATTTATAAATTAGTTAATAATTAATTATGAATATCGTATTTTAACTTATGAAAAAACTTAGTTTTTTCTTTTAGATCCAAATAAGTCCTAGACCACGTCGAATTTCCAATCTATTTGTCCCTGAATGTATGGCTAAGATATTAAGCCAATGGACTTTCAAACAAATAGTTAAAGACACTTAAATTTTTTAACCAAATATAGGTTTATACATAAAATTTGAGACCCACACTTAAACAATCAATAGGCTCTTTTGAACTTATATTAGTTATATACTTTAAACAGGAAGAAATAGAGGAGGGATGGGACGGTGGGATAATGAAGCTCACTTGTCAATGTCAAGATGTGTGCAACGATGCATCTATGATGTAGACAAAGTGATTTAGGATTATCATTAAACAATCAAAATGAGTCCCTTAGGTTTATATATCATTTGAAAGATTTTCACGTGGGTTTGTATAATAAATAATAGATACACAATTATAAGAAAATCTTAATATTATAATTAAATTTATAAATACAAAGATATATAGTTACACAAAATCAAAATGTTAGATATATTATTATTATTTAAACCAATTATAGGTTTAACATCAAATTAAGTCCATGTATGTTAGTTTATTATTTTTATTTTATAGGACAAATGATATAGTTATATGTTAATTTATTTTTTTAACTTATTTATTTTATATTATGTAGTTGGCTTGTCATGTAATGTGGATGTAATTATATCTACAGCAGTTTAATTCTGATTGGACTACTGAACCGTGAATGAACTTTATTAATTTAAATAACCGGTATGAACTCTACAAGTAGAATAAATTATTCTTGCCTAAACGTGTGTCTAAAGAAATCTTTTATGTCTGAAAAAAAAAATACACTATCCCTTCTTCCTTTTACTTGGCCTTCGTATATATCCCCAGCTTCTAGCTAAATAAAATAGTAAAATGTATACTATTTCATCTTTCTTTTGTTTTTCCTTGTTCAGGGGACAGAAGAAACAGACACAGTTCACCAAAAAAAAAAAAGACAAAAAAAACCAAAAAGATGAATACGTGTTTTAACTTCTAATGCAGGTTTTCAACGGAGAAAAAGAATATTATGTTGGATGAAGCACTTATTGTCAGGACCGAAAGTTATAATCGATAAACAATAATACAATTTTATATTTTCAAGGATTTTTAAAGTCATATATAATCTAATTTAAGGTATTATAGGCATGAAAGCTTCTAGAACTGAGTTAGTGGTGAAAGATTTGTAAAGCTTATGTTGAGTTATAAGTTTATGTGAAGTTTAAAGTTCAAATTTCATAATTAGCAGTGTACCCTAAAAAAATCCATTTAGCTTCTTCTTGGTCATGGTAACCATGAGTTGGAATTTTATGTTTAGTTTGGAAAAAGGAATCTTACATTCAACACATTCCAGGCAGTTGACGCTGGCCATGTTATTATCATTTTGGCTGGGGGTATTTTGTCGGGTAGTTAGCATGCACAGACTAAATTAAAATTTACTCAATTATTTGATAATATGGGGCAAAATTCAAAACATTACGCAGCAAAAATGACTAAACATTACTAATTTGCCATCAGAATAAAAAGAAAATTAAAATTTAGGAGGGCATATGCCATTGATGCTTAATCTTTTTTTTTTCTGGCGGCAATATTCGTAATTTTTTTCCTAACTCAAACTTGAAAGTGATGCTTAATCTTCTGTGATCACTTTATTCTATTCACATTTCATAGCCAACTCAATGTAAGAATTCAGAGCAAAACAGCAGCTTAGATGTTTGTTTCAACAGCGTCCAAGCTTTTTAACGAGCTGATTCTCTATTTCAATTCTCTTATTCATGAGGGTAGCATACTTGGAAACCAATTCCTGATCTCCAGCACTCACTGAGAGTTTGCAGCTCAGAGACGTTTTCTCCAATTTGTGCATGTACATATCAGATATTGGTAAAAACCCGCTCTTGTTGTTGCAGAGCCAGCCATGAGCAGCTCTCAATGCAGCTCCAAGTGAAGCTGAATCTGTCACCAAATTGAAGATTTTTTTATACTTAATTAGTTTAGTCTATCACTTAAAAACAAGGACAAGAACAAAATCACCATTTTACAAATAAAAAAAGTATTTGCAATAGAAATATTGATATACATGATGTTTAGAAAAAAGGAAAACACTGTGACATGTAGTGTAAACTTAAAACTCAACAACTTAGATAAAATCTTGTTTAAAGAGAAGCCCACACTTTTTGTTCATATTTCAATAGGAATCTCTCTAAAAGGGACAGGACAGAATTCGGAGGTATCTAAATGTTATGGAGTAACATGTAGATAAGTGGATCAAACAAACGTTCACATCATTACGAGTGTCTAGAGCAGAAGTTGACAAATTTTGCTTACCAGGTCTTTGAACTGTATAGACATCACAACCGAAAATTGAAGCTATTGCGCTAAGGATGCAATGGTTTGCTGATGCTCCACCAGTAGCTATAATTCTCTTTGGAGGAGAAGGCGTTCCAAATCTTTCAACATGAGCCCGCATTGAGAGAAATTGACCCTCAATTAATGCTCGTACCTGTAATTTAGCTTATTGGTCAATAGAAATGTTTTTTATTTAGGATTTCAACTACGTCAAGGAATTCCCATGTGATTTCTAACCTCAGATGCAGGATCAAACTCCTCCACTTCCCTTCAGTCCATCAGGAGAGCCTGAGAAATTTTCTATAATATAGTGGTGGAAACCAACTGAGACAATAAAAAGTTTGTTAGTAACTTCTTGAGGCAAAATCAACTGATCCTTCAGTACAAATACTTTATTGGTGGCAAAATTAAACAGCCACCTGGAAGAGGAGGTAGAATTTCATGCTCCTTGTAGTAGAAACCTAACTTTCCAACTATTAATGAAAAAACATTGTGAGAAAGGAGAGTGGATAACATAGGAAGAGTCGTGATACCCACCATTTAAAGGTTGTGTTTGCTGCAGAAACTTATTGAAAACATCCCAAGATTTGTCTGCATAGCATTTGCGCTCATCTGACATTTGAGATAGAGTCCAGAGTTAGTAATTACAAGAACCATTTATATAGGTTTATAAGCAAACAAACAATATATTATATATGTACAAGACAGATTCACAACAACAGTACCTTCTCGGGTAAGGGACCCATTTTTGTATACCAACATTACCATGTAACCTTCTGCATCAACTGGATTAGGGAAGACATGTCCCTCTAATCCTGGATTAGGATCTTTAGTGATCATAAATACCTGAGATAAGCCAGAATTAATTACAACTAAAAGCAAAGGTGTCAATAAACATTTTTCTTTAAAATATAGCTCCAATACTAGAATGGAGAGCATAAAATGGGATTTAATTATAGCTTCCATTGGCAACATATGCAGCTGATGTAATTTCCAAAGTAACACTATGAAGTTTGGACCAACAAAATAAACATAACACTATGCATCTTAACCTACAGTGTCACTGGTGCCGAGGCTGATGGCAAGATCTCCTGGAATATTTAGGGTCAAACCCGCAGATCCAAAATGGTTTTTTTTAGATGAGCAGGTGAAATATAGACAATATGAAATATTGTTGGATAAAAATAGTACTTAGCAACTAACACAAGGAATGGAGTTTTGGATTTTCCTGTTTTTTTCCCAGGGAGCGGGGTTGATTTTCATCATTCAAAATTTGACATAAGTATATAATTAAATCCCAATCCCACTAGAAAGAATATACAAAATCAGAGGTAAATGGTAGAACATGTTAATGAAGAAATTATGGCACCTGCCACACAGTCACACACTATTGGGATTGTATCCTGACCATTGAACAACTAAGCAATCCTTGTTCAAGTGATACCTAACAAAATAAATAAACATCACTCATCAATCTAAGTATTTTTTCCACAACTCATGCAACAAATAAGTAGATAAAGAAGAACCATAACAGTTTTATATTGTAATTTAAACAAAGATTTCACTATACATTCAATATGTCATAACTCACAAGATAACATAGACCATTTTGGCCAGCAAAGGGTTGTGGAGAAATTTTATATCCTTATAACACAAAAATTGTTGATACTTGTTGCATATAGATAGCATACAAATAGCCATGACCATGACTATGACATGTGGGAGATAATTAGAGTAATTTGGTCGACAATTATGCAAGTGATGAATATCAAATTGACAAACATTCAAATTTCAAAATAGGCAAATTCTCATTGTACAAATAAACATCAACTCCAGCATATATTATTTGGCTCTCTAGGTTCTAGTTAGTATGTTACCCAAGTGTTGACTTGATTTGTTGTGAAATGGTGTACTATAAAATTCATTGGCAATTGATATCATTGCATATAGTTCATTAGCTGCTTAGCATATAACAACCTGTCTTACATTTTCTCATATTCCAAAAGAAAACTTAGTGGAAAAAAGATGTCCAACAAACCTCTCTACAAATTATGGAGCAATATTTCCAGCAACAGCATAAGCAGGGGCTAACTCTCCAAGTTTTGACTCCAAACCACGGGCAGTTGCCTGCAACCACCATTAGAATCCACATACATTGGTTAAACAAGAACTTCAAAATAAATAGTCACTAAACCCCAGCCACACATAGAGGCACAACAAAAACCAAATCAACAAGAGTTGAGGTTTAAGTTAATAATAGCAATATAAACCTCAAGTGCAGCTTTAGACCAGGACTTTTCCTTTATATCCCTTAAATTCATGCCTGCACCATCAGAATGATCAATGGCAGCATAGGCGCCAACTAAAAGAGACGCCACAAAGGAACTAACAAGCGAGATCCTTTCAGTGCTGCTATAAGTTTCTGGCTGAGTATCAAATATCTTCTTAATCTGTGGGCCAGTAAACCTCTCATATGCATGCGATCCCGTGACACGAGCCAACACCAAGGCTCCCCCAAAAGCCTTCTCTATAGCCCTACACTCAGCAGTGGTGCTAGAATCCATCCAAATTGGGGATTCCTTAATAGAAAAAGCATTTTCAAGCTGATCTAACAATGGCCTCTTAGGATCCAATGATGACAATATCTGAGAACTGCCAGTCTTCCAATACACACTACCATGTTGTTGGCCACTGCCAGAAACAGCAGCAACATTGGCAAAATCAAATTTTGATTTTGAAAGCTTTTGAAGCTGTCAAGAGCTTCCACCCACATCAAACTGGGTCAAACGATTGTGCCATTGCCAGAAGGGTCTCTGTATACCCCATCTTTGGTTTTGTAATGGGGCAAGTCGGAATCGAAACGAACAAGCTCTGAGGCTACGATGTTGAGGTTGGAGTCCAACACTGTGGCCTTTAACGATCTTCAACACAATAAAAATTGAAACTTTTAGATAATTCGGCCATTGGATGTTTTCACAACACTCAGTGCCGGGCTGAATTTCGAAATGGCCGCATTCTGATTTATAAACGAGTTGTACAGCCCTGATTTTGGATTCGATGATAACAGATTTGGATAAGCATGAAACAGTATCATCCCATAAGTTGGGATTCGAATCCTCTTCCATCCAAAACAAAATAATAGGTGAGTATCCAATTAGAAAAAGAGAGACTGTCGGATCAGATGTGCGGCTGAGATTAAATTGGAGAATTATCCATAAACTCACCGTTTTACAGTTATGGAACATTGGATATGGAAATATGATGGCCATCAAGTGTCACCTATTGGGGGAGGAAGAAGAAATCTATCCCACAAGTCAAAGCGCATGTACGCTTAGTATCATAATTCATACATTGAGTTCACGGGAAAAAACAAAGATATGGATCCTCTCATCCAAAATAATTTGAGAGTCTACCAGGGCTTTCTTAATTATCCTCTCATCCTCTCATCTGGATAACACTCTCGTGGCTTTCTTAATTAAATGTCCTTAATAATAATTCCTCTCTCCCTCTCAAGGAACATTTCATAAATTATCCAAACTAGCAAATTTTTTCTTTCAATCATATTAAACTACTTTGTTTTTATCTTTATGTATATATTTAATCTTCTTAACCACCTCCCTTACAACCTACCATATTTTATTTATATCTCTAAATTGAATTCCAATAGTATTTAAAAAATTATCAATAATTAAAAATAATCTTATATAACAATTTAAATTTTCATTAATAAAAAATATAATTTATATATTTAAAAATATTTATTTATTATGAATTTTAAAATATGAAACAAATTATATATTTAAAAATATGCATTTATTGTAAACTTTAATTATATAAAAATAAACAAATGTCTTGTATAATACACAAACTAAAATACTAATTATAAATAACTTATAAATTATAGCTTATTAATAATAGATAGATTCAGGGACAGATACAAGAGGGCCTACCAGGGCTTCAGCCCCCCTCTCCCAAAAGCATTTTTTTTAGTAATCCTCCCTTAAAAGTTTTTAGTAAATATATATATATACTTATTAATATATCTAATAATATATGTTATCAATGATTATATATTAATATTTTTAATAATATTTATTATTAATTATAATCTAACCAAACAAGATATGTATACCAATTAATAGATATAATAAAAATGATATTTTTATGTCTTTTTATCAATTGTTTTTTATCTAGGTTAATTATATGCTTTATGTTTATCATAAGTCTCATTTGTCTATTTATATATCTAATTATTAAGATTATATTATAAACATATTTATATATAATTGTTATAAAATTTGATGACTTTTAGTTATTAGGATTTTAAATATTTTTTTAATCCCTTGTCACAACCAGCAGTAACAAAAAGTGCAAAAATTGAGTAAGTTCCGAGAATAAAATTATTTATTTTTAAAAATTTTAGGAACTAAATTGTACTATATATAAAAGTTTAGAAACTAAAAACAAGATTCATCAAAAATATAACTGACTAAAAATTTATTTTATCTTAGTTATTATTATATCTAATGAGTTTGTTTTTCTTTTTTACCGTTAGATGATTGTCTAATTGATTGTTATTGTGTCTATAAGATCAAAAAGTCTTTTAACTTGAAAAAAAATTATATGAATTTTCTATTATCTTCTAATTTTTAGAAAGATTTTTTTAGTTCCTCCTAATATATTCTTAATCAAATATATATTGATAAACCTAACCAAATAATTACATCGCTCTGTCATTGACTCTTCCTAAAACTATGCACACAAGTACAATTGTGTTTGAAAAAAAGGTGTTTAAGGCAAGTAAATATACAACTCATACGTCAACATGCACCTATTAAGTGTTAACCTTTTCTTTGAACACCCTGTCACAGAAATCTGAGCACTCCTGATCTCTGAAGGGTGAGAGGTTATGCCTGAAGGCTTTAGAACTGAATGCAGAAAAGGAAAATCACAACAACTGCTATCGAAAAAGATCTGGGAATGACCACATTATGAACCTTGCGAAAATGTCAGAATCCAGAAATTCAATATGTGCAGCCCGACCTATTATAGAGTCCAAATTCTTGCCTTGGGTAGATGCATCAAAGTTGACATCACAGCGCATGAAGACTCGACGTTGCGTGGAGTTGGCGCGGATTTGGTCCAAACAAGCATTCAACATCTCTAGGAACAGCTTACCCTTCTTTGAAGTGTCACGTGAAGCAGCCTGGCATGATTCAATTCTAGCAGAATGGTAAGGCACATAACCATCCTGAAAAATATCATATTAGTTAACACCAAACCAAGAAAATTTAATTAAAAGTGTTAAAAATCAGATATGGATAAATTGGAATAATAATTTCTCTTTCATTTATTCATTCACTTCATTCACTTTCATATATATTCTCTCAACCTGAGATTCTTATATATAAGAGCAGTTCAATAACCTCTTAATAATACGGAATAATAACAAATTGATCTAATGTTAATTCCTATTTAAATATAATAATAAAAAATTGTAACAACCTAACAAATCCTAACAATAATTTGAAATTTAAATTACACAATTCAACACTCCCCCTCAAGTTGGTGCATGAATATCGGTTATGTCCAACTTGTCAATTGCTTCTTCAAACACTCTTTCAGGAATGACTTTGATCAACAATAGGCTCAAGAGGTGCTTCAGGATAGTCCACAACATGTGCTTCAGTTATGTGAGGTATAAAGAGAATTGAGATACGGGAAGGGATTCAGGAACAATCATATGTTCAAGTCAATAGACTTGGTCTGTGAAGGATTCAGAATAGTGCAACGAACTTCACATCAATGACCTTCAAATGGAATGCGTGCATGGAGAATTGAAATACGAGAAGAGATTTGGAACAATCACATGTTCATGTCAATAGACTTCAGGGTTGGTCTGTGAAGGATTCAGAATAATGCAACGAGCTTCACATCAATGACCTTCAAATGGAATACGTGCATGGATGCTTCAATATTGAGGTACAAGAAGGATTCAAAACGGATTTATGTTATGCCGTTTGTGTTATTTTTGGGAAGAAGATTAAGATACATGCAATGATTTAAGCCGGAACCGAAGATGTGAAGGTTATGTAAAGCAAAGATGGAGTTCATGATAATAATAATCATACTTTGTAGATGAATCAAATATGGTGAAGGTTAAGGAGGGGAAATAAAAGTGAAATATAGGTATTGATACGGGAAGAAAAAAAAAGAGATGTAAGTTTGAGAATATGAAGAAGAAAAACTCTTATGACAGCGGAAGATAATTTTTTTCATGGAGGGAACTATGACTCTCATTCATGGAGAAAACCATTGCTTTGATACCATGTTAAAAATCAGATTTGGATAAATTAGAATAATAATTTCTGTTTCATTTATTCATTCACTTTGATATAATGTTAATTCCTATTTAAATATAATAATCGAAAACTGTAACAATCTAACAAATCCTAACAATAATTTGAAATTTAAATTATACAATTTAACAAAAAGCAAATGTAAGAGAATTTGAGGCAATGAAAAACATGGGAAAAGGTTAAATGGGAAGGAAATTTCACTTCCTCCACAGAATAATGCATTACCATACTCTGCTCCCACGCTTTAAAATCTTAGTACTTATTAAGAGAATCAAGTTCATCTGTCAGCATAATGTAATGCTAACGAAAAAACTTCGGAAGCTTGTTTTCATGCAGTTTGGATTTAGATCCACAAAAAACCCAAGACTGTAGAATTTACTTCATTATGTAACAGAAGAGCACTCTTCACATGCAAATTAATATGTTTTAAAATCCACAACTAAGGACCAACTTTACACAGACTCGTATTAAACCCATGATATTGCTAATGTATAAAACCCAACTGCTGATAAGAATGACAGTAGATAACATTCCTAAAAATGATTTTAAGAAACAAGAAGAGAAGGCAATACCTGAGGGGAAGATAGCAGAATAATATTCCTAAAATGTTCCAAGGTCTTCTGCTGAAAAAAGGAGAGGGGAGGAAAGAACTCTATTAGAACGTCATCAAAATAAATAATTCCATATGATATATAAATGATTCGTGCAGTTTTCAACTTTAGGAATTAACTTCCCGTAACTTGTGAAAACTTATCGATTTTGTTCATTTTTTACTATCCATTTCATTTTCACTACCATCCTTGCCCTTGCATTTTCCTTTCCAGTTTCCATTAACTTTTAGTTTAACTGTTCATACCAAAAATAGGCAATTGCACTTGCACAGAGTAACCATTGAAACATCTGTCAAGCATACAGGCCCGGATGACAAATTGAAATTTGAGGGGTCCTATTCATTCATTTTCCCTAAAATAAAACGGCATTCACATGGAAAAGGAAAAGATGGAATAAAATCAACCAAATATTATACCATTGATGACATTTTATAGAATGCATTTCTCCATAAAGCACCACTTGGCTTCAAAGAATTCAAAACGGAAATCATGCATGCCAGATTTTAAAAATAACATCAACATTACTTACGAGTTATTATTTTCAAAAACAAAGAAATTTTACAAGAAAATGTAAGTAAATATTCAGTAACTCCAATTTGATATCAACCTTACAAAACAATCTTGTAAGATGAGGACTGCCCAACCTTTATAAACTTTTTTAAATCATATCTCTAGTCAATGGGAGACCGAAGATGACATCAGAACTTAACCTATTTTTCCCTTTGTAGTTGCGGCATTCTTCTCCTTTTTGATCGTAAGCTTCTTCAATTCTTCTTCTATTGCCGCTGAACGTTCTTCGATTCTCCTTTGGCGATCTTTTGCATTTTTGTCTTGGATGATTTTATTTCTTTTGCCATTGCTTTGTTGTTGCAAGAGAACCAAAGAGACAGAAAACAAGAAATTGGGTGATAATGGGAATTTGAGAAGTTTTCGACCATTTCTTTTGCAACAGCAAAAGAAACAAAATCATCCAAGATGGAAAAACAAAAGATCACAGAAGGAGAATCGCAGAAGTTTCTGACCGTGACAACAGAAGAATTGAAGAAGCTTAAGATTAGGAAGGGTGAAGAATTGAAGATTGCCTCCACTTCTTGATAATGGCCATTTGTGGTTTGATAATGGCCGCTAGCAGGTGACATAATAGGACCAACAACAATTGCTAGGATACACTCATATATCATTTATAATTTGTAGGATGAAAGTTGTCCTCTATATACTCTATTTTGAGTTTGAGTCCCAATCAACCACATAAGCTAGTTTATAGAGTGAAAATTGTCTTCTATATATGCTATTTTAGCATCATCTTTAATCGATGTGGGACTTGAGTTTTTTCCAATAATAACAAGTGCTTATAATATGATAGTATGATTGGTAAAAAGTACATCCCACAATAGGTTATTCAAGCAAGCAAGACTAATAGTTCATGTCTGTCTCATTTTATTCAACCATTGTAGGACAAAATCCCTACCTTACACAGTTTATAGAGAAATGTATTTTGGAAATCTGGATCATCTGTGAAAGTGAGTTGATGAATGCACTGTGTGCCTTTTAGCTTCTTCAGAAACCACAATCCAGAATTAAACAACGAGTTTGAACTATAAAGATACCCTAAGTGTGGACCAGATACTGAAACATATGTATATAGGTGACATAGAAATGGCTCCATTATGCTATCTGCAAACACAGGACAAGACTTAGCACCAAATGTCAAACTGATGAACAGCATTGCTTCTACAATTATGACCTACCTGCTATCGCTGTTCTTATAATGAGATTACCAATAGAATGTCCAACAAAACTTAGCCTAATATCTCCCAGACTCCCATATCTTGATGCTTTGTCCATTTTGCTTTTAAGAAAAGCAATAACTTCCTTAGCTAGCCTATGTCCCATCTCTCTGAAGTCTCCAAATGTTTTATCTTCATTAGCCTCTGACATCAGAAACTCTACTTTGGGATCTATCAAAAGCCATTGATTCCGGACAAGTCGTAGATCTAGATGATGCCCCTAAAACATTTTGAATGATTAAGAATAAGCATTGAATCAAATTTATAACCAGATACTGAAGAAAAATATAGATTTGGTCAATCAATATTGGTCAGCATTCTCAATGCAGCTCTCAAATGAGAGTGATATACATGTTATGTCTATGATATACTGCATCCTATGCTATCAATTTTACCATTTTTTAACAAAGGAGAGAAAGCAAATCAATCATTTGCAAACAGCATAGCATTGTTCTATCTGGTCTCAGTATGTCAGCTCAACTGTGCCACAAAAACTGGCATCCTTTTATTTTCTGTAAATGTTTGAGAGATAAAGTAAGGGTAACATAACACGTATTTATTTTAACTCTTTCTTTTATTATTATTGAAAAAGCTTACTTTAATTCAATCATCAGAAGAAAACCAAGATTTACCCATCCTCTTAAATAATTCTGTACTTTAGGTTTTTTAAAGTTAATGTCGTATACAAGATATCTGATAAACTTGATCGTGTTGAACAGAGTTTACTTTATCAATTAATACTCTTACCTATATTACTATAACTATACTAATTAGATCAAGTAATAGTACTAATAGACAAACCCAGGCCCTGGCTCACTAACAATAAAACAAAGCCTGTTAAAATAAGAAAACGGATCAAGAAAGATATTCTAAGATAATTCAAACATATATCTTAAAATGTTTCTAACCCCCTCAAGTAGTAAATCCACAAACATATGACAAAGAACACTGCTTATCTAGCCAAAGAAGATAGGCAGCCTGAATCACAAAACCTTCAATTCAGTATAGAATTCAACAACCTTCATCTGAATCCTATGACAGATCCAAACAGCTAAACAGAAAAGAAGAGAAGAAACTACAGACCATTTGTTGTCAATAAGAAGACGAGAGAAAGTCAACACAATGACAAAATTATAATATATTAAAATTAAAAATATTAGTATGTCTAGAAAATAATCAAACACAATCAAATATAAAATTAAAAAAACTACGTACTTCATTGCCCAGAAGCTTCTCGCTTTGCGAAGGTAAGGGGGAGAAATATTATACGTAGCTTTATCCTTACATATGTAAATAGACTGTTTTTGGATTCAAACTCATGACCAACAAGTCATCAAGACACAACTTTACCATTATGACATGGCTCGTCCTCAAAAAATATTTTCTAGTAATTTCTATAATATTAATGCTACTCATGCAACCATTCTTTAGTAACCAATCTTGGCAAATAGTTCGTAAGTCAATGGCAGCAAAGCCAGTAGTCAATTTTTTGAGAATTTAGTACTACTTAGTTATTACATCCATATTTGAAATCTGGCCTTGAAGGTCAACTTTACCTGGTAATGGCCTAGACAACCAAATCAGATAATGAGACAGGCCTATTTAACTTCATGTTTCTAATGAATTACGATTTTCACTTTGTTTATCCCAGGGTCTAATCTAATTCAAGGATCTTTTTCTGAATTTTTTTTATTGTTAACTGTTTAACCCATCAACTATTTTAAACCCAAATAGGGTTTTGGGTTTGTGAGGAGGGCGAGCCCTGACACAACGGTAAAGTTGTGTCTTGGTGACTTGTTGGTCATGAGTTTAAATCTGGAAATAGCCTCTTTGCATATGCAAGGATAAGGCTGCATACAATATCCCTCTCCCTTACTTGCGCATAGTGTGGAGCCTCTGAGCAATAGGGGGTACGTAGGGTTTTGGGTTTGTGAGCTAGATTAAAAGTTACGCAAACCCTACCTGGTCTTATTTAGCCTTGTTTGATGTTTTAGACCAGGATAAAACTAAACAATTTCGACACCCCCCCCCCCCCCCAAAAGCCAAAAAGAAAACTAACAAGCTCAAATCCTACATAAGAAAAAAGGTATAGTTTTTGCAATAAAATCCACAAGACATGCCTGAAACCCATGCACAAAGACAACAATCTTCAACACACGAGCATTACTTTGTGGTGCAAATTTCTTGCCTATAGTATCAGAGCTGAGGCCAATTGGTAAACCATCTGAATCTATACTCCCAATATGTTTCAGTAATGAATTTGCACTTGGACAACGACGGGGTACATTCATCACATGTTCAACAATCACAATTGGCGTATGCAAGAGATCTCCAAATATCTGCATGTCTTGAACTGAGCGGTTGTTAATCTGCAAAGCAGTGATCAATATTTTGTAAATAGGCCATATGTAAATGTCACATATTCAAGTTGATAGATTACCCGCATTTGTTCAATGCTCCTTCGATGAAGTTCGGCACGTGTAGTCGCAGTCTGAAGAGGCTGTATGATTAATCAGAAAAAATGTATGCTTTTAAGTCTATTGCATCAAAACTTGTTTATTTTCCCCGTGCTCCTTTTCTCAAAGCGACTTGGGTGATAATAAGAATACGAAGGAACACACAAGCACTTACATCATCAGATAACTTCCACAAACTGGAAACTCGTCTGTGTACACCGCGATGGGAAGACTCTTCACTCTTACTGTTTATGTAATGATGAGGCATCTCTACCTTAGAATATAACATCCATATTGACCATTCAGCTTTCCGGTCCTTCGCCCATGAATCACGTAAAAATCCTAAAATCTTTGTTTTGTTATCCCTAGGAAGATGTAAATATTAGCTTATTAAACAAGGTTAAGATAAATTGGGTCAATCTCATGTTATGTTAATTTAAGCGTGTGCAATCTTGAATGCAGATTAAAATTTCAAAGTATTCATGTGGTATTATCTTCTGAAACCAGCCATAGAAGAGATGCCCAATTGAAGGAAGCAAAGGTTCATGACATCATTTAGCAACCTCCTCAAGTTGTTTCATCTACTTAATAATAGTCTCAAAACCAAGTTATAGACTCATGCTAGTTGAAAGGCAGTAAGAAAAAAGAAAAACAAAAACTACACCCATTAATCAAGCTACGATTAAAATTGTATCAAAGTTGTTA
Source organism: Glycine latifolia (assembly GCA_013407115.1). Taxonomy (NCBI): domain Eukaryota; kingdom Viridiplantae; phylum Streptophyta; class Magnoliopsida; order Fabales; family Fabaceae; genus Glycine; species Glycine latifolia. Next base: position 7,832,350 of record CM023946.1, on the reverse strand, counting down.
AAATAATAAAGTTGGAAAAATGAAAAATAAATTTAAAACACGAATCAGATTCAAATGCAGAATTTAAAAAAAATCACACATCTTTGTCGAATTGTAATGAATCTCATGACACAGGATAAGAAGCAAACCTATGGAACTTTAAAAATATTTTCCATAAATAGAACAATTGATCTCCTAATGAATGAAAACAGTCCAACAGTTCATTCTGAGACAGGGAATGGAGTTTTTTAACATCCAGAAAATCCAGAGCTTCATTTCCTCCCTGTACAGGAGGACAACAAAGAATGAAAAAAGAAGAATCGCAAAAACAATATAAATGCAAAACAAAAAAGTATTACTCTAGAATGAAATAAAAGCAAAGACCTTAAGACCATTTTGTGGCTTGCCTTGTCCTACAACTTCAACATTTATAGCAAATTGATTCGCTTGCAGCACAGAATTTAATAACTTCGTATTACTCATTATTGACACAAACTCTGAAATATCTAAAGCTTCATTAATTGCTTTGCTGGTTTTTTGTAGTTCCTCAAGCAATATATCACGAGAAGTTAATAAAGCTTTAACAAGCAAGACATTTTTCGTATCTAGAGAAGCAACTCCACCAAAGCCCTGATCAGCCACACAAAACATTCAGTTAATGCTTGAAAAAGAATGTCCGGAGATTAGAACACAATAGGATCTAGTTTTAAAAAAGAATAACAATCCGCATCATCTTTGATTACTAAACTACAAATGCAAACATTGAAGTTACCATTACTTATGTAGTTAAATCATTTTCCCCTCATTTCCAGAGCAGGTGCAATTCTTTTTACTAAGTATCTGAAGGTGTAAAACCTCAAAATCTTATTTGCCAGTTGATGGTGTAAAGAAGTAAATGCATATCATGGTCTCTGATATCCAGTACTTCATTCCTTTTAAGAAAAACATAAAAGGAGTCTATGGGAAAATAAATAAAATAAAATAAAATACAGTGGATTAGTGACTCGCTTGGGCAAGAGATGTGGTGGAAGAATTTGCACAGGATTAATTTTGATAATTGCCTAGATATGTGGCAGCGGGGGAGAGGTGTGTGGAAGATTCAATTAGAGAAAGAGGTATTGGGTGGGATTGGCCATTCCTAAGGTTGACGTCTCTTGGAGTCTATCTATTACGAAATTTTCATTTTTATTTGTTCTTTTATTCAAGAATTCCCGATTATGTTTATGGTGTGAAGGGCTAGTCTCCATTCTCCAATCCTGTTTTTAGGGCATAAAATTAGTTTATATGAAATTTATTCTCCGTTAAATCAAAATATCAATCATAATAGATTATATTTAAGAGAAAATTATTGTTAAGATGTTGTCATTGCTTGGTACACTTTGAGTATGACCTAGAAAATATAGAATCAAGTACAAAACAAAAAACAAAATTCACATACAAAGAAATATGTGCATGTGCTTCTACCAAAAAAAAAAGAAAAAAGGAATTGTTCATAGGTGAATACATGCGCATAAGAACTGTCTCCCTTTTTGACTGTAAAATTGAGTGTAGTTAAGTCATCATACTAGCCAATTTGTATTGTTTGGATACTTAAAAGTGGTAACGGTGCTAGTATCCAATATTGTATTGTTTGGATACTTCTCAAATTCTTTGGGATACTTCTTGCTTACATCTTTAAATTAGTTTTTCAACTTTTGTATCAATACAAGAAGAATACCACAGCGATTATATTAGTTTTATTGTAAACTGAAGCTAACATTCAAAGTATTGATGTATTTATTATAATTCAGGAAGTGTTTTTATGTTGATATTGTATTTATTTTATATATGTTGTATCTTATCCATATCATGTCCTATAAATTTTAGAAATTTGTTGTGTTCATGTATCAGACCGATGTCATAACAGAGTTCATATCTGTATCCATGCTTCCTAGATAGATATAAAGCAAGCAAAGTGCACAAACATGAAAGAACGCAAGGAAATGCTTGTAATAAATAATTTGCACGAAATCAACTTGATCAACACTTCAATAATGATTACAAATAGAAACATCCGATGTTTTAGAACATACCTGATTCACTGTATTGCAACTTTTATCAATATTTTTTTTTGAAACAGAACTTTTATCAATAATGACTTCACTGTTGGCAGAATTGCTGAAATGGATCAAATGAACAGGTTACTCTGTGTAATCAAGGACGCATAAAAAAATAGCAACCAAAGCTGCTATAAAATAAACTTCTGAATGGACAAATAATGCTAAAATGAAAGTCTAGCAGATTCAAACTGGAAATAAGACCATCTGACAAACCTGGGCAACTTAGCCGATGAGTAAGAGGCAGCTTTCAGTAGTGTGACATGTACACTTACATCAACAAGCACTGCATGTAAAGCATCAAAATGGACAGGACAATAAGAATGCAATCCTGTAAGAGCTTTAGGAGGAATTCGGAATTCATGGATAGCCGCAGGGGAATCATCCGGAGAAGCTTGCATGTCAGCACTGTAGAAGCTTGCATGTCAATTTCCACTAGTAGATAGCAATGAAAAAGGAAGCAAACATGTGTCTGGATCATATAATAGGCCAATGAATACACTATTTTTGTGACTCACCCATCCTCAGTTGCGGGAGCATATATAAGCTCAAATTTTAAAATAACAGCAGTTGTAGCTAAATCCTGCAAATATTAGCCACATAAAGCAGGTCAATTTGATAATGATATTGAACTAGAGGAAAGGGAGTTATGAATACTGTAAGTGCTAAGCTACTTAGTTTCTCATAAAAGGTTGATTAATCTTTAATGTTGGTTGTTTTAGGTCCCTCCTCTTTAGCCACAGATGCAAATTAGGTGTGTATTTTCTTTTTCCAATACTTCTTATAAGCTTCAGTACACATGTGAAAAATAAGCACATGTAAACCTCAATCTGACTCGCAAGTCCCAGCCAATAGAAAGCATACAATTCAGTAGATGTAATGTGTTACAATATCCTAACTCAATGCTTCTACTTATATTTAGATCAATACAGATCCAAACTCATTAGCAATAAGGCTAATAACCATAATATCTTAACCCTTAAACAACAACCAATATTTTAAGGCTAATAACCCTAATATCTTAACCTGACTAAACCTGGCTAATATTATGATTAATCCTTGAATGAACTTCTTAGATTTGAGCTTGGGCCTAACTCAACCCTACAAACTAATTTGGTGGGATTGGGTTAGACCCAAACCCAAAATCTAAGATAGTATCATAGTCTATCTTAGCAATTGTTGTTGGTCCTATCGGCCCATCTACTATTATAGATATTCAGTTCTGCAAACTTTATGGTCGAGATATCCAATACTTGGTGTGAGTTGGAGATTTCACATCAACTAGTGATATAGTCAAAATAAAGTATATAACCTACAAGCCAGTTTTGTAAGGTTGAGTTAGGCCCATTCCCAAAATCAAAGAGAACTAATTCATAATAAATATGTCTTGGGTTGTGGCTCAAATGTTATATACATCAACACATACACGTGTATGCAGCCACACAATGTGCTAGCATGTGTATAAACTAATTTATAAAACAATTGATATGCCAACCAACATGGTATGACCTAGGGAACCTTAATAACAGATACCTGGTACCCAAGATACAATTTGATTCGCACAAGGTGTCCTATCACTTTATTACACATGGAAAGAAAAGAAATGATAGAATGACATTACCACAAATTCACTCCAGGATAAGTTGAACACGATCATCATATACAAATGAACATCCTGCCTAGCGTATTTTATCCGAAAAGACTGTGTTGAGAAACTATTATCTGTATCATCGATCCTCCATACACCATATATACTGCTAGGATCCATATCAGGAGCTGCAGAACCCAAGATTTTCTACCTCAGGATCACTTTTGCATATAAGAATTTTTTCTCTTATAGTTTTTATGTTAAGAAAATGTTATATCCGCAATATATATATATATATGGTGTGCGTGTGTTAAAGAAGAGGAAATAGAGGCATGATTAGACTAAAACCGTGTGTTTTAGGACACCACTCAACTGTGGTTTAAATAATTAGGAAACTATAACAAAAATATGTTGTTGAGAAGTATATTCTCCATATGCAAAACAGATCATGAATCCTGGGTAGGGTATAACATATAACCCACCCAGTTTACTCACACAACCCCACCAGAGCATAATTTTGATAAGTTACCTTCATATTGAACAACACTAGCTGGAATTCCGAAAGACATATTTTCACTGTCCTCCCATCTCACAGTAATCTTAATCCGATACCATCTATATGAAACAACACACACATCAGTTTATCAGGTTAGAAATGCAGATAAAAAAAAGGTAAAAAAATGAATGTATATACAATATACCCCTGCTTAAAAAGGTCAAGATTGTGAAACCTCTGAATATAGACACCAATCTCCTGTACAGTTTCCAATGTTGCCACCGACTTGACCTTCGCAGAGCGTGGCATTACATCAGGTAAACTCTCTACCGGCCAGCTTCAATGTTTCAGACCAACAAAACATCCTCCCATAGTTGCTGCTGCATCATGCATATACCACAATAACAATAACCAGCACACACATCTCTCCCTTTTAGGTAATATTATCAATCATGGTTAGCAGCAGTTAGCAAATTCTGGTGCCCCTTTCAAACATTGACACATCTCAAACACCCCCTAATTATTTACCAACAAAACTCATCCGTTGATATGCACATTTCATGGAACAAGCAGGAGCAGGCTAGTGAAACTAAACCTGCAAGTACATATGATTAGATTAGCGTATTTTAAATTTATTATATGATTAACCATGATTAAGGAAAAAGACAAAAATGGGATTTGATCATTAATATGCGGTAAACAATGACACAGTAGAAGGCGAAAAGAAATATCGTGATTATGACGTGAAGCTGGAAAAATGAAAAGAAATAGCGCCAAGAACGAACAATGCAGCGCAGCTATACAGAACAGTGAAATTAATCACGTATCCCCTCGACAATGACATGACAATCAACGAAAAAGGAAAGGGAGAGAAAACAAAGATCTGAAAAGGAAAGGGAATCGTATTCTAGGTCCGTAATTGCCGCACAATATGGGCATTAACAATGATGTTTGGAATGAAATTGAATGAATGGAGGACTGAACCTATCTCCAATTGTTCATCATGTTGTTGTGTGGATTTGTGACGGTTCTTTATGAAATGAAATGAATGTGAATCGTTTCCTTCGGCACTGTCATCACCAAAAACAGACGTAGCCTTTCTTCTATTTTTCGCAAGGCAATGGACGTTGGTTGAATCCAACTCAGATCGACATGACGAATATTATTAAGCGGTAAAACGGAGTCAAATTCAAGTTTTTTTCTTATTATTTCATTGACCAGGTCCTTTTCTTTTCGCACCTTTCTTAATGTTGTTATATTTTAATTGATTCCTGAAAAATATTTTTCAGGATGTATATTTTAAAATATGTAAATATTTCATAATTTAATTTTTTAAAAATATTTTGTAACATTCCAAAAATTAAATTTCGAGATTTATAAAATAAATCCAATTATGAAATTTAACTTTTGTCTTTTGGTATGTTGTAAAATTTTACCCATCCAATAAAATAAATTTTGGAATTGTATTAATTTAAATATATGTTCGATGAATAATTATACAATTAAAATTACTTAATAAATAAGATAGAAAACTCAAAATTACTCTATAAAAGGAAGAGTCAAATACTAATATTAATATTTAAAAAGTCAAATACTAAAATATGCATCAAATACAAGTTCAATATTTAAAAAAAAAAGTCAACTACGACTTTTCCTCCTCTAATGTGTATAACCATATTGGTGTCAGCCTGCAAGATGTTTAATGCCTCTTTGCATTAATTAGTCTCGTTTATGACCATTATGAATCAAGCATGGACTAAAATAACTTGAAAATCATGTCAAAATGCGCCTACAGAAAATAAATAACATTTAACAAATGAAATATATAGTGTGATTGTCCTAAAATACAAACTAAGAGTAAATACATATACACTTACAAAAAAACGATTAGAGCCACTTGAACGTATATGTAAGTAAAGGTAAATGCACCCCATGCATACATATTACGTGTCTAAAGATTGCAAAAGAACTCCAAGAATGCAACATATGTGGCATTCTCGTTAGTAAAAACAATGTAACCCACCAAATGCAAGAGAAAAGTTATCACCAAATACACAAAATGTTGATCTCGCAATAAGCTAAATTGGACATGTGATCTTAGGATTGCAAAAGTCTTTGTGAATGCCTCAGATATGGGGACCTCAAACAGCTCTACCAAGTACAAACAAGCATCATCTCTAATTAAAGATGGTAATAGATACAACTTCCCACAATAAGAAAGATGACACATCATCTTGAGTGATGGTCATTTCCTAACTGAGAGTGGAAGGAGTTGGTGACCTTATGCTACTATTAACCAATAGTAGACAAGATGTCCATGTCCTCTATGTAGTAACTGCATTTCCTAACGATTTGGCTTGACTATATTAACTAAAGGGTATTAATTTGATGTTTCTTTAATTGGTTTCAAGTAACTAATGAATGAATAATTATAGGCAATCGTTATCTCATGATATAGTTTAAGGTCTTGGGAACATGGCAATCTTTCTCATTCTCATAAATATATACTGCACACACTTTTTTGGTGCTATAAAACTAGTCTGATTTCAATGATTTATTTTTTTAATAATAATTTGATTAAATTTATAGGAGCGAATAAGAGAAATAGGATCAATACGAATTATAGAAGGATAGAAACACATAACTTACTATTAATTTGCACCAGTATGGAGCAAATTGTACCGTTATAATTTCCCACTGCTTTTTCCAAATTAAGTACATGGCGTCAATCATAAATTGCCATAAACAGTAGAGTAATAATGTAATAACTCGTCGACACCGAACAACTTCCAAGTGCAAGCTTGATTCGTTGAGAAAATTGGATCGCCCCATGTTGTTCCAAGGAATAATGGGGTAGTTTGAAGCTCATCTAAGTCACTACTTTTAATTTTCGTGTATTTATGGTATGTACTTCTCAATACACGTAAATTAGTAATTTAGTATATATCTATCATTTCTGCATGTGTTGTTGATCTATTAAAAAAATGAAAACAAATGATGAGCTTTCCTGAACCGAAGAAAAAGAATATAAAGGATTAATGGAGACGTTTCTGCACTATATAAAAATCCAGAATCAGATTGATGTCTCGGTGGGAATAAATTGAGGGATTCGTGTTCATAGAGGCAGGCCCATTTTATATTATACACACGTCGGTCTTAGTTGAGAAAGAACTATTATAAAATTCTTTAAAAAAATATTCGGTAAAACAGAATTAAATTAAAAAAAAACAAGTGACGATGAGTCCGAATATTTAAAACCTTGTGATAATTACAGGGCCAAATCTCTTGACCATCCAAAATGCTTCTTCATTAGGGAAAAAGTTACAAATTGATAGATGCTTTCACACATATAAATTCGTGAGTGCTACCCTGTATGTTTTTTATTGTCGCAGCAACAATATTGGAATATTCTCAGGCCACACGGCTTTCTGATCATTAGTACTAGTTGAGAATCAGTGCGTGTGACTTTGGTCAAATCTAGACCAAGTACTAGTCGCTTAGTCACAACTCACAAGCCATACGTACGGTCACAGCAAGCTAAAATGTTTTGGCATCATTTGGTACGGTTGATTAATGATATGTTTGGCAAGAAGGAAAAGAAAAAAAACTGATAATTATATTTTTTTTGTTTGAATAAAGTGTGTATTTGTTTGAAGAGAAAGATGATGAATAAGAGTAAAAATAAATATTAGACATATTTTATATTTTTTTTAATTTGAAATTTCATTTTAATTCAGATTTTTTTTCCATCTATCAACGGGATCCTAATCATCTGTTTGGTTTGAAGAAAAAAAAATAAGCCAGAAAAAAAATTCCAAATTTTAATTTTAGAAATTAATTTTCTTGTTTTTCTTTCAGTTTTTCTTTAATCAAACAAAAGAATATAGTTAGTTATTTATATTTTCTATTTTTTTATTTGACAAAATGTGACTTTAACCTCACTCTTCACAAAAAGAATGTCAATCTTCATTTCACTAATTGAATGCACTTTTGATGTTAAGACGGATATCTATATATATATATATATATATATATATATTAAATAATTATAACGTCATTTAAATCCTAGTTAACCAAAAAATCACTTTATGACAAGTAAATAATTTTCTAAAACACCCAAAGTATTAATTAGTTTTCCCAAATAATCCAAAATGATAAAAGTCCAACATTGATAAGACACCAGTACCTTCACTAATGAAAATTAAATTTAAATCCTAATCTAATGTTGTTTTTATTTAAGAAAACGTGAACCCACGTCATGATTTTGGGCCATAGAACGAGTAACGTGTGAGCAGCATGCATATTATGACTGATAGAAACAAAATTTTTAATTTTCCTTTAATTTTTCTTTTAATTCAAATTTTAAATTTTTTTATTTTATTTCCACTTTCTTTTCCACATTCTAAACATAAGATAAGACAATGAGATATAAGATTGATGGAATAATTAAAAAATAATACTTTTTTTTTTCAACTTTTAGGATGCATTATAATAAGTTTTACTAATTTTTAAAACGGTCATTACTTTATTTAAAGTTCATTTTTTTTAAGAAATTACCGTTTGGATTTATAAATCCTGTTGCTATTGGATTTTTATCTTTCAATCTTACAGCTGTACCAAAAAATCTTTCAATCTTTACATATATTGGAATTTTCATTTTAGTCCCTTTGCTAATACAGCGACCAGTCGGGGGAGGAAAAGGTTTGACCTTTTACAAAACCAAGAAAAACTCGTGACCAGATCAGACTTGCATGGGACTCATTTTAGATAACATATATCTTCGTTTAAATAAAATTTAGGTATTATTTCTTGGATACTTGTACTGTTTTTTTCTTATTAAAATTGAGTTTTACTTTACTTAAATTTTTAATCTCAATCTTTAATACGTAGGTTCGCAAAGCAAAAAATTAACTTTTAATAGGAAAATCATACTGAAGCACCTAAAGAAAAATAAGAGCAAGATTAACTCATTACATACTGTTAAAAACGTAAACTCACGGCAGATTTTCTTGGCAGATTTCGTATAGGATAGAGTTACACGCATATATATAGCATCATAACAATTTCTGTATCAACTTCTACTCTAAATAAGTAGTTTTTTTTTAATGATACATAGATATCTGTAGGATGTATAAATAGTTTACACTCTTCATTTTTTTCTTGTTTTTGTTATCTTATATCATATCATATATCATATTTATACTACTTATTTTTCTTTTGTGACTAGGTGTCTAATAGTAATACTATATTACATGTTTTCATGCATCATTTTTCTTCTATTTTTTTCTAAATCATAAGTATTATTCACTATAGAAAACTTTTTTATCCGAAATTCGACTTGAGGATTTGTTTCAGGAAACCCGTTGATTAACTAGGAGTATTAGTACATCCGAACCTTGAATTCAACTTTCCTTTTATGTATGAAGACGACATCTCCATCGCTTTTTCTGGAATTCAATGATGGTGATTCATTTGTGTTTTATGCACCAAAACCACTCTCTCATCCGAACCTTTATCAAAATCGTCCTTTGCTTCACTGAACCTCACAACAGAATGTGTTTAAGTTCAATAACTACTATTCAAAATCCCACAATGGTGAAAATCCTGGAAGATTTCTTTTCTCCAACGATCATACACCAACTCAACATCCCATATACACCCATTACATTAGAATCAGAAATCTGCCGTAATGCAAATTTGTTCAATGTCACTTTCTCTCTATCAAGAAATTTCCTGACCACAGCATCCCGTCACCTGAGAGTGGAATGACGATGGAATCTTTGGAGGAAAAAAAAACGACTGAAAAGCAATAAACTAGAACTTAAATTTATTTCTAAAATAAACTTACTAAATACTCGACCATCCGTGTAAAATAATAAGAGAAATTGTATTTATAATAATTTGTATTTTTTATACAATAAAAAGAAGAAGAAGAAAAAATAATTATATATGATATAAATAATATAATAAAACAGTAAAAATATTGCAACAAATACCAATCCTCTCGAAATGGATCACCGAAACCAGAGTCTATTGGTTCATATTGCTTTTTTTTCACACTCCTTAGTACGCTTTATAGGTCGAATCGATTATCACACACATGGAGAGTGGTTTTGGGAAAAGCCAAAAAGAAAAGACTGTCTTATAAAAATTTATGTTTAAACTAATGATTGTTAGCTCCCTTTTTTACGACTTAATTGTCTTGCTCAAACCATAACCTTGGTTCAATGTTTCCAATTAAGTCTCACCGTTGGACAAGCATAAAAAGGAAAAAGAACACTTGTATCATGATTCATTAACAACAAATTTGGTTCTTAACTTTAATTGTGTTCCATAGTACTAACTAGTATAATGGCACACTGGGTTAGGTCCATGCTAGTAGTAATTAACACGGTTGCTCTATGAAGTGGGAAAGGACACACTGAGTACCATTGAGCAAATTAAGGATCAGAATGAATTTTTGATAGTTAATGCCGACAAAGCAGAATTTCTGCACATCTCTTGATCAGGTACTGCAGATAATCACGAACACTGACAATAGATAGTGATGGACCACTTAAAGTTTCAATGTCACTTTAAAAGCTCTTCTATAGCATTTACTGCAAAAGTTATCCAGATCATGACCACCATCGGTGTCAAGTCATGGTACATCAATAAAGACCATCCATTCGAGGCTTAACTTAATTCCTGATGTAAACAAAGGTGCTTAGAGTGAAGGTTAAGCTTTGTTTTTCTTATAAGACAATTAGTATAAAATTGTATTTTGGAGATAAATTTAATGTTATTAATAAAATTAATTAATTGTCAAATTAGTTAATAGGTTTATAAAATGAGTAGATCAAGGGAGTATCATTTTGTTGATTGTGATTAATTAGTAAGTGCCTCTGATATTGGAACCAATAAAGTGCAAGAATCGGGAGTGCATGCTTAGCCGGCAAATTCAGCATTATATCATAGAATTGAAGGGGGTGCATGCGCCTTATATATATATATATATATATATATATATATATATATGATATTTCAATTCTTCATCATAGCCCCCCAATTATATATACCAAGAAAAATGTAAAAGTTAGGTCAAAGTTCGTATATAGTACTATTTGATATGCAAACCAAAGTTTTAATTAGCTAGCAGTGTAAATAATAAATTAAGTTAAAGCAAAATAAAAGCCCAATAAGACCAAAAAGTTCGGGAATCAAATGCGAGAGAACGGCCATGCATGGTGCCTTAGTCAGAGGGAATTAATGTAGCACTTTCAAGAAAAACCATCATCAGTGGCTGCCATCAAAAAATTCTCCAAATGGATGGACTAAAACGAAAAACACGAGTGTGGGGACCCACGTGTTCGACATGTACCAGAGATTTGCCACCTTCAATGGTTCTAAGCCGTGTCAAAAATTCCACCCTTGCAAAACCACCTATCATCTTAAACTCCCCAACTCACTATTAATTCAAGCTTTTCAATTTTTATATTATCTTTCTCTACTTCCATAGGCTTTTGATAAAGTATATTATGTCACTTTTTTTTTAATTATAAAAATTCAATAAATTCCTCACCTATCGTTCAAGTACATGTGCCACACTTCCACTCAACCACTCTCCTTTGACTTCACTTCGCTTCTCTATTTAACCCATTATTGTTTTTCTCACAAACTATCATGAATTCTAATTGCCTTTTCTTTTTTCTATAGTTCATTATCTTAGTTCACCAAACTCTTATAAGTAGTACCAAGCCAAACCAACCACACCAACAACACACCTTTCTTTCTCTTTATTCCCTTTTTCTCAGGCACATCGCACACCCACTCAAACTATAGAAACTGATCAAGATGAATCCTGATCAGTTTCAGAAGAACAGCATGTTCGTAGAAACACCTGAAGATGGTGGTAAAAACTTCGACGATGATGGACGAGTCAAAAGAACTGGTACATACACATACATATTGTCACATAGTATATATGGCTAGCTAGTATTAACTTTATAGTTATACATAAGATATTTTCCAGCTATAAACTAAGACTATCCTCAAAGTAATAAAAACTAAGATTAGTGTTAACTTTCGTAATAATTATTTTAAAATTCATTTTATCATCATTTCTAAATATAAATTTGCACAAACACTTCGGCATAGAAATTAAACTTCAATAGCAATATATAGTATATGTGATGATTTGGTTGTAACTTAATTATAACTTGTAACTTTATGATTGTGTTTGAAGGTACATGGATAACTGCGAGTGCCCATATCATAACGGCAGTGATAGGTTCTGGAGTGTTGTCACTTGCATGGGCAATTGCACAAATGGGTTGGGTGGCTGGCCCTGCGGTTCTCTTTGCCTTCTCTTTCATCACATACTTCACCTCCACTCTTCTTGCCGACTGTTATCGTTCACCTGACCCTGTTCATGGCAAGCGAAACTACACCTATTCAGATGTTGTCAGATCCGTCTTAGGTAAAATTAAGTGCAACTTCATTTCATTCATGCAATTTACTTAACTGGGTACGTAGTTGTCAGACATAACTGAGTTGATTTAGAGTATGTAAGTTGTTATAATCATCTGTTATATGTCTTCCATTCCTACGAATTAACAGAGTATGTAATTGTCATGCTTTGTTAATAGTTACTATTATTGAAACATGAGCATTCAAGCTTTCTAGGTACTATACCCACCGGCGACCACGATTTGTTTTGTTCAAAACACGAAGAGTACCTATTTCCCATAAATATTTTATGTCTATTGTACATGATTTTGTTCACAAATGAATATTTACTAGTACTAGCTAATCTATGATTTGAACAAGTAAAACTTGTCATGACCAAATTAATTTGAATGCAACGTATAGTACGCACCGACTTGGAAATTTTAACGTATCTTATAATTTGTCGTTTGCAATTCCCGTAGGAGGTAGGAAATTTCAGCTGTGTGGATTAGCTCAGTACATAAATCTTGTCGGTGTAACTATCGGTTATACGATAACGGCTTCAATTAGTATGGTGTAAGTTTCCATATCTAAATAAAGTTTGGACGGTGGTAATATATGGTGAGTGTAATTAATAATAAATTAACTTTGTTTTTCAAACCAAAACAGGGCCGTGAAGAGGTCCAACTGTTTTCACAAGCATGGTCATCATGATAAGTGCTACACGTCAAACAACCCTTTCATGATCCTCTTTGCCTGCATTCAAATCGTGCTTAGTCAAATACCAAATTTCCATAAGCTTTGGTGGCTCTCCATTGTTGCAGCAGTTATGTCTTTTGCTTATTCTTCCATTGGCCTTGGGCTCTCCGTAGCTAAAGTGGCAGGTAAATTATAAGTAATCAAAACTAAATTAAACTTCAATTTCTTTGCACTAGCTGCTTAATTAATTTAAAGTAAATCAATAACAACAATAAGATACATACATATTCATGTTTAATGGTGAAGGTGGTGGGGAACCTGTACGGACAACCATAACGGGGGTGCAAGTTGGGGTGGACGTTACGGGATCCGAAAAAGTCTGGAGGACGTTTCAAGCTATTGGTGACATTGCCTTCGCTTACGCTTATTCTAACGTGCTCATTGAGATACAGGTAATTAATTCATATTGTTATTGTAATCAAACATATGGTTTGCATAAAAACTTTAAAAGGGCCATGCATGCCTACATATATAAACCATTGGGATTTATTGACTCAAATCCTGTCCATATATATATATTTCCAAAGAGAATTAACCTTTACGAACAAATATAAAGCACGAAGAATATATGTCACGATGATATAAAACGAGTTTGCCTACCTATCCACAGCATTAATAGTTTAATACAGATAGATCTACTAAATAGCAAAGTTTTTCGAAGTTCCATACTTCTTACATGCTGGTATTATGGTATAGCACTATAGCTATTGCCCCTTTGTTCTTAGTGATCATGATTGCATGCATGCATAATTCAAGATAAACGTGGCAGTATAGCAGGGTACTGGCCCAATGGCTCCGAGTGGTATTCTGGCCACTTGTCGATTTTCAAATCGAAACTCTTATTTGGTTTTGTTTTAAGAGAAAAAAAACTCTTATTTTCTACTACTACTAACCTAAAAAAGATATTTTATTTGCTACTTGCATCTTAGTCCAAATTAAATTGGCGTTGCCCTTCTATCTAATGTATTCGTAAAAAAAGTTCCTATTCTACGGGTAAAGTCAGTCTGTCAGTGAATTAAATTTAAAAGATTCTAAACTTATCGAATCAATTGGAGATATTTATATTTACGTACGTAGTACTCGTGTCAACAGTTGGATGATACAAAAACCAGCAAAAAAAAGTTGGATGATACACTGGTTCTATTAAAACATGTTTTGGACGATCTAAATCTAATGCAAATTAATTTATCCTTTTTTCTGATTAACTGTTAATGGAACAAGATATCATATAATATTGACACGTTTTTGTCAAATGCAAGTCATTACTCATCCATTAAAGTGATAGAACCTATTCTAATCGAAACTAAAGATTCTTCAAAAAAAAATATTTTTTTAGTGGAAAGCAGATAAGATAAAGTAAACCTTTTTACCAAAAAGTCATTATTATATCATGGAAAAGATGTCAAGTTAAATTATATTATCTTCGTACGGGCGTTCATTACTTATTATTTATTTGTATACACTTATCACTTGCCAGTAGTTAGTGCATAACTATAATTCCAGTAAATACTGATTAACAAAAATTAATAACAAAATCTAAAAAAATACTCCCTCCATCCCAAAATCAGTCTTGTATTTGAGAAGAAAAATTGTCAACCTAATAAATTTTTGTTTGTGCATGTATTTATAAAAAATGTTGTCAACCGCCGGTCTAAGGATTACTAGTACTATTCATTGGAAAGTAATAATTATCATTAAGGACACGCGATGACATTTTGCTTCTACCCCCACCAAAATGGGGCCCACAAAACTGCAGGATACCCTGAAATCGAGCCCTCCAGAAAACAAGGTCATGAAAAGAGCAAGTTTGATTGGCATCTTGACTACAACCTTGTTCTATGTGCTATGTGGCTGCCTAGGTTATGCAGCATTTGGAAACGATGCACCAGGAAATTTCCTCACAGGATTCGGTTTCTACGAGCCCTTTTGGCTAATAGACTTTGCTAACATCTGCATAGCCGTGCACTTGGTTGGAGCATATCAGGTAAACAACTAGAATCAAACCCATTTCCTAATTATACGTTTTATGGCATACGTGTATTTTGCTCATGCATGGTGTTTTTTATGCCTTATTTGTCAGGTCTTCTGTCAGCCCATATTTGGGTTCGTAGAGAACTGGGGTAAGGAAAGGTGGCCCAATAGCCATTTTGTAAATGGAGAACACGCTTTAAAGTTTCCACTATTTGGAACCTTCCCTGTGAACTTTTTCAGGGTGGTATGGAGAACAACATATGTCATCATCACTGCTTTGATAGCTATGATGTTTCCATTCTTCAATGACTTCCTAGGCCTGATTGGTTCACTGTCATTTTGGCCATTAACCGTTTACTTCCCCATAGAGATGTACATTAAGCAGTCAAAGATGCAAAAGTTTTCCTTCACTTGGACATGGCTCAAGATATTGAGCTGGGCTTGCTTGATCGTTTCTATTATCTCAGCTGCTGGCTCCATCCAAGGCCTCGCTCAAGATCTCAAGAAATATCAGCCCTTCAAAGCCCAGCAATAATTAAATTTGTTCCAAAGTGTTCTAAATTGCTTTCTTTCCTAAGGCACTTTGTTTTAATAAGTTTCAGCATGTTCATGGATAATGTATTGTTATCAAGTGCTTATGAAAGAAAATATAACACACAACTGCATTGTATAAAATATCAAGAATAATTCTAAGATTTATGAAAGTGTGCACTATCATTAAACATTGTCTACATGCACAATATATATACCCACTCAATTTAGTGGAGCATGCACTAAGATTGTATCTGCATCATGCGCATTTAAATAGCACAGTGAACATTCTGGACAGTGACGAGATTCAAATTCACTAACTGGTTATGAAATCCTGTAGTGGCACAAAGTATAATGAAGTTGCAATCAACAACTATCTCTAACCATGATTCATAAGTCAGTGGAAAACATTCTAACCTTCAAGACAAGACCAATCCATGTAGAACCAAGCATTTAATTCAGAACGCACAATCGGTCATCTAACATACTCCATTTCTCAACTGTCATATACATATATTCTGCATGTTTACTTCCACCAGTATTATAAATAGAATTCAATAAATCAAATTTTAATATGATGCGTTCAAGCTTATGATAGATACCCATTAAGTTAGTAATTAGTTGGATTACTTAAAAGAACACAACAATACATTAAGAAGGAAATGTTTATGTTCAAATTCTACACAACTACAAAAATGAACGTTCACTTTTTTCTTTAGTGAAGTTTAATAGATACATGTAAACATGAACTCCATCAAAAAATGTAACTGGAGCCTATTGGCCCAGTGACAAAAAAGAACAACTCATTTTTCTACATCTTGACCCCCATTATAGCAAAAGAAACCACCACAGAATATGATGCGTTCAAGCTTATGATAGATACCCATTAAGTTAGTAATTAGTTGGATTAATTATGTATTAAAAAATAGTTAGATTAATTGGCCAAATAAACACAAGGGTTTGTGTTAGAAAGGGACCGGGCCTGCAACTGATTAGGCCCAATTAGGATCAGCCTATAAATAGAAATAATCGTAAACAGTTTAGGAAACTTTTGGTGGTTGAGAAACAGTGCAAGGAGCGGATCTAGACCTCGAAATATCTGGATCATATTCCTAGGGGGTTTCCTAATTCCATCCAATAAAAAATTCTTTATTGCTGTTTAATACCAGTTCTATCAGTTTATTTAGTAAATTTGAGCATTTTCATCCCTGCATCTATTTTTTACTTTTTACACATATTTAACTGGGTTCCATCATTATTACACATCACTTATTTTTAAGTTTTACAACTTAAACAACTATTCTTTCCAACCCATCAACTTAAAAAAATTACTAAATACGTCCCACTTAACGAGACATTGGAACATTTCATCAACATTAACTATTACCAACTTTTTTAATTATTTTTTATAAAAAGTATATTATATGACCCCTAAAAAACAAAAAGTTAAGCACCTGGTGCATTAGCATTACATGTTCTTAATAAGATAAAATGATCTTACTAAGGATTGGTTCTTAATAAGGGAAGGGAATTTAAGCATGGAGATGGCCTTAGGATCATCTAGTACTTGAACATAGTACGTACAGCAAAGGAAATGCTCTTTCCATTATCTTCTTTCTTTCTAGAGCAGAGCATATGCTATTGTCTTTTCTTTCTTCTGGCATTTTTTTTGGGGACAGACAGGGTCTCACAAGTCCAATGATAAAAGCACAGATGCATGGAAGAACCAGATGATTAATATTCTTACATGTCAAAGAGTAAAGCATACACCAACTTGCTTGAGTTAAATATACCAAGAGACGTTGGAAGCCCTTTTTGACTGTTTATCTTCTACAAGCCTCAAAACAGTGCTGATCTCGGACATAATGAATCTATCAAACATAGGGATGTATAAAAGCAAACCAAATAAATGCACATAAAAGCAAAGCAGGGGTGTAGTTCTATTTCTATAGGATAACATTTTACAATTTATACCACATGCCTACAAAAAATTGCAACACGGAGAAAATTAAGCAAAAAAAAACTCAATTACAACTGCCAGACTAAAGAAACAAATGTATTAGTGTATTACCCAAATAGAGTGATCAAACTGACTCCCTCTCACTCATGACAAATGCCTGAATAAGACTTTGTGCAGCATGAGTTTGCTCTGGGGTTCCAGATATTATAATTTTAGTTTCCACAGCTCCAGGCTTTGGATCAGTAATAGTAATGTTTGCATCAGAGATCTGTGTGGGTCACATAGTAGATGTCAAAATCATGAAGAATTATACAATAATTCCATCAATAATCACACCATCCAACAGATTATGCTCCAATTGAATTGAAATTGGAAAAGAGGGTAACAATCTTTTCAGTGTTTTTTTTTTACTTCTACCTTGTGGTGTATTGGGGCCAGGGGTTGTTTGGGTGCACTTTCTTTAACTTCAATAACTAAATGGCAGAAACATGTACAATGTTTCACATTAACACAATCAAGTGAATGATAATATAAATTACATCTAGGCTAGTAGGCTAATTGCCCTCTTGGTCCCCCTCTAGTCCCCTCTAGTTAGTTTTGGACTATGCACAAAGCCCCTCTAGTTTTAATGTTAAGCAAAGCTGGTCCTCTCAGTTTTATCAATTTTCTTCTACCCAATACCCTCAAATTCTCAGTATTTTGAATGATGTAAAAGTTTTCCAGTATTTTGAATGATTAGGCTTTGATGAAGAAAAATTTAGAGATTTTTTATATTTTGAATGAACAAAAAACTACCAAAACAACACTAGTCCAAATTAAAGGAATCAAAAATACAATTCTGTTTCATCTTTGATGTTGAAAGATGTCCCTTGTGTGTGTTCCTTGAGAATTTGTAAACACATGAGCATATGCAAGGAAATTTTGGTATAGGTGGGGATGTATGAGTGGCACAAGTAACTATTTAAAGTGTAAAGCACAAATCATCTAACAGACAAATAAAATCTACAAAATTAACATCATAAATTATCAGATGCAGTGGGTTCACCTGAAGTATTTGTTTTAGGCATTCACCATCTTCCCCATATATTACAGGAACCACTGCTCGAGGAACAACAACTTCAACAGTGGTACTTGTGATAATTGGTTGGCTCCCCCTGCATGGGGAAAAAACCTCAGCAATAGACATAGAGAGAAAAGAAGATAATTTGAAAATTAAAAAGAAAATAATAAAGAAAACAAAATTATTGACAGTAGACACACCCTGCAAATCCTGACATTCTTCTAGGAGGACCTCCTGGAAAGTCTGGCAAGCCAATGGGTATGCCACCTTCAAGTATCCCCTAGAAACCAGATATCCAACACAGGTAGGCATATCAGTGCATAAAAAGAGCTTCTTTAAAACATAGCTTCTAAGTTCTCAGAAGTCACTAAAGATTGACATGTCATTCCTTATGAAATTTTACATTTGGGAAAAACAGACCAGGTAATTTGGCCTGGATAATGGGATATTGGTCCATAGTCCAGTCCTCTTCTATTGACTGATATTTTTATCCGAGCAAGGCTTCTATCAGCCTCTGGATTTAAAAGAAGAAAAATTCCTGCCAGGGATTGATCTATGTTGCAACTTCTTGTGTGGTATATGTAAATATATAGATTAAAGATTAATTATAACTTTTAAGACTGTAAATTTTTTTATATAACTTTTGTTAGTATCTCTTAGAAATTATGCAAGTAGCAATGGAAAGAAAATATTTAATAAAATAAGACTTTAAATGGTATAGAAATTAAAAAGTAATACATCACCTACACTTAAAAAAAAAATTATGTTTTATCAAATATAATATATCACTCTTTCCTCCCTCATCCATTTCAATTTTAATTTTACCAATACTAACTTCAACATCTAGCCCAAGTGTTTGACAGTGATTTAAATGACATGCATATATTCTGCAAAGGCAGTATTTTAAGCCAAAGTTAGTACCAAAAGAGAGGTAATAGTCCAATACCTGTGGACCCCAAGGCTTCCTTTCAGATATGTGAGGAGGAAGGCCTGGTCTATGTATATTATTCAAAAAAGGAGGGCGATCATCAAGAGGAAAGCCCGCGTGTGGATGTGGAGGACCAAGGTCAGAATACATCCCAGGAGGTGAAAGGCCCCTCCTTCCTAAATGAGGTGGGAATGGAGGAAGTTGATCCAGAAATGGAGAATTTGAAGGATAATTGACAGATGGATAAGAATCACGAAACAAATTATGTTTTAATCTAGTGGTTATTTGCAAGAGAGCATCATGCACTGCCTCAATTTCTCCATTCACCTGTCAGAAATTAAACAAGATAAGCAACAACTATGAGAAACAATAAATAAGACTAGAAGCTAAAAAATGTTTAAACTAACTAATACCAATCACCAAGCATACATGTCATGCCAATTAATAAAATTGAGAAATCAGTATCATGTAAACATAATTATCAACAAGTTACTCCAACTGCTCATTTTGAAAAGCTACAGGACTTCACAATATGAACGTAATTGTAGTTTTCCCTAGGAAATCACAATTATTCTGTTATTCTTAAATAATTACAAGATATCAGCATTATTATGTAAGTAGCCATATGGAATAAACTACAAAGAATATATAGAAGAAATTTACACTAATATCAAACTCAGTAAAATTGCACCTGAATTACTTCTTCATCCTCTGAAGCACACTTTGGAACCTTATCCTTTCCTAATATACGGATATGGGCCCCTGATTTCTTCCTCATTTCAGTTATGATGAAACCACCCTTGCCAAGAAGACAACCTATTTGACTGGAAGAAACAAGAAACCTTGCTAACATAATATGGTCTTTGGCATCAGGTATAGGCTTGGCTATTCTAGTTTGCACACGAAATACAGCCTCTTGCACAGGGGATATTCTATCCTCTGGGTGCTGCAAATAATAATCTAACATCAGTTTAAAAAAATGTGGCTCCATAACAATAGCTCAGATGAGAAAATGGAAAACTTGAACCATACCGCTGGACCAGATATAACAATAACACAGTCCTCTGAATCTGGAGGGGCTTCTAAAACCTTGATCTCACTCGCTGTCTCGTGCTGCACGGTCTTTATGATTGCTCCACCTTTGCCAATTATATTTCCTACCCTCTCCACAGGACACAATAAACGAAAAGTAAGCATTTCTTGTAAAGGCCTCATGCGACCGTGGATGGCAGCTTCATGAAACTTGGGAATCAGAGGAGGGACAGAATGAAAAGCAGAAATATCATGAGGACCAGTAGCAAAAAGTTCTCCTGGAGCAGCAAAAGAACGGTTGTGTGGTGGGAATTGCCCAAATGAATGAGACGACGGCCCAGTAGACTTGGCGGACAGGGAATCATGATCCCGAGGCGGATTTTCCAAAAGTTGTTGAGAAACAGATTGAAGAGCTTTCCTGACAACTTCTACACTTCCTGAGATCTACATCAAGGCATACATATCAAAAATAATGTTGAAACAAGATAACGATCATGAACAGATCTTAAAATGAGTAATAAGTAATAACTAATAAGCACCAAAATAGCAGATATAGAACCCCTTTTCTGCACTGCAGACTCGAATTATGTGTCACTCAAAACGTACACATGCAAAAACATAGTATCAATGAAATTAATTTCAGGGTTCAGACAGTTAATTAAATAACATTCTAGCCAGACATGTGCTACTTCAAATAAAACTCCCAGCCAGTTAATTTAAAAACACTGAACCAAAAGGGGATAATGGCAGACCCCTTATCCCCTTTTGGATCAGTGTCACAAACATTTACCTGAACTATCTCATCAGAAGCCGATGCGCACGCTGGAAGTTTGTCTTTAGGAAGGATCCGAATCTGTGCACCACTCTCAGCTGCCATTCTCTTTATCACACTACCACCCTTTCCTAGAACACAACCAACTTGAGCAGTAAGAATAAGCAGCCTCAAAAAAAAGGAAGAAGGTTTATTACTTTCTACATCCCCTTCAGTTGTCTCCTCTACTCCCTCAACCATCCTCTCAAAAACTAGTGATATAGCCTTCCAAATAGCCGAATTCCCCTTCTCGCTCTTTGAATCTTCAACGGGAACGGCATCTTTTTCTTCTTTATCTTCATCACCATCGCCATCATCCTTCTCCTCCCCATCCTTCCCCTCACTTCCACCATCATCATTATCATTAACCTCCTTTCCCTGCTCAGCGTTATCTTCTTCAGTCTCTTTTTCAGAACCTGAGATAGTGATAACCCTTTCATCACACCCGGGAACAGCTTCCTCAATCCTAAGTTTCACGCCAGTTTCTTGGCGAATTTGCGATATGATGGAACCACCTTTGCCAATAACACCGCCAATTCTAGAAGCATGACAGAGCAAACGGAACACAACGCTCCCCGGAGAAACACCCAACGGCGAAAAACCGCCAGAAGATTTCCGGCGTTTCCCTCTCCCATTGGGCCCCGCATTAGGCCTCTTAGAAGACGCCATTGGAACTGACACAAGCACGAAACAATGACAAAAAGACTCTACATCAGTTTAACGCTATTTATCAACAATATAAGCATGTAACCACAAAGTACATAGAGTTGATAACATATCATGTGAAATTATTCAATCACGCGAGTCTGTGAGGTTATAAATTCAAATAGAAAGATGGAAAATAAGAAGATGAAGGAAAGCGGCAGTGTTGAGATCTTAGTATATTCCAAACCTTCGGGAATCGCACGGCGTCGACGATGAAGGGCGGAGAACGACGGAAAAGGTGCTGGCAGAGAATGCCTATGCAGTGTGACCTACGCAGAAAGATCTTCAAAGTTAGAATAGCGATCGGGCCACTTCTATTCGTTGAGCCCAAAATGATTAATTGGGCCCCCACTTTTACTTGCTACAGTTTTTGCCGAACATATTTTAAATTTAATTTAATTGGTTTTGTTATATTAAAAGACAAAAAGATACCAATAAGCTATTGGTTCCCGTTTATTCTATAATATTTTTAAAAAATATATAAATTTAAATAGAATAAATAAAGAATATAAGCTGGTAACAAGAATTGTATCTGTATCGTTAGCCTGGA
Source organism: Glycine latifolia (assembly GCA_013407115.1). Classification (NCBI taxonomy): domain Eukaryota; kingdom Viridiplantae; phylum Streptophyta; class Magnoliopsida; order Fabales; family Fabaceae; genus Glycine; species Glycine latifolia. The sequence goes on along the minus strand of CM023946.1, from coordinate 7,809,457 downwards.
ATGCTAAGGGAGAGAATACCCCATTAAACATGTCTCGTGAGATTAAAGTTTTTTGACAAAGTTTAGTCATGGTAAAAAGTCACAAATTATTTTTTTTCCTCCCTCCATATTTTATCCTTGTAACTATATTTCCAAATCTCCCATTATAAATTATTTAACATTTATTTTCTTTTCTATCTTCTTTATTTATGCTTTTAAATATAGAGAGGCATGAATTGTCTCATATCCTTTTATAAAAATCAACTAATAAATAACACAAAAAAAAAATTATATTTAACTAAAAACATACACCAATAATAAAAAACACAAGTTACATAAAGAAAAACATACCATATGGTTAATTGTTACCTGTCATGGTGGTGCTTTGATGGTGGTGTGGTTGTAGTGACTACAATGAAAGAAGAACATGATAGTGTAGGCGGTGCAACATAGGTGAGGGTGCCACAATGGCGGAAGGATCTCACGATGGTGCGGATTACATGATTGAGGGAAATACATGGGAAAGGCATTATTATGTCACTCATGAACACTAAGATCATATGAGAAAGAGAACCTTTTGAAAAGCAATATAGGCAAAATTGAACATTGATGTGACAAAATAATTTTTTAGACTTTTATTACAAGGGTCCAAAATTAAAATTTGAAAGATTGCAATAGATAAAAAAAAAACTTTGAAATTATAATATTTAAATTTTTATTATATTAAATGTTAAATTTTTTATTAATATTATACTAATAAAAATATCTAACATTAAGTATTAATACAAATATTTAAACATATAATAACATTTTAGTCTTTTATTTATTATTATCTTTCAAATAATGGTTTAAAAATAATTTTGGACTTAATGAAAGTTTGAAAAAGTTGTCCCATTATTCAATTTCGCTTACATTTTTGTTTCTAAAAGTTCTCTCACCCACTCGACTCTAGCATACAAAGGTGATATAAAGTGTCATGCAAATGTACAAAAAGAAAAATTGAGGATCTGTGAAGGAAAATTGAAAGATTTGGGGAATTAAGGAAGAAAGAGATAAGCTTAAGAGTAATCTAGATGAAATTCATAAACACTAAATGCAATGAAATTTATAAACCCTAATTCTAGAATTTAATCCAACCTTTGAGGACCTATGAAGTCAATAAAGACCTGCAATGCCAAATAGTCCTACAGTAAGGTAGAGAAACATAATTGAGGAAAATAAATGGAAAAGACATTTGCAAGACATTTTGTCACTCTTGGACACTAAGATCAGATGGAAAAGAGAATCTTTGAAAATAAATTTAAGCATAATTGAACATTGATGCGACAAAATATATTTTTTAGACTTTTATTACAAGGTCCAAAATTAAAATTTGAAAGATTGCAATAGATAACAAAAATTGAACTTATAATATTTAAATTTTTATCATATTAAATGTTAAATATTTTGTTTAATATTATACTAATAAAAATATCTGACATTTAATATTAATAAAAATATTTAAACATATAATAACATTTTAGTCTTTTATTTATTACCATCTTTCAAATAATGGTTAAAAAATAATTTTGGACCCAATGAAAGTCGAAAAAC